>CM028381.1:115791973-115851817 GCA_013146195.2 Codonopsis lanceolata | reverse complement strand
CCACAATAGTAATAATAATAATAATAGTAATAATAATAATAGTAATAATAATAGTAATAATAATAATAATAATAATAGTAATAATAATAGTAGTAATAATAATAATAATAATAGTAATAATAATAATAGTAATAATAATAATAATAGTAATAATAATAATAATAATAATAATAATAATAGTAATAATAATAATAATAGTAATAATAATATATAATAATAATAATAATAGTAATAATAATAATAATAATAATAATAATAATAGTAATAATATAATAGTAGTAATAATAGTAATAATAATAATAATAATAAGAATAATAATAGTAATAATAATAATGACAATAATAATAATAATAATAATAATAATAATAGTAATAATAATAATAATAGTAATAATAATAATAATATAATAATACTAATAATAATAATAGTAATAATAGTAATAATAATAGTAATAATAATAATAATAATAATAATAATAATAATAATAATAATAATAATAATAATAATAATAGTAATAATAATAGTAATAATACACACATACATAATAATAATAAAAGTAATAATAATAGTAATAATAATAATAATAATAATAATAATAGTAATAATAATAATAATAATAATAGTAATAATAATAATAATAATAGTAATAATAATAATAATAATAATAATAGTAATAATAATAATAATAATAATAATAATAGTAATAATAATAATAATAATAATAATAGTAATAATAATAATAATAATAATAATAATAATAATAATAATAATAATAATAATAATAGTAATAATAATAATAATAATAATAATAATAATAATAATAATAATAATAATAATAATAATAGTAATAATAATAATAATAATAATAATAATAATAATAATAATAATAATAATAATAATAGTAATAATAATATAATAATAATAATAATAATAATAATAATAATAATAATAATAATAATAATAATAGTAATAATAATAATAATAATAATAGTTTTCAAATCAATCCAGCCATATTTTAGACATATCTTTTAGGTACATTTTTGGAGTGAAAGTATATCATTGCCCCTTTGCCCTCTTATAATTTACATACTCCCATGCTTTCTCTTTAATTAACGAGTCGGCCCCCCTTTCCCCATTTCCCCCTAATTCCGACCTCTCTCCTCATTCCGCAAATCGATCTGCATTCGAGAGCCATGGCGAAACACTCAAAATTGAAGGGTGAGTCATCGGATGATTCTCTACAATTCGGAAGGAGAGCAAGTCAATGACCACTGTGTTAATGAAGAGGTTGAAGAAGAAGACGAGGAGGAACTCGAGGCCGTCGCGAGACCAGCTTGATTCCGACGAAGATGACGCCGGCCGGCTACGACGCCCAGAAGACGATGATAATAACGAGGTCAAGTTCAGGTCTTGGAGAAGCTGCCATTTTTGAAGATTATGAATCCTTCGTTCACCTGTGTGGGGATATATATATATATATATATATATATATATATATATATATATATATATCGCTCAACAAAAGGACGAGGGCTTCGGCCATGGAAAACGGAGCTCTTATAGTCTTTGAAAGCTGTATAATGAAAATTCTTTGGAAAGAGGGCTCCGTCGTCTTATTCGTGTAAAGGCTAAAAGCCTTATCTCCCTTTAGGTCTTCAGTGAGCATGATGGTCTTGAGATTATGAAAGAACCTTAATTTGCTAAATTTAGATATATATATATATATATATATATATATATATATATATATATATATATATATATATATATATATATATATATATAAATGCCTGGCATCATGTTGATTTTTGGCATCGCTTTTTTTTGATTTTTTTAGGCTGGATCTTCATTAATATCATTTTTGTCATTTAGCAACCAATTTGTAGTTACATGAAATATCCAAAAAATGGATGGTCCTAGATGAAAACATGTTTCTAAAATTGTACTCACTTGAAATTTGTCCTAATAATAACTTATGAAAGCTGATCAGCACTTTCAAAAAGTTAAATCAAACATCTCCAGTTATTAGTCATCGGTCATAAGTCATAAGCAATAAATAATCGGTCATAAGTAATAAGTCATCAGCACATATCAATAAGTTAAATCAAACGTGCCCACAGCAATGCCAATGGCATGGGTTCCTTTAGCAGATCTTAGCCTGGTGATTTACATCTATTATATGACGGAGCATAGATGGGGACGTTAATCTTTACTGTACACACACACACACACACACGTAACACCCATTTCTTTTTTTCTTTTTCTGGGTGCATGGGAGGGAGGCTCTATCAAGAGAGCCAAAAGTAGGAATGACAATAGGGCAGTTCGGGGGTGGTTGTATATAATACTACCACCATTCCCCATTTTCAATTTGATGCATGCCCCATATCCGCCTTATTCCCAACCGGTTATTCATTTTGTCATACTATATCCATTCTCTAGGGGTAACTGTTAATCGAGGATTAACCACTGGAAATTAGTTAATTTAACAATTTAGTTTAGACAGTTTACGGATTATAAAAAACTTTCAGTTTTTTTTTTCAAAAAAATACTATATAGCCAAGTTAATAAAACTTGATAAGTGAAATATTTTTACACAAAAATCATCATAATTTTGTCTATAAAAACTAAATAGTCTAATTATGCTGTGCATCTCACAAATTCACCAAAGATTTAAAAAATATAAAGAAATTGTGGGCTGGTCCACTTTCCATGATTTTAATCGCTCTAGTCCGTTGCTTTTATTTTTAATTGGAAAAGGTCACTTTTTAAAGATAAATGACTACGTTATCCTTAATGGACGCTGAAGGGATGACTAGCGCGTGAATTGCGGTACACATGTTTTTTTTGTGTGATTTAAATATAAAGAGTCAGGACTAAATGTTTATATACCGTGATACAAATATATTAATTGCGATACAAAAACAAACAATCATGATGGAGTATATTAGCCTTTGCATTGCGGTATATAACTTCAATTTATGTATTTAAATGTTTATATATTGCGATGTAAATTTTCTTATTCGGTAGCAGTATTCAATTTTTTGATATATTTGTTTATAAAAAATTCCCTTCATAAAAATTAGTTGTACCCCAGTTGACAAATATATTAACTGCAATACAAAAACAAGTGAACAGTGATACACAATACACGCTTTTAATTTAAACGTAAATAATGTAAAAACGAATGATTGCAAAAACTAATGAAGATTAATATTATATATCAAAATGCATCGAACTATAATGTTCATTGCAAAATTAATAATTGAACTCTGCCAAGAAATTCAACAATTTTCGAATAGATTCATGACTTTCAATGTTGCAAAATTATTAATTGAACTCTGCCAAGAAATACAGAAAAGTTAAAAGAGTCGTTGAAGATGTGATCAGTAAAAAAGATACAGGAAAGATCGAAGTCTAGACATAATTCATCTTGAGAAGTCTTCATGGATCATCTCCATGTGGCTGTTTATCATCAAGTTCATAAAAAATGAAGAAAGAAAAAGAAGTTTATAAAGCTTGAGAAGAAACTTGATGATAAATAATGACCGAAAATAAAGCATTTTGAGGGAGCTATTGTTGTTATGAATAAAGAAGGAAAAATGATAGCATTATTTAAAGATGAAATAAAGAAGAAGAAAGGTTTTTGTCATTTAATGCCGGCTGTTGATATGTCGTTGATATTTATATACTGCGATACAAAAATGATAGTTTTGCATCGAGATATGTAAATATATGAACTGCGGTACATCCAATCATTTGTAGTGCGTCTCTGGCTCATTAAGGGTAGCGCAGTCTTTTTGCGTCCAAATGTGACTTTTTCCGGTTAAAAAAAAAAGAAGAAAGGATACTTAAGCGATTAGAAACTTGAGAAAGTGGACCGGCCCGAATTTTACCCAAAAAAGTCTTTATTAAGTTGTAATAATAAAATAATAGGTAAATGTTTGTGTTGGCATCGCCCAACTAACAATTGGCCACTTAAGAAACCAAAATAGCCTAGCAACCCAGAAAGACCTAGCCCCCCCTTTATCTTTGAGTACCCGGTTGCCTCTATTTTGAATAAGGGTTTTATCTAGGGGTGGCATTTCGTGTTATCGTGTCATGTTCGTGTCTCATTATCGTGTTTTCATATTATCTATCTTATTTGATCATAAATATAACAATAAATATTAATTTGAATATATTAACAATTTCGTGTCTTTCGTGTCGTGTTTCGTGTTGTGTCGTGTCGTGCTGAGCTTATCGTGCCATTTGTCTATGTAATCGTGTTTTATAATCGTGTCGTGCTGGTTCGTGCTATCGTGTCGTGTCAGGCATTGCCACCCCTAGTTTTATCCCTTATTTGTGTATATCTCCCTCACCAGATCTGTTGACTCCTTATTTTGATGACAACAACGACTCTTGTGGAATCCAATAAGGAGTCGAAGACTCCTTATCCCCAGTTGCTATATATACTCCTCCGCCCCTTCTCTTCAAGGTACCGTAATCATTCAACGATCTCTCTCTCTTGTTCTCAAACTCTCTTCTTCTTCTGTGATTCAAAATCTGTGAAGGGGAAACACTGTGTGTGTGTGTGTATGTTTGAGTTGCAGTGTTTGTGAGGATATACAGTCTGTTTAGAGGGGGTATTCGGGGAGGGTTTTCTGTTGGAAGGTTGTGCCGATTCATCCTTAGAACCGTGAGAATTTGTCCCTGTTTTGGAACTCGTTGGTTGGACTTTGCTATATTCTATGTATAACGTGTTATGAGGATCTGAGCTGATTGTTTTGTGAGCTAAGGCCATTCACCGGTGAAGCTGATCTTATTTATTGTGTTATACAATCTAATATTCATATTTTGTTTTTCTTTTATATTGGTTCAATAGTTTGTTTTGTAGGTTAGTGTGCTGGTCTAACTCTGGTTTGTGCAGCTTATACCTTTACGAATTGTGGACTTGTGTATAGTGCTTTGGTATATTGTAAATATAATGTCAAAGTTGGAACTTGTGATTTTTCTGTACTGAGAAAGAATCATAGAAGTATTTGGGTTGATAGTACTTGGTGCTCCTGCATTTGGTCTGTTAGTATCCTAAAAACTCTACAACATTTTTACAGAAAACAATCTAACATCAAAAAAACTTTCAAGTTTAAATTTATTCAATATCTATAAAATTTCAGATACACGTATCTATTACATGTAATATTACGTGTATAAATAGAATCACAAATGGTTCAGAAAATTGCAGAAAGAGTTAATTAACAAGGAACATTCACCGTAATGATGCATTGATCAATTAATTACCTATAAAAAAACATTCAGCGTAAGGATGTGATGTGGCAAAAATCTAGCTTGGGTCGTCCGTTTGATGCGTAGGATATTTGGGTTTGATCTTCTTCCTTGAATATGTCTAATTTACTCGCGATCAAGTAGATTATGCGTCTTCCCGCGCTTACGCTCCTTGCTCTAGTTTACTCGCGGCTGAGTTTTATATTTTCCCCCCACCTGAGTGTTACTCACGGTTGAGTAGTACACCATGTCTACATGCGCTTACGCTCCCCGCTCAAGTCTACTCGCGGCTAAGTCATATATTATCCTCCCGCTTGTGTTTACTCGCGGTCGAATAGTGTAGACACCCAAATTTCGTACCTCTGGTATGCAACATGACATAAAATATCAAGACTTGTTAAAAAGCTAACAAATGTCAATTTACAAGGTTAAAAGTGTAAAAGAAAAGGCAGGATGCGTGAACAGTGAAATGCAGAGGGCCTAAGTGCCAAAAAGAGAACGAAAAAAGCCCACTGGCGCCACCCCTAGCCATCTCTGGCGCCGCGCTAACTCCCTCAATGGGTGGTGCCCAACAGTGTTCTCTGCACTGTAAAAGTTTGCCTTCGGTGCAATCGTTCAAGCACGCGGTGCAAGCTGATGAAGCACAGAATGATAAAACTTAGCCGTGAAGAAAGCCTCACTCTCTACTATAAATAGAGGTGCCCGACCTTCAAGAATTCACACATAGACACACTGTTAACACACACTTTTTCACCGCACAGTTGTGAAAACTCTCCCGAGAAAACGCCGAGAATTTTCCTCTAGCTCCGAAGCTCTGCCAATTCTCCCCCAAACACTAACACCTACCGGCCAAAGTGAAACCTAGTTGCCTTGCTAGGATTCCGCCCTATTCCATCAGTCAAAAAACCCAATAAAAAGCTGTTGTCCTGCCCTCATTCAGACGTCAAATCAGCAAAAAAACAAGCAGTTGCTTTGCCCGATTTCTGTCGTCAGCAAACAACAGCAAAAGCAAACAATTGCTCCGCCCGGATCCCGAGGCGAAAAGCAACTTTCGGAAGCAGTTACTCTGCCCGAATCCCAACAACAAGAAGCAGTAAAAAGACTCCCTATCCCTGAAGGATAGAGTGAGCACAACCAAGGGCCTGCCATAAGGAGCTTGGTAGGGGATAGAACCCCCACGCTTCAAAAGTTAGGTCTTTAAAAGTTTTTATTATATAAAAGTGCTATTCGGGCCGATTCAATGTAATAAAAATAAACAGTTATGCTGCCCGAAATTCTGTAAGAAATAGCACTAAAAAGAGCCATTATTATGACCAAATTGATAAATGTATTTGTAACTCCAGAAAGGAGACTATTGCAAGTTTGTAATAATTTCTTATGTATGTACAGATCTATATTTAAATGCTTTATTTCAACTGTTTAATAAATATAAAAAGCATATTTTAGCTAAGAACTATTTTGAGACCGAAAGGGCGAGTTGGGTGCCTAACCTCTTCCCACCTCGTAACTTAGCCTCCGAACCCTTTGCAAATTTGGTATTTTTGGTTTTTCTTTGTTTTTCCTTAAAATAAAGATGACGATTCTGTTATGCACATTATGAGTCCACAATTGACGCCTAGTGTATTCCACGTGCTTCGAAATTTCGAAACCACCCCGTTTTTCAGTGGCGCGGATCCGGTTAAAAACGGGACACTCACAGTGGTGACTCAACTGGGGAAGGTGTTTTTATTTTAAATAAAATAAAAACGGAGGGCTAAACTCATTTTTCAAAAAAAAGAAAAAGAAAAAAACAAGTTTTCTTTTATTTTTTGCTAAATATGCTTATTATATTTTTTTAACAGTTTAAATATTGCATTTTTATGCATACATACATATATATATATATACATACATACATATATACATACATACATATATATATATACATACATATATATACATATACATATATATATATATACATATATATATATATATATATATATATATATATATATACATACATACATATATACATACATACATATATATATACATATATATATATACATACATACATATATATATACATACATATATATATATATATACATATATATATACATACATACATATATATATACATACATACATATATATATATACATACATATATATATACATATACATATATATATATACATATATATATATATACATATATATACATACATATATATATATATATACATATATATATATATATATATACATATATATATATATATACATATATATATATATACATACATATATATATATATATATATATATACATACATATATATATATATATACATATATATACACACATATATATATACATATATATATATATATATATATATATATATATATATATATATATATATATATATATATATATATATATATATATATATATATTTGTGCAAATAACCGTGAAAACTTGCAGCAACTTCGTTCCGGGTACCGTTGCGAATACAAAAAACAAAAGAGAGATCAAATATAGAATTCTAGGTCGTATGACAAAAAAAAAAAGAAAAAAAAGACAAGGGCTTCTTATCGCTTTATATTTATTTGGCTTCTTGTGTGTGTATATAATTTTCATTTTTTTAAAAAAATCGTTTTTCTAAAAAAAGGAAAAGAAAATTCGTTTTCCGAAATAAAAAAAGAGTTTTCAGAAAAAAAGAGAGGAATTCCTTTTCTAAAATTAAAAAAAGAATTCATCTCTTTAAAAAAAAGTAAAAAAACTCATTTTTTCAAAGCAAAATGAAAAAAAAAATTGTTTGTTTTAATTTTTCATTAAAAAAATATATAAAAATAATTTCGTTTTAAAAAAATGTTAAAAAAAGAAAAAAAAATATTCGTATTTAAAAAAAAACAAACATGAAAAGGTTAAATGAGGTTAAAAGACAAAAAGGAAACAAAGTGTTAAAGGAAGAAAAAGTGAAAGGAGTGAAGTGCCAAAAGGGAAATGTGAACATGAACAAGGCAATTGCGGGTAGCGCCCAAATGCATGTTGTGCGGGGCCCACACTCCCGCGCGTGTCATGTTCTCATTTTGAATAATTTTGTCTGATGTTGGACCCATTTTATCAGTCGGGTCGCCCATTTTTACCTTTTGGTGCACTTATTTTTCCTGTTACTCCACCTTTAAAAAAATCATCAAAAAAAGGAGTTTTCTTTCATTTAAATCATGTGTTGTGTTTATACATTTTGAGATTTTTGTTGTTTTCCTTTGATACCACTAACAATTTTGCAGGGGCTGAAAAAATAAATGAATTGATTATTTATCATTTACTCTTCTAAGAGGATTCTCCAGAGGTACGTAATCGTCACATTCCATTTCAAGGATTGCAAAAAAAAAAAAAAGAGTTTTCTAATAAAAAAAATTATTATGTGTAATACTTAGTTCTTTTTTCCTCAATATGTATATATATATATATATATATATATATATATATAATCATTTTTTTTCGAAAAAAATGATCATTAAAAAAATGAACAAATAAAAAGGATTTCGTTCTCTCCAAGCAAGAAAGAAAGAAAGAAATCTCTATTCTTTCAAATTGAAAAAAAAAGAGAGAGATTAGCAAAATGAAAATTTCTTTGTTAGAAAAGAATTACGATGACCTGAGCCTCGAAATGAGAAACGTAGGTAGCATTCGGGTTTGGTCAAATGGTTTAATTTACTCTTCAAAAAAGAGAGAGAGGTGTTTTGTATGTGTTTTTGTTTTCCAAAATATGTGAAGACAAGACAAAACCCCCTCACCATTGTTCTTAATTGCCATCTTTATCTTCAAACCCTTCTCTCTTAACCTTTCATAAATGCATCACTAGTTGATTAGTGCATCGTTCACTCTCGATTTAAAAAAAAATTAATAAAATCAGTAAGTCCTACTTCGAGATATCATGGTCTACCACTTCAAAAAAAAAAAAGATTAAAAAAACAAAAAAATGATAATAAAAAAAGACCGATAGGGAGCTAGGGAAGAAAGGAAAGCTGAGAAAGCCAAGAAGCCAAGAAAGTAGAAAATAATGGAAAGCCGGGGAATCCAGAAAAGCCAGGCGACTCAAGGATCATAAAGCAACAATCCGTGACTGGGGCTTTCAAACCACCTTGGGTGTCTCTTTTTCCCATATTGATGCCTACAGCCCAACCTTACAGAGTATGCTCACTAATCCATTTGGGCTCCATTATTTCGAAAGTCCAACCGAGTCCTCAAATCGACATTTCCAAAGATATTTATCTATATTTGAGTCTGGTAAATCCTTTCTTCTTATATATTAGTTTGTCGAGTCTTCTTCTTGGTCATTGAGCACCACCTATCACCGAAGTGTCTGCTAAAAAAATAAAAATAAAAAATGACGAGTCGACTCATGTAAAAACATTATAAAACTATACGAGTTGATAATGAGTCATTTCGAAATATGGACCCACAAACCATTAAAAATTTTAGTTGGATAAGACAACGAAGTCTTGGTGAAAGGTCATCTTCGACCCATTGCAATCGAGCTGTTAGTAGCACACTAGGGGCTTCCAACCATACACCAAACCCCTTCCAAATACTTAAACAAATAAACCATATACCAAAGCTTAACCATCTCTAAGACCCAGCTTCCTAAAAACTGGGGCTGCACCACCCTATATATATCCACCAAGAGTGACAACCTTTTTATTCCAAGAGAGAGAAGACAAATATACTTTCAAGCACTCTCCTAAATTGCTTCAAAAGGTTAAAAAAAATGGGGGGGGGGCTATGCATAAAAAAAAAGGGTTCAAGGTTGAAAATTCAAAAAAAAAAAAAGAAAAAAAAAAGAGGCCTATGCATAAAAAAAAGGAGAAGAAAACAAAAGGAGCCTCTCCTGAGCAATTTCCTCAAAATCTCTCTCTCGCAACAAAAAATATCAATAACTCTTAGACAACCCCATAACCCACAACCAAAGCCAAAAGCTGATCTCCCAACCATACCTACAACCAGGTCCAGAAACCAACTTCTTATCGAAACCTAGCCTAGAAGGCCAGCCAATGATTTCTTCTGATCACCTTCCGAGAAAAAACCAAATCCACAGCCCAAAATACCTTTGAACCAGAGGCCAATCAAATCCTCAACTCTAAAGCCAACCCATCCCCAAAGACTTAAAACACTATACCCTAACCTAGTGGCCACATATTACTCTGTTTCAATCGATTATAACGTGATCATCTGGGTCCAGGACATAACTCCTTGCTAAAAAAACATATAAAATCGTCAAAAGATAAACATTAAACAGGGTCCATGAAACTTATGATACTAGGCGATAAACTCTGGATCATGAGTCTTCTTTTTGTCCATTAGAGTCATCCCCTTTTTTTTTTTGCATATTCATTTTTGTCCCCCACAAAAGTCTCTCCCAATCGATTCTTTCTGGGGCTGCCTCCAGTTAATCTCTTCAAGAACTTTCCCATCCCATTTTATAAAATTTGGTTCATCGAGTCGTCCCGGGGCTTCTTTGGCCAAACTCATTAGATACATAAAGGCTCATCATCTCCAGAAACAGCTGTCCTTTCCATCTTCACCTAAAGAAATGAAGAAGCTACACAACCATGATCCCTCAAGAAGAAGCGGCTTATCTTCGCATGCATTGAAAGACCGGCTCCCTATGAGCTAAAGGCTCGCTAGGTTGAAAACCCGAAAGGGCAGCCCAGGCAAAAGTTAGAGCGAAAAAAAAGAAGAAAAAAAGTGGTCCCTCAGAGGCATCGATTAGTAGGACTCACTATTCATGATTGAATTCTTTTCTTGAATGATGCATTAGTCAAAAGACTGAAAAATAACCATAAACTTCACCCACCTTCATCTCAAATATCACCATCAACTCCTATACTCATAACCCTTCAAAGCCAACCAGAAGCCACATCTCAAGCTCTTATATTACATTTCCATCACCTTGCCTTATCTTGTCTTAACATGTTTAGGAAACGAATACACATGCACATTCAAAAGTCCATTTTTTTAAGAAAAAAAAAGTTTCATTCGCATGCTTGCATCTTTTGTTTGCATTCTTTTACTGCATCTTATCATGTCTTCTACCGCATCGATCCTTGGAAAAGTAAAAATGTTCTACCAGCATCTCGCCAAGGACCACCTCCCAAAGATCCTCAGCAACATCATCAAAAGCTACACAAGCCGATCATCGACAACATTCCGCCACAACGCTTCATAATCATCGTTTCTCCTATGCTGGGATAGGCATATTTTAACAAAAATCTGCATTACTGCTCCTATGCTGGGATAAGCATTTCTTTAAAAAATCGTATGACTTTCCCTATTCTAGGGGAAGCTCATTTTAAAAAATCACATCACTTTTCCTATTCTGGGTCAAACGCATTTTTGAAAAGCAACATCATTTTTCCTTTGCTAGGAAAAGCCCATTTTAAAAACATTTATTTCCCTATTCTGGGGGAAGCACATTTTTAAAATTTCATCACTTTCCCTATTATAGGGAAAGCACTTTTAAAATCTCGTTTGCTTTCCCTATGCTGGGGATAGCGCGTTTTAAAGTTACATCGCTTTCCCTATGCTGGGGAAAACACGTTTTAAAAATTAGCACCACTTTTCCTATGCTAGGGAAAGCCCGTTTTAAAAGATTGCACCGCTTTCCCTACGCTGGGGAAAGCGCGTTTTGAAAAGTTGCATCGCTTTTCCTATGCTGGGGAAAACGCGTTTTAATAGTTGCATCACTTTCCCTATACTGGGGAAAACGTATTTTGAATAATGGCACCGCTTGCCTTATGCTGGGGAAAACATGTTTTGAAAGGTTGCATCGTTTTTCCTATGCTGGGGAAAGCGTGTTTTGAAAAGTGGCATCGCTTTCCCTATGCCGGGGAAAACACGTTTTAAAAGGTTGCATCACTTTCCGTATTATGGGGGAAACGCGTTTTAAAAAGTGGCATCGTTTTCCCTATTCTGTGGGAAATGTGTTTTAAAAGGTGGCATCATTTTCCCTATTCTGGGGAGACGCGTTTTAAAAAGTGACATCTTTTTCATATTCTGAGGGAAATGCGTTTTAAAAGGTGGCATCATTTTTCCTATTCTGGGGGAGACGCGTTTTTAATAAGTGGCATCGTTTTCCCTATTCTGGGGGAAACGCGTTTTAAAGGTGGCGTCGTTTTCCTACTCTGGGGGAAACACGTTTTTTAAAAAGTGGCATCGTTTTCCTTATTCTGGGGGAAACACGTTTTAAAGGTGGCATTGTTTTCCCAATTATGGGGGAAACATGTTTTAAAAGGTGGCATCGTTTTCCCTATGCTGGGGAAAGCACGTTTTAAAAAGTGGCATTGTTTTCCCTATGCTGGGTTGCATCGTTTTCCCTATGCTGAGGAAACGTGTTTAAAAAGTTGCATAGTTTTTTCTATGCTGGGGGAGACGTGTTTTTTAAAAAGTGGCATCCTTTTCCCTATGCTGGGGAAAACGCGTTTTAAAGTTGCATCGTTTTCCATATGCTTGGGAAAACACGTTTTAAAGTTGCATCATTTTCCCTTTGCTGGGAAAAACACGTTTTAAAGGTCCCACCTGCTTTGCCTATGCTGGGCGAAACGCATCTGAATCCCACCTGTTTTGCCTATGCTGGGCAAAACGCATCATTTATCCCACCCGGTGCTAGTTTTTGTTTGTTTGCTGAGGCTGAACTACGTTTGGTCTGATTCCTGAGAAAGGGATACGTAGGCAGCCTATTTCGGTAGGTGCGACCATCAGAGCATTTTATTGCATATCTGTCTAAAAACTATGATAACCTGCTATAATCGACTAAATGTATGTCTAGGGTATGTGAGATTTGAACTGCATCCTAAACTGTTGCATCTATAAACTGCCGCATTGCATATCTCCCCATCTTAATTCCACGAAATTCGGGAGTCTATTTCTTATTAACGATGTTCGTTTACTTGGAAAGTTTCGGTTTACCGGTAAACTCCATCGTTGAGGGCTCTTTAGACACCCCAATTTCGTACCTTTGGTATGTAACATGACATAAAATATCAAGACTTGTTAAAAAGCTAGCAAATGTCAAGTTACATGGTTAAAAGTGCAAAAGAAAAAGCAGGATGTGTAAACAATGAAATGCAGGGGGCCTAAGTGCCAAAAAGAGAACCAAAAAAGCCCACTTGGTGCCGCCCCTAGCCACCTTTGGCGTCGCACCAGCTCCCTCCATGGGTGGCGCCCAACAGTGTGTGCGGTACGAGCCGATGAAGCACAAAATGATAAAACTTAACCGTGAAGGAAGCCTCACTCTCTACTATAAATAGAGGTGCCCGACCTTCAGGAATTCACACACAGACACACCGTTTACACACTTTTTCACCGCGCAGTTGTGAAAACTCTCCTGAGAGAACGTCGAGAATTTTCCTCTAGCTCCGAAGCTCTGCCAAATCTCCCCCAAACACTAACACCTACCGGCCAAAGTGAAACCTAGTTGCCCTGCTAGGATTCCGCTCTATGCCACCGGTCCAAAAATCCTAAAAAGAGCAGTTGCCCTACCCGCATTCAGACGCCAAATCAACAAAAAACAAGCAGTTGCTCTGCCTGATTTCCGTCGTCAGCAGACAACAAACAATAACAAAAGCAAGCAGTTGCTCTGCCCGGATCCTGAAGCGAAAAGCAACTTTCGGAAGCAGTTACTCTACCTGAATCCCAACAACAAGAAGCAGTAAAAAGACTCCTTCTCCTTGAAGGACTGGGCGAGCACAACCTAGGGCCTGCCATAAGGAGCTTGGTACGGGATAGAACGCCCACGTTTCAAGAGGTAGGTCTTTATAAGTTTTTATTATATAAAAGTGCTATTCGGGCCGATCCAATGTAATAAAAATAAGCAGTTATGCTGTCCAAAAGTTCTGTAATAAATAGCACTAAAAAGAGCCATTATTATGACCAAATTTATAAATGTATTTGTAACTCCAGAAAGGAGACTATTGCAAGTTTGTAATAATTTCTTATATATGTACAGATCTATTTTTAAATGCTTTATTTCAACTATTTAATAATTATAAAAATCATATTTTAGCCAAAAACTATTTTGAGATCGAAAGGGCGAGTTGGGTGCCTAACCCCTTCCCACCTCGTAACTTAGCCTCCGAATCCTTTGCAAATCTGGTATTTTTGGTTTTTCTTTGTTTTTCCTTAAAATAAAGATGACGACTCTGTTATACACATTTTGAGGCCACAATTGAGGCCGAGCGTATTCCACGCGCTTTGAAGTTTCGAAACCACCCCGCCTTTCAGTGGTGCGGATTCGGTTAAAAATGGGGCACTCACAAGTAAATTATGTGCATTCTTGCGCTTACGCTTCTCGCTCGAGTTTACTTGCGGCTGAGCCCATATATTATCCTCCCATTTGAGTTTACTCGCGGTCGAGTAAAGTATGCGCCTTCCTGCACTTATGCTCCCTGTTCGAGTTTACTCGCGGTTGAACTTTATATTGCTCTCATGCGCTTACGCTCCCCATTTGGGCTTCCCACGACTGAGCTTTTCGCTAGAGCATCTCATTTCTTAAAGACCCTCACCACGTTGAGGTTACTGGATTCCTCGAAAACCTTTACCATGTTGAGGTTGCAGGCCTTCTTGAAAACCCTTACTGCGTTGAGGTACATTATCCTCCTGCTCTAGCGTCTCACGGTTGAACAGATTATCCTACCGCTCGAGCATCTCGCGATTGAGCTTTACATTATCCTCCCACTCGAGCGTCTTGCGGTTGAGTAGATTATCCTCCCGCATCTCGTGGTCGAGCTTTATTTTATCCTCCCGTTCGAGTATCTGGCGGTTGAGTAAATGTCTTGCTTGTCAGGAAATTATACTTTTTTACCCTTGAGATAAATCCCAAGGAATAAGGACCAGGAGGCTACTGAAGTGCCTATATTTAATCTTCCTCAAAAAGAATTTGGGCCTCGCTTAGACAAGGGGGCTTTCTACTACACATGACCCACTATGCTTACATGTCTACTGAACGCTTCGGACCGGGCCCATGCGTGACAAACAAAACCTAACCCCTCAGGTATAAATAAACCCTACTAGCACATAGTAAGGGGACTCTCTCTTTTACAATTTCACTCCACACACAGGGGCTATGCACCGTCCTGTTTTATACACTGGACTGATTATCACACCGGAGGGTTTTGGGGGACATCCCCACCCACTCACATTGCTTATTTTGCAAAGACCTACATATAACCATATATCTGACTCAGACGACGATTTCATCACCAATTCGATCAATGAACGATTCACCTATCTCGACAACTTTCGGCACCCCCGGTATGATGATATTTTTGCCACATCAGGATGCAATCACAATTTCATATTAAAATGTAATATTAGTAATAAACATTGATGCGAATGAAAATTTATTTGTCTATGTTTTACAATAATACATAAACATACTTTTTTTAGCTCAACATTCTTAATGTATATAAGGATGCTGAGAGAAAATATGAAAACTTATCTATTACATATGTTAATTTCATACATAAAAGAAGAATCATGAAGCACTGGTTAGTGTTCGAAATGAAAAATGTATTAGACATATATAAATTTAAAGATCTTTGTCTAATTGAGAGAAGTAATGAATATATAATGCAATCAATTTGACTGAACTTGATCAATACTTCAAAACATGAGACAATGTTACTAAAATACAATCTTTCACGGTAGATGAGAAACAAACTCATTCCATGTAATGATGAAGTACCTATTAAACCATGCGATTTTTGTCCTAAACTTGTTTGTCAACATAATAGACATTAAGAGAGAGAGAAAGAGAAGCGAACATAATTGAGATGTCAGTAGTGTTTTGTTGATCAATTGTTATAGATGTTTATAATATGTTTAATTGATGAAAAACTTTCTAACGATTGCTGGAGATGCTTGACTTGAAGTAATAAAGAGGTGTGAGCCACTAAGCACACTGGGTGGCGAATTCGGGAGATTAAGAATAATGTTAGGTGTTTTAAGTTTATATTATTAGCAGTTTGTGTAATGGTTAAGGGAATGAGGCGGGTACTACCAATACCAAAACCTAACTAGCCATTCCCCAGTTTTTCATTTCGGTTATTTTCCGTTACCCGCCCCATATTCAATCAAACTAATTAATAAGGGTCAACTTCGGTTCAGTTCTGTTCTGTTGGGATATTCACGGTTTGGTTCAAAATTGTCATCCAAAAGAAACAAAAACCCACATACACCAAACAACTCTCATACTATCCATCTTTAATACCATCCAACGCATTATTAACCAGCCAGTCCGCACAATATTTAGCCTCACAAGGGATGACAAAGGAGTCAACGACACTCAGGTAAAGACCTTGAGGTTCTTGATTTACCAAGGGCCACACTTAGCTAAAAGAAAAGAAAAGAAAAAAGATGAGCCTAACACCAGATATTCACTACACAACATTCCCTGCAGTCTCTCTACCCGGTGATCACCCACCCAGCAAGCCAATAATAGCACTTTCAAATGAGATTACTTGTATCAACTTGGCTTTGCGACTATATACAAGGCTAGAAAACTAATTTGTTTTTTTAATTAGTCAAAGGACAAGAAAATAATTTTAAAACTTATTGGCACAAAATCTGATCTACGTAATATCATTATTAGTACTAGTTGCTGCAGAGAATGAACCCACTAAAATTCTATTTAAATTAATACTTCATCTGTCCCTAAATTATCGTTTGAGCTGATTTGACGCATATAGATCTGACGGTTGGGTTGGGTTAAAGTGGGTAATGGGTTGAAGTGGGTTATGACCGAGCTCAACCCAAATAATAAATGGGTTGGATCAGAAATGGGTTGTCAATTAATGATGAAATTTCACCCCCACATGTCATACTTGATACCTCCCTACCCCCATCCCCCACCGCTTTTCAGTTCTCTCCCTATATATATATATATATATATATATATATATATATATATATATATATATATATATCACACACACACACACACACACACTCAAAATACACATGCAGTACCCTCCCACCCCTCACATTTTCTTTCCTCCTTATCCTTCCCTGTGGATCTCACGACAAACAATCAAACAATGGAAGATCTCTTTAGCTCCACACCTCTCCAACTCAGACCCCTCCATCCCCACTCTCTCTCCTCCACCAAAACCAACATCAGCTCTTTAATTCGTTTTCCTATCAATGGCGAAGGATAAAGGATTAACAGTGCACAAATAAGATAATACGAAACCTAAAATTCGAAAAATTTCCTTTATTTTCTTTCTCAAAAAACCTTTTTCAAATTCATATGTAACCTTTTTCAAAGAGTCCCTAACGACTACTTTTAAAATTCGAAGGATGAATTAAAATTTTTATTAAAGCAATAACATTTATGAAGAGAGATGGACCTTCTTGAAGTCCTCGGGAGCGACGCTAGGGAGATAGAAGGAGTGGGCATTATGGATCGAGTGGAAAAGGGCAATAACGAAGATCCATAAACACAATGATGATGCCATAGAACGATGAAACCCTGTTACCATGGCATCATAAATTTCTGGATTCGTGTGTGCACTGCACGGGGAAGACGACCATAGCCATTCCATTTTGCGTTGGTTTAATAAGTTAGCGGGTTAAACCCAACTTAACCCACAAAATTTATTGGGTTAAGATGGGTAACCGATTTAAATTAATTTTATTGTTGGGTTGGGTAATTAGTGGGTCGGGTTAATGGGTAATGAGTCCAAATTGATAGGCCTAGGCGCATAGTTTAAGAAAACTCATTTGACAAGATTATTAATATTAATTTGATGTATAGTTTGCTTTTAAAGCTCATGTGTATTTGACATATAATTAAAATATGATGAAAATGTTAATGTGAGTGGTAAAAGAGTTGTCCAAAAAAAGAAAAGTTTCAAACAAAATAATTATTTTGGAACGGACGAAAATGAAAAATAGGACAATAATTTTGAGACGGAGTACTATTATCTTTACACGGAGGATATTAAAGAAATCTAACAATAATGATACTAATCCATTGACTAATTCTTAGCAAAACAAGAATTCTAAACCAATGGAGAATAAATTCTTACCAAAAAATTCACAGCCAATTCCCTATTAAGAATTTTTCAATCAAAAGAGAGAAAAAAACGAAGTTGGAGAGAGTATGACGCACCTCACGCTTGGGCACGGCGCCTGCATCTCACGCTTAGTAAAAGAGAGTGAACATGCTTGGAGGTGTGGGTCCCTATGTCTCCCCACTTTCATAAAACACATGATTTTTTTTAATGAAAAAACCATTGGCTATTTTAAAAAATTTGTGGCAGATTGTGTTGCACCAAAATTTTCTTTTTGGCTTTAACAAATTTTCTTTTGTTTTTTTTTTCAAAAAAGGTTTTTAATATTACAATTAAAATTATAAACTAATTTAATTATTTTATTTATAATTAGAATATATTCATTAAAATTTTAAAAAAGATTTAATTTATTTATAAAAAAATATACGAATTAATTAATTTAGTTTTTAATGTTACAATTAAAATTATAAACAAATTAAATTTATTTATTTATTTATAAATAATATTTAAAATAAAAATTAAAAATGATTTAATTTATTTATATAAAATATACGAATTAATTAATTTGTTTGAAAAATATAAAAATTAAAAAGTAGTGTAAATAAAGTAGATGACTTGGAAGTGGAACTCATGTAAGAATTGAGGAAGAATGCAAACCATTTTAGAGAAAAATTCTTAGAAAAAAATATTCTTAAAATGTATATGTGGCTGTGAGACCCATGTGAGACCCAGCTAAGAATTGATGTTAAAAATAAAATGGTTGGAGATGCTTTAATACTAATAGAGATGTGTCAAATCATTTCCTTTACTAATTACTACTCCCTCCGTCCCTAAATAATCGTCCTAGTTGACCCGGCACACAGTTTAAGAAAAAACAATTGACTTGATTATTTATATTGATTTAATATATAGTTTCCTTTAATGTCCATGTGTATGTGGCCCATAATTAAAGTAGAGTGAAAAAGTAAGGGTAAAGTAGTAAAAGTGACGTTCTAAAAAGGTAAGTTTCAAAGTGGATAATTATTTTAAGACGGACAAAAAAAAAAAAAGAAGAACGATAATTTAGGGACGAAGGGAGTACTTCCCATATTTTAAGTAAAATTACACTTCGCAATTGTGTTGAGCTTTTTCATCAAGCCTTATTCAATGATGCAAAAACACTCATTTATTTAAACACGTTCTCATGGTCTGGTCATTGGTGTAACCTTTTTTGAAAAACATTTGGTGAGACGGTTTTACGTATATTTTTTGTAAGACAAATCCCTTTTATCCGAATCATTATGTGTTAGTGGGTTAAGTTGTAAGAAAGTGGAGCTTTATCTTATGAATTAAGATCCGTAAGACCGTTTTACAGGAGACTTACTCAACTTTTAATCACTGCCTCTTTTAATCACTGCCTCACACATTAATTGGCCAAAGAAAATGATATGGATCGAGTAATAATATATACTCTCCATGTTCTGGGTAAAGAGTGCACTATTTTATTTTAGGATGTTTCACTTAAAGAGTTTACTTTGAAAATTTAAACACAAAAGTGTTATTTCATTATTAATTAACTACTAAAAACATCATTTTCTTAAAGAAATTGACTTTCAAACAAGAACTCTTTAACTGAAACGATGGGAGTACCGCTGAATTTCAATGAGTTAATTTTTTTCGTAATTATCAAACTCCAACTCTGATACCAATTTTTTATGGATATACACGTTGACGACCAAAGTAGGATGATAGATGCAAGAATAATAATTCATCTCACTCTCACTAGGTGTAAATTTGCTGATATAAAATCTACTAGTACCAAAGTTTTAACCTTGCTGATTTTTTATTTTGGCCCCTGCCACGTGGAAAATAATTAGTTCCAACTACTCCCTCAGTTTTGAAAATATTGTTTACTTTTACTCGGTACACTATTTAAGAAAAAATAATTGACTGTATTATAAATATTGATGAAATATGTAGTTTTTTCAATGCCCTTAAGTATGTAGTCATAATTAAATTAGATAGAAAAACTAAAGGTAAAGTGGTAAATATGTTTTCTTAAAAGGGAAAGTTTTGAAGGATGACAATTATTTAAAAACTGACGAAAAATAAAAGGTAGAAGATAATTTGAAAAAAAATATATATATATATATATATATATATTTTTTTTTTTTCACCTTGGGAAGGGATCGAACCCGAGATCCACACCCGCCACCCCTAGGGCATAATTTGAAAATATAAGGAGTATTTAGGAACACGTTTTCTTTTAAATAATACAAATTTATAGTTTATATTTGCAAATGTGATTATATTTTATTGAAAAACTCAAAAGAAAAAAAGTATAAAAACACTTTTTATTAGTGATAATTATGTATAACTATTGATTGGTATAATTACAAAGACTAAAAGAAAAATCGTTTATTCATCTTCAATAACCATATATATACATATAAGGCATGTCTCTGAGATTAATGCATATTCTCATTTGGAGAGATTAATTAGCCATTAATTCGATCCAAACATGTCTCAAACTCAAGTATTCCATTCAAACTTTAGTGAGAAGAGATGGGTTGCCCAAATCAATAAAACCGTGTCCAAACAGGTAGCATTTGACGTTGCCCCTCCTCCAACTTGTGTATTTCGTGTCCCAAAAGCCATTGTTGATACCAAACCCGAAGCTTATATCCCTCAGCAGATGGGGCTCGGACCGTATCATCATTTTCGGGCAGAGATGCAAAAGATGCTGCGGTTCAAGCTTGCTGCTGTTAAAACGATTTTAACCCAAGACCAAATCAACAATTTCCAATCTCTTGTGGTTGATAAGCTCAAAGATATTGAGCCGAGTGTTCGTGCTTGCTACGATGAGTACTTGGATATTGATGGTGACACTTTGGCTTGGATATTGGCTCTTGATGGCCTATACTTGCTATATCGCTTAGGTTACGGTCTGACAAGGAGTCCCAAGTTCAACAAATCTGCAGGTGGTGGAAACGATATTCAGATATTGGATGCCGGCGGCGAAAACCAACATCCAGCTCTGACTGAAGATACTATTGGTGATGATAGTGAAGAAATCAGAATCGTAACTGAAGAAATGGAGGCATTGGAGAGCCCGATTTCATGGAAGGATATAGTGAAAATTCCAGAGGATATTGTGGTAAATCCTCGGGACATATTGATGCTGGAGAACCAGATTCCGCTCATTGTATTGAAGGAAATTCAAAATGCACTCCATCTCTCGTCCAACGATCATTCATTGGATGAAATGTTGGCAGCTTTCGGCGAGGAACATTCCCCACTCCAACTCTTGCCTAGAGTCAGGTTCCATCAGGATGACAGCCCAGCACATCTGCTAGCTTATATGTACCATTTGGTGATTTGTAATCTCAAGCCGAAAAAGAGAGAAAAACCTGAAGACTACTTCAAGGCAAAAGAAACACCTGCAAATATCAAATTTGAAGGGATCAAGGACTTCGTGGAGAAGCTGAAAACTGTTATAACTATTGCGCTTTCGGATGAGAACTTACCAAAGCCTTTACTGCTAATAAAAAATCTCTTCTTTCTTGGTACGGATCAGCTTCCATATGATAGCTTAACGGGTAACATTGGTGCGGATGGTAAGCCTGTGATTGAGGAAATCATAATTCCGCCGGTATCAGAACTTGCAAGCGTTGGGGGAGTGACGTTCAGACTCACAGAAGGTGGCATTAGGGACATCAGGTATGACGAAAAGGAGCTCGTTTTCTACCTACCTATGATTAATTTGAAAATAAATTCGGAAATAATACTAAGAAATATGATTGCTTACGAACAAGCAATTACCGACCCCGTGTCAATTCATGAGCTGACGGAATACGTAGAACTAATGTGTGGGATTGTTGATACCGCTAAGGATGCGCAACTGCTGAGGGAAAAAGGTATCATCACAGGTAATTTGAGTGATAGCGGGGTGGCTGCGCTGTTTAATGGGATACCCAGATATAATTACACACCAAATGAAATATCAAACATGAGGATCGCATATTTTAAGGTGAAGAAACGTTTTAATAGCAGACCAATCGTCAAGGCATACAAATTTGTGGAGAAGCAAGCATATATTTGGTGGAAGGTTATTGCAACAGTTGTGACCATTCTGGTTGTGGTTTTGGTTATATTTCAACAAGTTTGTCAGGTTTACTCGTGCAGCGATCTTTTCAACAAGATCAGTTTGCAGCAGCGCCACCCCTTGATGATCATTAAAACCCTTTACGGATCCATCTAGCTCTCTACCTACCTCTCAAACCTTAATTTGGGGATGGATGAGTGATGAGTGATGAGATTCATTATGTTTTTCAAATATTTCTTGTCTGAATTTGTTTTTGCATGCGTGCGCCGTGCCTCAAGTATTGTAATTTGTTTTGTACCTACATTCACAACTCTACTATGGTTTATGTTTCCAAATTAATTTGCTAACGTTCAACTTGGGATGAATATTGAGATTGGGAGATGTCATGTACATGTAGATGGAGATTTGCACAAGGGTATAATAAATACATTCATAACTCACAACCTAATTTTAGCAACTAAAAACTTCTAAAATTTTGCCCAAACTGAACTCACCGCCTTGTCCGCATAGTTTTCTAGCACCCAACGCATGGAAGGTTTCAATTCAAATTTTAATTTTTGTGCGACCTTTTTTAATTTTATTTTCACCAAGTTTAATTTGAAAAATAGGCAGTAGTATGAGTTTTTTTCAAAAAAAATATTATCTCATTTATGAGTGTCTATCTCAAACTGAACTGGTCAGTATGATTTGGTTCGCTTTTGGTCCAATATGGTTCAATCCCAATTCCAAAAATTTAAAAACGGCTTGATTTGGTTCGTGGTTTTTTTATTTAATGTTATTTCGCTTTAATTTGTTTTTAATGTTTGATGCTAATTAGAAATTAAACATCTCATTTGCCTTAGTTATTATGTTATTTTTTATGTTTGATTTATCAATATTATAAGAATTTATTTCATAATATAACAATAATTATTTTGATTAATAAAAAAACTATTTGAATTGCAAAAATGAACCAACCAAATGGTTCGGTTCGAATCCTTATGTTAATATTTTGGGTTTGGTTCAATCTAATATATATAATAGAGCTCATACTCACAGATGTGCAATTGACTAATGCTATTTAGAGGTTGAGATTAAATTATCTTTAAAAATTTAATGATTGTGATTTACCCACGCATTCACATGTGTGAGAGTAGTTGTCCACTTTTAACTCTTTATTACAAAGTCACCCCTACAATTAATATTATGAGCAGTCAACCTTTTTTCTCCGGACAATGATCACCCCTTATAAAACACTACTTTTACATTAATATATATTCTCACAATAGAGCTTTGACAGTGGGTCAGTTACATATAACTCCTTATAAATAACGCCTCTTCAACTATGTGTCGAGTTTAATTAAAATCACGCTTTCTATTTAAACATTGTTGTTTCAATTAACAAAATCATATATATTGGCATCGTGCTATAGACACGGACTCGAAGATCTAATATTTTTTAAAATAGAATCTATGCGAGGCGGTTAGATTCGTAACGGGAAAATTGTGGATTGGTCCCTTGTGCTAAAGTTTCAACTTATGTGGTAGCCTATTTTTTTCTTAACGGGATAAGTACACTTTTATAAAATTATTTTTTAAATGCCCGAGTTTCTTTCGTTATATCTCCTATTATTTGACTCTCTTCTTTGCCTCCCTCTCTCTCTCCCACTCTCTTTCTATCTATCCAATAGCTCTTTCTTTTTAGTTTTATTTTTAGTTTTAGGTAATGGTAATTACTCATCGAAGAGAAGGAAAGCGATGCTAACGACCAAAAGTACGTAGAGTTTTTCTTACTTCTCATCAAGTCTGATTCAGGAAGCATTCGCTTTAAGAGGATAGAGAATTGAAGTTCACTTGATTGAGGAAGCATTCGCTTCCAGCTTGAGCGACTGGCATTTCCGACCAAGTTTCGGCTCCGTTTGGTCTCCCCCAAATCCGGCAAAGTATTATAACCTGCCCCAAGAAAACTTGATATTCGATGCGGTGAATGCCAGTGCTTCACTCTAATAAAGACTCAATTTTGGCACTCAAATGACGTAAGATCTTATGCGTCATATCGTTAACATAACTTTTTAACTTATAGTGAAATTTCATAAAATGCCAAATAAGAGCATTTATTGAAACCACATCATTTTAAATTTGAAGACTATTAGTGGCTTCTAGATTACTCTATTCGATGCACGCATCAGTATTCCGTAGTCCTCAAGGTTGAAATTTGACATTCGATGGACGCATCGAATTTTGCTTCCCCCAGGTCCGATGCGTTGGTGATAGGCGGGATAAACAAATAATAAAGAAAGAGGTTCACTCTAAAAAATAATGAGATCGAAGGAAGACAGAGAAAAGTAGGACTTCAGCTTTCTTGGTCCACTGGCTTTCCCCATCCCCCCTTCGTCGAGCACCAAGGCTACATAAGTTTTTGTATATCTTTATTGAGAATGTAAGGGTAAAATAGGCATGACCTATTTTATCTTGTTTTCACCTTTCTTGGTCAAAGAAGAATTTTAATTTAGTCATTGTATATTTTAGGTGTTAGATTTTGTTTAGATTATTTTTGGTAGATTGATTTGTTTTTTATAGGAAAATCTTTCAAAAGATTTTGGGTATATTAGTTAGGTAACTAAATCTTTGCAAATAATTTAGTTATTTCATGTATCATAGTTTTGTTAGGAAAGATATCTTGTGATATATTTTTGGTAACTAAATCTTTACAAAATAATTTAGTTATTAGAGGTATCATAATAGGAAACATAATCTTTTGTAATATTGTGCTAATCTCTACCCAGCTTGGAGAAGGTTTCCTTGTGCCGTGTTCTTGCGTGTTTGTGCTATATATATGCAAAGCGTGATTTTCTCGGTTTGAGACTACAGCCGAGAGCTTACAAAAGAATTTATTCACGGGCGAGTCGATAGAGAGAAGAAAACAAAAAGCAGATGCGCCTAGCGTGATGTAGAATTGAGAGCATATAGAAGATATTGGTTTGAAGTGCCGTGTTGATCCAGCTTGTTTTCGTATGCCTGAATTAGAGAAGAGAGATCAACCAAACCCCATATACGAGATGGTAATGTGAGAGCATTGAGTTTGAGCGAATCGATTATATCCAAGTGTTAAGAGAGTTTAATCTAGAAGCTTGTGTGTTGAAAGCGTGAGAAGAATCCAAACAAATCTTACACGAAGACTCTTACGGATTCTTGTTTTCTGCTTCGTAAAACTTCGTGAACACGCCTTTGTGTTTTCCGAAGTTTATTTTGTGCTTCCAGTTTGTGTGATTGTCTTGGAAGCTGATTTTAGTTTTCTATTTGTTTTCTTTCTTCCCACGTTTGGTTTAGTGTTTATGTGGGTTTTGTGATTCTCCAAGATTCTATATCTTGTGAGAATTGTGTGTTAACTGTTTAGTGTTAAAAACAGTTTTTGGTTTTAATATATTTGTTGCCTTGAGGCTTGATCTACAAGATTGATTCTTGTAGATTGTTTTTTTGTGATTTTTCTGTCTTACTAAGTGTGTTAAATTTCAAATCTCAAAACAAAACTTCCGCTGCAAATTTCTGTTACACACTTTGAGTTCACTTTGTTACTGCCATTGTTGCAACATTCACTGCAACATTGACAGCAACATCTTCCCATATTGAGATTCCGTGGCATCGCGTTCTTTCAATTGGTATCAGAGCCTCCTCTTGACATCGCTAAGAGTAGATTCTGTTAGTAGCAATGATGGATTCTCAATTTGATAATTTTGTTTGTCCTAATACTTTGAAGAAGAAAGGTTTATACAATGACTTTTGTTGCGTTAACTCTTACGTCTCTAAAGATGGTGCGAGTAACGTCGAGAATCGATTTGATGGATGCATATAAGGAGTTGTACAATGATTGGGAAAAGAGAGTTTGTCAAGTTAAGTTGCTTAAAAAGGCAAATGACTTGTTAAAGAAAGCTAATGAAGAACAGAAGGAGTGTATTACAAGGATGGAGAGTTTGTTGACCAAGAAGGATGTGGAGATTGAAGGTTTAAAAGAGCAGCTCATTCAAGCCAATGAAACCATGGCTAAATGGAACTCAAGCCAACAAAAATGGATGAGATGTTGAATTCGATAACTCGTAAGTCGGTATTGGATTCATGCCCAAGATGTTTGTGAAAGAAGGTGAAGGTATGCCTACTGAACCAAAACATCCCACACACAATTTTCAAGAAACTGCCTTCTTTGAAAAACCGAGAACAAGAAAGAAAAATTTTGTTTGTCACTTCTGCCATAAGCCTGGTCACATACAACCATTTTGTTTTCTGAAAAAGGCTATGTATGAGGATGATGTTAGGCAAGCTTTCTTGGCAAAAATCGATGCAACATTGAGGAGAGACCAATGCAACAACCAATGCAACAACATTGGAAGTCACATTGGAAGTCTCATTCAAGTCGAGAAATCTCATCCTCAAAAATCAAACCCGAAATTTTTAAACAGATGTGGGTTCCTAAGGGTAGTAATGACAAAGGCAAGTCCAAATATTGTGAACCCTTTGATATATGTCCTGGTTCTAAGCCGTCCTATGATGAATCTCCTCCAAAATGTTCAGAACCAGCATCTGAAACCTGTAAATCTGCATATGATCGAGAGCCTGCATATTCTGAAAGTTCAGCCAATGTTATTCACAATGTTTCACCCAATGTTTCACCCAATGTTGCAACAATGGGAGCAACATTGGACAGAAACTTGGCAGATTCAGAAACAGGTCCTGAACTTTCAGAATCAGGTCCTGTACATTCAGAAAATCAGTCAAATTTGAATGGTTGCAGCCATGATATTCCTAGCCGTATTCAGAAAAACCATCCAATCTCTCAAGTGATAGGTGATATTCATGATGGGATATACACAAGGAGAAGAAGTAAGGTTGAATCTCAAAAATTTGCATGCTTATCAAAATATTTTTGAGAGAAGCCTTAAATCTTTTATGGATGCTTCAAATGATCAAAGATTATGTGTTCACATTGATGTGTTAACCTTGTTTTTTGATAACACCTATGCATTTTTCTTAGCACAAAAATCCAGTTCATTATTCTCGAACTAATCACATTAATATAAGACACCATTTTTTTAGAGACTTGGTTGATTATGTAAATTGTTTGCATTGAACATGTTGGGACCGAAAATCATCTTGCTGATATATTTGCCAAGTGTCTTGTTTTTTAGAGATTTTTCAATCTTTGGAAATCTCTTGTGTTTTGTGTGCCATATGATTTTTCACTTAGTTTATTATTAAAAAATAAAAAAATAATTAAAAAAAATAAAAATTAGGCATGATTGCATTTTGTCTTTAGAGGGCACTCTAGATCAATTGACTCACATGTATCTGCCTCTTGTGGTTGCTTGGGAATTTCATTCAAAATCTGTTGTGATTTCATTGTTATGATTCTCTCTCTCTCCCAGTTCTTGAGTATGTTTAAAGTCCACAAAGGAAAGAGCTACCTTTTGAAATTTTTGGGATGCTGCAATTTGTCAAGGTACTATGGAACTTAGGTTCTCATGGGTTGATCTTGAGAAAATTGACTCCCCTTAATTGAAAAAGTGTGAAAGCTACCTAACGGAAAAGAGCTACCTATGAACAAGGTTGTGGCACCTTTCTTTTGGGACTATGAATCTTCGGATTTCATGGGTTGATCAAAATGCAAAATTGCTTCCCTTGGTAAATAGTGTGAAAGGTTCCAAGTGGCATGTTTTTATAGCTTGAAATAAAGTAGAGCTATATTCCTAGGGAAATAAAGTACCTATGGATTTTGGTTGTGAAAAATTTATGATCTTGGGAGAGAAATTTGGTTGAGAAAATAAAAAAAAAAGAAGAGCAAAATTAAAAAAAAAAAATCACAATTTTGGCGAATGCATCTCCCAATGCAACAACATTAGGAACTACATCCTTTGATCTGGTCTTTATCACTTGTGTGTGATTGCATTTTTTTTTTTTCTTTTGCCTAGCTTTTAGTTATCATGTTTTTAGGCATAAAATTTAGGACATGCATTGTTGGCAATGATATTCAGCTTGGTGAAATTTTGTCCTAAACTCAAACTGTGCAAATCAATTTTCAAAAATCTCCATGTTGAAAAATATTTAGTGGATGTCTAATTTTTGTGTGAAACTAAGAGGTATTGAATCTGGATATGATGTGCTCAGTTATTGCTATGGTGTGATCAAATCTTGGTGAACACTTTATGTGTGTTTTTCAAAATCTTTGATGTTTGAGAATTCCTAAAAGATGTTTTATCTCTCTTCCTTTTCTGGTCAAATAGGGGGAGAGAAATCAAGTGTTTCTTGTGATGGTGATATTTTCTGAATTGTGCTTAGTAATGGTTTCTGATTTTACCCCTTGCACAAATTCAGGGGGAGATGAGTTTTTCTAACCTATGCAGGTTAGATGATTTGATTGGTGTTGAATAAACACTTGTCTTTTGATTTGACCAGAAAGGTTCAACAAAGGGGGAGATTGTAAGGGTAAAATAGGCATGACCTATTTTATCTTGTTTTCACCTTTCTTGGTCAAAGAAGAATTTTAATTTAGTCATTGTATATTTTAGGTGTTAGATTTTGTTTAGATTATTTTTGGTAGATTGATTTGTTTTTTATAGGAAAATCTTTCAAAAGATTTTGGGTATATTAGTTAGGTAACTAAATCTTTGCAAATAATTTAGTTATTTCATGTATCATAGTTTTGTTAGGAAAGATATCTTGTGATATATTTTTGGTAACTAAATCTTTACAAAATAATTTAGTTATTAGAGGTATCATAATAGGAAACATAATCTTTTGTAATATTGTGCTAATCTCTTACCCAGTTGGAGAAGGTTTCCTTGTGCCGTGTTCTTGCAGGTTTGTGCTATATATATGCAGGCGTGATTTTCTGGTTTGAGACTACAGGCTGAGAGCTTACAAAAGAATTTATTCAGTCGGGCAGTGAGCTGATAAGAGAGAAGAAAACAAAAGCTGTATGCAGCTAGCGTGACAGAGAATTGAGAGCATATAGAAGATATTGGTTTGAAGTGCTGTGTGTTGATCCAGTTGTTTTCGTGTATGCTGAATTAGAGAAGAGAGATCAACCAGCCCATATACAGAGATACAGAAGCAGGAGAGCATTGAGTTTGAGCGAATCAGATTATATCCAGTGTTAAGAGAGTTTAATCTAGAAGCTTTGTGTGTTGAAGCTGTGAGAAGAATCCAAACAAATCTTACACGAAGACCTTCTGGATTCTTGTTTTCTGCTGCTGCTGCTGTAAAACTTCAGGAACACAGCTTTGTGTTTTCTGAAGCTTTATTTTGTGCTTCCAGTTTGTGTGATTGTCTTGGAAGCTGATTTTAGTTTTCTATTTGTTTTCTTTCTTCCCACGTTTGGTTTAGTGTTTATGTGGGTTTTGTGATTCTCCAAGATTCTATATCTTGTGAGAATTGTGTGTTAACTGTTTAGTGTTAAAAACAGTTTTTGGTTTTAATATATTTGTTGCCTTGAGGCTTGATCTACAAGATTGATTCTTGTAGATTGTTTTTTTTTTGTGATTTTCTGTCTTACTAAGTGTGTTAAATTTCAAATCTCAAAACTAAACTTCCGCTGCAAATTTCTGTTACACACTTTGAGTTCACTTTGTTACTGCCATTGTTGCAACATTCACTGCAACATTGACAGCAACATCTTCCCATATTGAGATTCCGTGGCATCGCGTTCTTTCAGAGAAGTCCTCACTCACTTATCACCTAAACTTCTTCTGCTGAGATTATTTCATATGAGGTAATCTTTATTTAAGCCCAGGTAAGATCTGAAAGGCTAGAAAATAAGGGAAATTGGAACTTTCTTGGTCCTCTGGATCTACCGTAGCGAATGAACCCAAGCAGTTATTTTGACTACCGATCACATGAATTCACATCTGATGCTGGATTTTTTGATGGATCACGTTTTATCCAATTTTATCAAGGGTATATTTATTATTTTACCCAAAAAATATCATGTACCAGTTAAATAAAAATGAGAAATTCAGTTTACACAATATTTATTATTTAACCCCAAAAGTCCTCTATCTTTTTATTCGACTGCTAAAGGATATTTTTGGAACAAAAAGACGAGTATACCATTAATATATGAAACATGCGTGGTATCTCCTTCTCTTTCTCTCCATTCTCTTCCTATCTCTATCCCTCACACTCTCTTTCTGTTCCTGTAAAAGTTTAAGTTGTACTCCATTCCTCCCCTCTCTTCCATCTCACTTCGAAAGTCATGATTTATTCTCCCTCTCCTGTAAGTCAAGCCAGAAAGAGAGTTATGATTTCTCCTAGTCAGAAACTCTAACCTCAATTCCACAGTGATTCAGCTTTCTATTAGTCTTCCTTCTCCAAATTCTTATGAATCCAAGTCACTGCAAATTTGGGACAGCAAGACTTTCCAAGTGAGATGTGACGATAAGAGTTCACAGGTACGAGTAGGATATTCTCTCCGAATGATGAAAATTTGACATTTGAAGCACGCATCGAATTTTGTCCCTCAGGTCGAAATTTGACATTCGATGCATGCATTAGTAGACCCATTTGACATTCGATGCACACAAGCGTCGACAATTTATGTCACTTTCTAGGTATGCAGAAAGAAAAAAATGATCCATCAATCTCATTTATGTTTGTTAATAAAATCAACTTGCGCGCTTTCGCATATAGCTGGGAGCCTAGAACCGATGAACTTTCATGGTGAACAGATTCTCTTACTGGAAGTGAGATGAATTTTCATGAACAATGCTTTGTTTAACTTTCAGAACATCGCTTTCGCATCCAAATCAATTTTGCAATCAATCTACCCATTACTTTGTTTGACTTTCATGAACAAGTTTCTATTTTCCATTTTTTATTTTGACTGATGCCAAAATAAGAGAATTTGGGACTGATGAACTTTGATGGTGAACACATTATTGGGTACGATAAGGGGAAGGATGTAATTTATTTTGGAGATGCTTGGGAACGGCCCCCTTTGTAGACTAAGAATCAGACTCATATTGAGACGATGTCTCAAGGTTGTGTATGAGGATAGCCTAGAGGTTTTCAATGGGAGAAGAAAATTTCAAATCGAAATGTTTACTCGATATGATAAGAGGAAGAATAAGATGGAGGGGAGAGGTAGCGTGGGTATTTGTTAAGAGTATGAGGGTGCCAAGTGCAGAATCTGTATAACTCTCTTCCAAGAAATGGAGGGTGTCGAGTGTCATTTAGCCATAGTTTGTTTGTTGTTTCTGTTGTAGTTATATCTGGCTGTTATATTCTGTGTGATATATAAATGGATGTAAACAGAATATTAAACTCAAGAAAAGGATTCATGAAATATACAGATTAGACAGATTCTCTCAATTCCTCTCTCTCACTTTATCATGCTAATCTTCTTTACTAAAATCATCATGGTATTAGAGCGTATAATGTAATAGCTTCCGCATTAATAATCTGTTCATCAAATCGATTGATTGATCGATTGAAAGAGAGAAATGGCTGACTCGGACGAGATGGTAGATGAATACGATATTAACATATCGACATTGCAGCTTCATCCTCTCCATCCTCTGTTCTTACACCCAAACGATCATCCTGGTATGATATTAATCTCTCAAATTCTGACCGATACGGTTAATTTTGGTCAATGGAAAAGGTTGGTTGTTATAGCCCTATCAGCCAAGAACAAATTAGGTTTGATTAATGGGACTAATAAGAAACCAATACCAGGATCAAAATACCTAGGTCAATGGGAGAGATGCAATCATATGGTTATATCTTGGTTGATGAATGTAGTTTTTCCCGAAATCAAAGCCAGTATAGTCTATTTTGATACAGCAAGAGCTATTTGGGAAGATCTAAATGTTAGGTTTTCTCACAGCAACCTTCCTAAATTTTTTCAGATTAGGAGAAATTTAAGTGAGTGTAATCAAGGCAACTTGAGTATTTCTGCTTACTTTACCAAGTTTAGGGCAAATTGGGATGAATTGATGAGTCTTGCAAGTCTTCCTAAATGCTCATGCTAATGTGTCTGTGGAGGGTTATCTAAGCAAGAAGAATATGAACATGAACAACAACTAATTCGGTTTCTAATGGGCCTAAATGATACATACACTGCTATTAGAGGACAAATCATGATTATGAATCCTCTTCCCAGTCTAAGCAAAGCAGAAAATATTTTAACTCAGGAAGAAAGTCAGAGAAAGTGTAGCGTAGGACATATAAATTTGGAAAATGTTGCGCGACTATGTTAGGAAAAAGCTGGTTCCAAAAGTCTTAAGAACAAATCGGGAGTAGCAGTAATCAAGGCCCTAAAGGTTACAATACTGGGAGTGGCGGGAACACACAGAAAAAGAAAATGTGGTGTGATCACTGTCATGGAGATACTCACACTAAGGACAAATGTTTTTATCTTAATGGATTTCCTGAATGGCATACTTTGCATGGTACAAAACCTGATGAGTCCAAAATGCCAAAGTACAAATCAAAAGTAGTAGCCAATGTGTTCACAGACAGAACTTCTGAGGAAACTGTTACTCACACCAATCAAGATAAATTTCAAGGGTTTACCTTTGCTCAACGTCAACAACTTCTGTCTCTTCTTTCCAACAATTCTTGCAGATTGGATAGTCCAGAGTCACACATGTCAGGTAACTTTACTGGTTATGTTAATCCAAGGTGTTGTTTAAGTGTTGGACACACTTCTAATGAATGGATTACGGACACTTTGGAGCAAGATCACATCATGCATCTCTTGCTAACCTTGTAAACCCTATTTACGTTGATTTGCCTTTATACTTGCCCAATGGTCATATTTGCGAGAATTACTCACAAGGGTAATGTGCATCTCACGAGGATATTGTTCTGCATAATGTCTTATTTGCTCCTTCCTTTCAGTACAATCTTCTTTCTGGTAGTAAACTTGCTATTGATAATCAAATCACTCTTGTTTTCTCTGCCTCCACATGTGTTTTACAGGACCAGGATCACAGACAGATCAAGGGGACTGGTAGGGTAGTTGATGGCCTATACATATTCAGTACTTCCAAGTCTGAACCTGATTATGTCTCTGATCAACATCCTCCTGTTTGTTCTGTGTCTAGTAGTACTAATAAAAACTATGCCCTATGGCATTTGAGACTTGGACATGTTCCCATTTCATCTCTCAAACATTTGAATGTATGTCATATTGATAGTAATACTTCTGTTTTACCTTGTGATGTATGTCAATTTGCAAGACAAGTTAAACAGCCTTTTCCTCTCAGTGTATCTCATTCTACTACTTTGTTTTCTCTTCTTCATTGTGACTTATGGGGACCCTATAGACACAAAACCTACACCAACTGTAATTCTTTTCTCACTATTGTTGAAGATATGTCTAGAACTACTTGGACTTTTCTTCTTCAGTCCAAAACTCAAGTTTATGATTATCTGTCCTATTTCTTATCTTATGTCAAAAATCAATATGGGGCATCTGTTAAAGAAATTAGGTCAGATAATGGGGCTAATTCTTTAATGAATCAGTCACTCCCCTTCTGGACTCTCTTGGCATCATTCATCAAAGTTCTTGTGTTGCCACACCTCAACAAAATGGGCGTGTTGAAAGAAAGCATAGACATTTACTTGAACTTGCTAGGGCTCTTAGATTTCAGGCCCATCTTCCTATTTCTTTTTGGGGAGATTGTCTTTTAACTGCCACCTATCTTATCAATAGATTGCCTAGTTCTATTATGGGGTTTAAGACTCCCACTGAGGTCCTTACTGGTTTGATTCCCTCCTATGCTCATTTAAGGGTGTTTGGGTGCCTTTGTTATGCTTCCACTCTCAGCCACAATAGGGATAAGTTTGGACCTAGGGCAAGGAAATGTGTTTTCATTGGTTATCCTTTTGGCAAAAAGGCTTATAAACTATATGACTTGGAAACTAAGCAGACCTTCTACAGTAGGGATGTAGTTTTCCATGAAAGTTACTTTCCTTTTGCTACACCTATTTCTCTCACTCCTGAATCTTCTTCTTCTCCTACTTTCTTTGATGAATCCCTAGAGGAAGATCTGTACCCTGCAGCTTCTATTCCTATGTCTTCTCCTATCATCCCACCTGTATCAACAACTTTTGATTCTATACCTCAACCTGCTGTTGATCCTCAACCTGATGTTTCATCCAGACCTGCTAGGACCAAAGTTCTTCCAGCCAAGTACAAAGACTATACTGGACTACCCTATCCCATTCATTCTGTTCACAATGTTATGACATATTCTCATTTGTCACCTACATATCAGACATTTATAGCTAATATTGACATCACAACTGAGCCTAAATCTTACTCTCAAGCTGTAAAACATAATCATTGGTGTCAAGCTATGGCTTCTGAGTTGGAAGCCTTAGAAAGGAACAAGACATGGTGATGTAGCGGAAGGTAATTAAAAGTAACCGATAAATATCAAAACTGTTGAGATGGCGCTTGCGACTACGGCAATGATCTTCTAAATCTGTTGAGGTTTGCAAACCTACCACGATCTAGGCATCAATTCACGTTGATTCAATGAATACCGGAATTGGGGAGAAAGCGTATTATTCATAAGCGGCAAAAGCTTTCTTAAACAACCTAAAAGTGTTTAAATAAGCTCAAAACCTAAAAGCAATAAATTGTCGAAATTACAAAAAAAGCCCAAAACTAATAAAAAAACTTCAAAGGCCCGTAACCCTATTTAAATGACGTTTTTTGGCCTTGAAAACAGCTCATAACCGAGCTTTGCTCATTAATTTTGTCCGTCTTTCCGAGAGCTTCGATTTGATATGCTGCGGGTCCCGTAACTCCACCCGAGTCAAAAGTTATGCCCTTTTCCGCGCACCCTGTCCAAACGGTCGAGATAATCAAGTGCGAGGCTGCTGCATCACATGGGTTCTTGATCTCTTCTGGCGGAGAAGCGGTTGGTTGTAAAGTGGATTTATAAAATCAAATATACGCACTGATGGTTACGTGGACAAGTACAAGGCCCGACTGGTTGCAAAGGGTTTCACTCAAACTAAATGTTTGGACTACTTTGAGACATTTGCTCCTGTGGCTAAAATGACCACAGTGAGAGTGCTGCTAGCAGTTGCTGCCATGAGAGGATGGCCTCTTCATCAAATGGATGTCTCTAATGCTTTCTTGCATGGAGATCTTGATGAGGAGGTGTTTATGACTCTGCCCCTTGGTTATTGTCCTCCTGCATCTTCTACTCCTCAGGTCTGTAGGCTTAAGAAGTCCCTATATGGATTGAAGCAGGCCCACTAGCGGTGGTTCCACAAGCTTTCAAGCGCATTGAAAACCTTTTGGCTACAAGCAGGTTGCGGTGATCATATGCTCTTTACTAAGGAGTATGAGGGTGGATTCTTGCTTTTCTTGGTGTATGTTGATGACATTGTCATCACGAGGTCATCTTCTTACGCTATTTCCCCGAAGTCCTTCACACTCAGTTCTCTATTAGGGACCTAGGTCAGCTGAAGTATTTCTTGGGGTTAGAACTGGCCAGAAATTCTACAGGACTTTGCCTACATCAAAGAAAGTATGCTATGGATATTATTAAGGAAACATGCTTAGTTAATGCCAAAGCATCCACACTTCCTCTTCCTACCAACCATGGGCTTTAAGGATTCGGTGCTCTTTTACGTAATCCGGATCAATATAGAAGACTTGTTGGGAGATTAATCTACTTGACCATCACTAGACTGATTTGTCCTATCTTTGTTCGAGGTCTTAAGTCGGTTCTTATCTCAACCTAGGATACCTCATCTTGAAGCGCCAAGAAAGTTGTGAGGTTTCTTAAACATGCTCTGGTCAAGGATTATTTTTCTCTTCTCGGTCATCTTACGCTCTTCTTGTATCTTGTGATGCAGATTAGGCGATATGTCCTACTTCCGGAAATCAATTACTGATTTTGTATCTTTTAGGTACTTCCTTGATCTCATGGAAGAGCAAGAAGCAAACTACTGTCTCGAGGTCATCTGCTGAATCTGAATACAGGTCCATGGCATCCACTGGCGTGAGTTGGTGCGGCTCAAGTCTCTTTGCGGTGTCTTACGGTAGATCTTCTGCTCCGGCTCTCTCATTGTGATAACAAGGTGCATTACACATTGCGGCTAATCACGTCTATCATGAGAGGACAAAACACATTGACATTAGCGCCATATTGTGAGGAGAAAATTGATCAAGGTCTTATTGTCACTTCTCATGTTCCATCCAAGCACCAATTAGCTGATCTGTTTACTAAAGCTCTTCCTGCAACTCAGCTTCTTTATTTGGTGTCCAAGTTGTGCATGGTTAATCTATTCTCCATTGCCAACTTGAGGGGGGGGGGGTGTTAAGAGTATGAGGGTGCCAAGTGCGAGAATACGTATAACTCTCTTCCAAGAAATGGAGGGTGTCGAGTGTCATTTAGCCATAGTTTGTTTGTTGTTTCTGTTATAGTTATATCTGGCTGTTATATTCTGTGTGATATATAAATGGATGTAAATAGAATATTAAACTCAAGAAAAGGATTCATGAAATATACAGATTAGACAGATTCTTTCAATTCCTCTCTCTCACTTTATCATGCTAATCTTCTTTACTAACATCATAGTATTTTAGGAGGAAATTCACAAAAGTGGAATTTAGAGGATTAAAAAGTGAGAAATTACGGGTCGGTCCACTTTCTAAAATATTTAATCGTTAGGGTATACCTTTTTTATTTTCAATCGAAAAATGACACTTTTAATGGCGAAAAAATTGTGATACATTTAATGAGTCTGAACCACCCTACAAAAATGTACCGTGGTTCAAAAACATTGAGAAATGCACTGCATTTCAAAAATTACGAACCGCGGTTCAAAAAAAAAAACTGCAGCGCGATCCAAAGAAGTATGGCAGCTCAAGGTCAAGGACCTCCGACATACATCCCAATTTCACAGGTGAGGCCGATGCCATTACCCAAAAGCTGCCCCCCTTTTTTTTCACATCATGCTTGTCGGCCAATTCCTCCATTATATTCGAGCCATCAATCCAGAACTCATACCTCCTTGCCCTCCATTTTAATACTTCCAGCCCCATTCCTCCTTGTTCTTCCTATTATGCGCCTGCCACTTTTTCCTTCATTCTATTTATTCCCAAGCGGCCATAATTCAAAGGAAAACCCCCCACTTCATTCTTCACCGTTTCCTCCCATGTCTCCGAAGCTTGATCATCAATGAAGGTTTGAAAATGCACTGTGTTTCAAAAAAATAATGCAACTTGGTTCAATTTTTTTTGAAAATACACCGCGATTCAAAAAATTTATGCACCCCGATTCAAATTTTTATGAAAATGAATCACAACAATATACGACAACGTTTGAGGGGCTCCTTATGCCCCACCCTCTGTATTCTTGTCTTCTTCAAGCAAAACCCCTGACTATACCTCTCTGGCTCTCTCTCTCAAACAATTTATTCCAACTCTATGGAAGCTTTCTGTGTTTTCTTTCAGATTATTATTGATAGAATAAAGGGTGAAAGATGGTCCAAACATCTGAAGTTCCCATTACAGTTGTAGATGTTGATACTCCCCAGGTCCCCCCTACCCTCTTTCTCTTACTCTATTTTGTGTGTATGTTAAAAAATGTTTAGCTTCTGGGTTTGATGCTAATTAGAAATTAAACATCTCATTTACCTTAATTATTATGTTGGATTTATCAATATTATAAGAATTTATTTCATAATATAACAATAATTATTTTGATTAATAAAAAAATTATTTCAATTGCAAAACCGAACCAACCAAATGGTTCAGTTCGAATCCTTATGTTATTTTGAGTTTGGTTCAATATTTTTTTAAAATAGAATCTTTGCGAGGCGGTTAGATTCGTAATTTTGGTTTAAACCAAACTGTTTACCCTATCCTAAGGAAAATTGTGGATTGGTCCCTTTTGCTAAATTTTCAACCTATGTGGTAGCTGTAAACTTTGGAAATGAAAATGGCAGATCAGATCAAACAGTGAAAATGGAGATTTGGAGGGAAGAAGTATATCTGATTCATAAGTCGTATTTTCTGTTACAGAAGGAATGAAGAACCAATTCCCACTATATAGTTACAATACAAAATGGTTACACCCTCTACTAACTAACAAGCATAACTGATTTGTACCGGCAAGAAAGCGTAAAATATCTAATAACTACATTCACGATCATTAATAAAATAGTTACAAGAATGCCCCTAAGATCATCTCCATACATCCACACAAGGCAGCTGGATAGCCTTGTAAAATCTTTGTAAGTCAGACTTCATTTTGCTTGATCTGTGCACATTGTTTGCTTGAGGCTCAGCCAGCTTAGCCACATTACTCACTTCAGCATTGTCTACACTCCCCCCACAAGTTGAAAGTGGGAATGCACTAAGAACTTTCAACTTGGATATCAAAAACCAATGGGAAATCTTCCCCAAGGATTTGATGAATATATCAGCCATCTGAAACTTGGAAGGTATGTACTGAGGGTGTATCAAACCTTGTTGAACTTTCTCACGTACAAAATAACAATCAAGCTCAATGTGTTTAGTCCTAGCATGATAAATTGGATTAGAGGCAATAGCTATTGCACTGTCACAAAGACACCGGAACAGAAGAATAGGAGAGATTTGCAAGTCTTTCAAGAGAGCATGAACCCATAGAATTTCACAGCTAACAAGTAGCTAGAGCTCGTACTCGACTTCAAAGAAGACTGGCCGTGACAGATCGCTTCTTGGACACCAGAAATAAGAGAATTCCCAAGGAAAATGCGCGAAACCTTGCGACAAATTTTTTCGTCATTTGGATCCCCCGCCCAATCACTATCACAATAGGTCGTAAGATTTAAGTCATTGATGGATGAGAGAAAAAGGCCTTGTCCTCGACAAGCTTTGAGATATCTCGTAACCCTAAGCAATGCTTTCATATGCGATCGATGGAGCATGTACAAATGACTCAAAGTATGTGCAAAGAAAAGCTACATCGTGCCTAGTAATGGTCGTATAATAGCTTACCAACCAACTGCCTATAGAGACTGGGATCCGGAGAGGGATCCCTTCAGAGGCCAACAACTTGTATTAGGATCCAAAGGAATAGTCAAAGGCTTTGCTTCGTTAATCCCGCAGCCTTCTATAAGATCCAAGATATACTTCCTTTGGCCGAGGTGAAACCATGGGCGCACTGGTCACTTCAATCCCCAAGTAATATTTGATGAAACCTAGATCTTTGATATCGAATTGAGAATCAAGAAATTGCTTTAAAGACCGAATAGCAGCAGATCATTCCTCGTGATGATGATATCATCTACATAAACTAGAAGGGCAAGAAACTTGTCATTATGCTTCATGGTGAACATAGAATAGTCCGCATGAGATTGCACAAATCCAATGTTCAAGAAAGACTCAGAAGTTTAGCAAACCACCGTCTAGAAGCCTGTTTAAGACCATACAATGACTTCTTAAGTTGACAAACCAAAGCTTGGATCTTTGGTCAAAGGGAAACTGGGGCATGGACATGTAGACTTCTTCATGAAGATCCCCATGTAGAAATGCATTATTAACATCTAATTGATGAACATCCCAACCATTGGCAACCGCAATTGAAAGTAGAACTCTAAAAACCATCTTTGCAACAGAGAAAAGGTTTCATGATAGTCTATGCCCTCGATTGTGTGTACCCTTTGCTACTAATCTAGCCTTGTATCTCTCAACACTTCCATCCGAATTATACTTAACCTTATACACCCATTTGCAGCCTATTGTCTTCTTGCCAGAGGTAAAGGAACCAATTCCCAGGTATGATTAGCTTCTAAAGTCGCCAATTCCTTATTCATGGCATCAATCCAATGTTGGTGTTTAATAGCCCGATTATAAGATGCGTGCTCTACATTACCATGTAAAGCATTAACAAAATGAAGATGTGAAGAATCAAAGTGATGATAAGTTGTGAAGTGATTTATGTGATGTTTAGAAAAAGGAGTGACATAGTCCTTAAATCTAACATGAGGAGTGGTAACCCTAGAAGATTTCCTAAGAGGGACCAAGGAGGAATGTGAGTATCTTGTTCAGTACCGAGGAAGATATAGGACTTGGACTAGGAACCTGTTCAGAAATTTGAGGGGAATAATGAATTTGTTCATGCATCTGAGGTGATGAAGGAACATGAGGAGGTATAGGATCTGAAATGGGAGATGAATGAGCTTGAGGAAGAGGGGTTGAAGGGTAAATATGATGGACAGGAGGAGAATCATCAACAGGCCAAGGTAGGGAAGTGGTGTCTGAAGGAATAGAAGAAGAAGTAGAAGAAAAAGGAAAAATGTGTTCATGAAACACAACATGCCTACTTATGAAGAATTTCTTGGAGGTAAGATCATACAAAATATACCCCTTCTGTCCATGAGGATAACCAAGGAAAACAGATTTGATGGCCCTAGGTTCAAATTTATCAGAATCATGTACGAGGCATAAACAGCAAACCAAAACTCTTGAGGTCAAGTAGTTAACAGACTATTGAACATGATTTCATGAGGGATTTTAAAATCTGTGGCACTAGTGGGCAGCCTATTAATCAAATAAGTGGCTGTGAGAAGGCAATAACCCCAAAAGTGTTTTGGTAGACTTGCTTGAAACCTTAATGCCCTAGCCATTTCAAGAAGTTGTTTGTGTTTTCTTTCTACAATACCATTTTGTTGTGGTGTGTAAGTACATGAAGACTGATGGGAGATTCCTAGTTTGGCTAGAAAAGGGGTAAGTTCTTGATTGAAAAACTTAGAACCATGATCGCTTCGATGGACTTAACGCTTTTAACTGGATTGAAAATGATTCTGCACATAAGCAATGAAATCCTGCAATATTTTGAATACATGGTACTTTGTTGGGAGCAAAAATGTCCATACACATCTGGAACAGTCATCCACAATGGTAAGAAAGTATCTACAACCTTGCATAGTAGGTATTTTGTAAGGACCCCACAAGTCACAATGAATCAAGTCAAAACATTTAGAAGCATGAGATACACTACTTTGGAATGGGAGTTTATGTTGTTTGGCTAATGGACAAACAGAACAAAATGAAATACATTCATGATTTATTGTCTTGGAATGAAAAACATGAGACAATTGTGGGATTTTCTTCAAAGTATGGAGAGAGGAATGGCCCAATCTTCTGTGCCAAAGCTCAGAAATATCCAGGTTGGGCATGGCTGTTGTTGATCCAACTAAATTGGGCACAATGGGAATGGATGTGGAGGCTTGTCCTTGCAGCAAAAACAACCCTCCATGAAGATCACCAGTGATGATGACCTTCTTCATCTGGTCCTGGAAGATGCACTTAGAATTGGTGAAAGAGACTAAGTAAGAAGTATTAGAAAGCAACCTAGAAACAGATAGGAGATTGAACTTGAAACCAGGGACATATAGGACATCATGTAAAACAAAATCGATGCCACATTAATGCTTTGTGTGATAGTGGCATGATTTCCATTAGGAAGAGATAGAATAATAGGTGTGTGTAATGAAACAACTGAATGCATAAGTTGGATGGAGATGCAAACATGGTCAGTAGCACCTGAATCTACTACCCAGGTATTAGCACCTTGAATTGAGGATATAAATTTGTCATGACAGCTATTAGTAGTACCTATACCTGCAAAAGGAAAATTGGAACCTGAACCTGAAGTAAAGGTTGAAGCAACAAGGTGATCCTCAGGATGATCTTTTCCTTTCAGCATAGACATGACCTGACTTAATTGAGTCTTTAGTTGCTCAATTTCTGATTGAGATCCCTCATCTGCAATGTTGCCTTGCACCTGCATTGCCTTAGCTCCCATATTCCCAACATTCTCGGCTCAGGTCCATCTCCGTAACCTTGAATCGCTTCGATTGTTCAGAGAATAAGCTGGATGTCCCACTGGGAATCCATGCAGCTTAAAACATTCAGACTTAACATGCCCTTCCTTATTGCAATAGTTACAAATAATCCCCTTCTTAAAAGGTGCCTTCACATAACTTGCTTTATTTCCATGTCCAGAAGAAGACTTATAAGAAGACCTAAAGTTTGTGGTGTAATTGGCAGCTAATTTTAACTCAGCTTCTTGATTAGACTTGATCATGTTAGCAGCCACAATGTTGTGATCAGTAATATAACCTATCTTCAGTGACTCTTCTTGTCGTACCATGTAATATGCCTCTCCAATGCTAGGTAAAGGTTTCATTCTTAATATCTGGCCTCTAATATTAGCATAACTATCATGCAACCCTATAAGAAATTGCATGAGTTTCTTCTTTTGTTCTCTAAGCTCTTGTGCCTTGACAGCACCACACACACAATTATTACAAGTACAGGTTGTAATAGTGTCTAGGGCAACACATTCATCCCATAATCCCTTCATCTTATGATAGTAGGCTTCTACAGATCCATCCCTTTGTTCTAGCATGTGCAAATCCTTTTCTAATTGAAAAGCCCTATGTCCATCAATATTAGAGTACCTTTCCTTTAATTCAGTCCAAACAACAAAAGCAGATGAAATGTATCTTAAGCTATTGCTAATTTCTTCTGAAACAACATTGAAGATCCATGAAATCACCATATCATTTGCTCTTGCCCAAAGTGGATATAGAACGAAGTTGTTTCAGGATAGGGTAATTACCACCGATCAAAGAAGATTTGTTCTTAGCAGCCTAAGGAAATCTGCATAGACCTAGACCAAGCACTATAGTTATCACTACCACCGGCTTTAATCGAGATAAGGACCAAACCTGGATGATCATTGTTATGAATGTACAGAGGATGCATGTTTGAATCTATGGAAATTTCCATTGTAGCAGATGTTCTGGTTCCTTCTCTTACTCCATTGGAAGAGGAATTCTGCTCTGAGTTGCTTGCTTCAGCCATGAGACAATCAAATGTAAAAGGATCAAGAGGAAAACTCGATCAGAAACAATCGAATAGGGTTCGAAATAGGGACTTTGAGAGACTGAGAATGAAGGATTCGAACAATCTTCAAAACGAAAGGAAACATAGGATCGATTAGCTCTGATACCATGTAAACTTTGGAAATGAAAATGGCAGATCAGATCAAACAGTGAAAATGGAGATTTGGAGGGAAGAAGTATTTCTGATTCATAAGTCGTATTTTCTATTACAGAAGGAATGAAGAACCAATTCCCACTATATAGTTACAATACAAAATGGTTACACCCTCCACTAACTAACAAGCATAACTGATTTGTACAGCCTGGCAAGAAAGGCAGAAAAATATCTAATAACTACATTCACGATCATTAATAAAATAGTTACAAGAATGCCCCTAAGATCATCTCCATACATCCACACAAGGCAGCTGGATAGCCTTGTAAAATATTTGTAAGTCAGACTTCATTTTGCTTGATCTGTGCACATTGTTTGCTTGAGGCTCAGTCAACTTAGCCACATTACTCACTTCAGCATTGTCTACAGTAGCCTTTTTTTTTTCTTAACGGGATAAGTACACTTTTATCCAATTGTTTTTAAAATGCCCAAGTTTCTTTCGTTGTATCTCCTTCTATTTGACTCTCTTCTTTGCCTCTCTTTCTCTCTCTCTCTATCTCTCTCTCCCACTCTCTTTCTATCTATCCAGTAGCTCTTTCTTTTTAGCTTTATTTTTAGTTTCAGGTAATGGTAATTAATCATCAAAGAGAAGGAAAGCGATGCTAACGACCAAAAGGAGAGTTTTTCTTACTTCTCATCAAGTCTGATTTAGGAAGCATTCCCTTTAAGAGGATAGAAAAGTTCACTTAATTGAGGAAGCATTTGCTTCCAACATGAGCGACTGCCATTTCCGGCCAAGTTTTGGCTCCGTTCGGTCTCTCCCAGATCTGGCCAAGAATTATAACCTACCCCAAGAAAACTTGATATTCGATGCAGGCATCGGTATTCGGTAGTCCTCAAGGTTAAAATTTGACATTCGATGCACGGATCGAATTTTGCTTCCCCCAGGTTCGATGCATTGGTGATAGGCGGGAAAAACCAATAATAAAGAAAGAGGTTCACTCTAAAAAATAATGAGATAGAAGGAAGACATAGAAAAGTAGGACTTCAGCTTTCTTGGTCCACTGGCTTTCCCTGTCCCCCCCTTCGTCGAACACCAAGGCTACATAAGTTTTTTTATATCTTTATTGAGAAGTCCTCACTCACTTATCACCTAAACTTCTTCTGCGGAGATTATTTCATATGAGGTGATCTTTATTTAAGCCCAGGTAAGATCTGAAAGGCTAGAAAATAAGGGAAATTGGAACTTTATTGGTCCTCTGGCTCTACCGTAGTGAATGAACCCATATATTGGAAGCAGTTATTTTGACTATCGATCACATGAATTCACATATGATGCTGGATTTTTGATGCATCACGTTTTTTCCAATTTTATTAAGGGTGTTGTGAAGTCACGTGCATCTTATGCCGATTAGTTTGCTGTGATTTGTTAGAGTTTTATTTTGAGTAGGAGATTATTGTTTCCTTCTACCCAAGTATTTCCTTTATCTTGAACTCTTGTACTATATATAATTCCTCCTTATGTAAGATGAATAAGAATGAATCTACCCAGAAATTGAGCTCTTACATGGTATTAGAGCCTGCCATACACAAGCCCTAAATTATGACCGGCGATACCGTCGGCGGCAGTAAAGCTCCACAGCCGCAACCATCGCCTCCAAAAATCGAGTACAATTATCCTTTTTACCTTGGTCCTCAGGATCGGCCTGGCGACTTCATAACCCCTACTCGCTTCCGTGGTGATAACTATGACGATTAGGCGGTGTGATGTCATGATCGCTTGAAGCTCGACGCAAATTCGGTTTCTTGGACGACTCTATTTCCGATCCCGTTTCTCCTTGCACCGAATCAGACTGGAATACCATTCATGCCATGTTGGTTTCATGGATCATGAATACTATTGATCCCGAGGTTAAAAGCACTCTCTCCAAATATAGAGATGCTAAACGTTTGTGGGATTCTCTTAAATCTCGGTATGCGTTGGTGGACGGACCTCGTATTCAAAGAATCGAAGATGTCGATCAATTTGTGAGCAAACCAAAACCATGCCTGTGGCTGTGTATTTCGGTAAACTGACTGGCCTGTGGGAAGCATTGCACAATTATCAACCTCTCATCGACTGCTCTTGCTGCGACAATTGCCTGACAAATAAAGACGGCATGCAGACGTGAAAGCAACCGGTAAGCTTCATGAATTTCTCATGGGTTTAAACTCTGAATACTATGCCTCTCTTCGTACCAACCTGCTGTCTCAGGATCCGTTGCCCACTCTAGATCGGGCTTATCAGTTGGTAGCACAAGCTGAACGTGGTCGTCTTGCCAAACCCGTTCTTGATGAACCTCCGGATGTGGTCGCTTTTTCTCTTAAAACTGGTGGTTCTCGTAGTCGTTACAAGCCTGACAGATCTCATCTTACCGCTTCTTACCGTCGAAAATTGGTCATGATGTTGCCGTGTTTTGAATTGGTCGGCTATCAGGAATGGTGGGGAGACAACAACAGATCCAGTTCTCGTGGTGGCCGCCGTCCCCAGCAAGGTCGTGGCAAAGGATCTACGCGCAGCAGTTCAGCCACCGTCGACCGTGGTTTTGTCCAAGTTGGTGCTGCCGCTGCTGGAACACTTTCCTCTGCCCCTCCACTGTATTTACTGCAGAATAGTGGAATGCTTTAGCCGGTCTTGTTGGTAATACCGTCTTCCGGATAATCATCTTCATGGTACGCTTGATAGTTCTTCGTGGATCATAGATACAGGGGCTTCCAATCATGTGACCGGAGACGCTTCCTGTCTCTTTGATTCTCGCTCAATACAAACATGTCTGGTCAGGCTTCCTAATGGCACTTCTGTGTTTGCTCATACAGAGGGCTCTGTTCGCTTGACGGATACTCTTACTCTTCATCATGTTCTTTATATACCGAATTTAAGCTGCAATCTTCTTTCTGTTTCTCAACTCTCTGATGATATTAATTGCACTGTCCAATTTAATTCCTCTGTGTGTGCAATACAGGACCGGTTGGGGAATCTGATTGGAACGGGTGTTAGGCGGGATGGACTCTACTATTTTGGGGGCTCACCTTCAGCATGTCACGTTTCAGTTCATGGAGCATCTTCTTCACTTGAGTTGTGGCATAACCGTATGGGACATCCGTTTGAAAGAGTTGTAAAGCTTCTTCCTCCAGTTCGTCATTTGTCTGGTAGTCTTAGTCAACCTTGTGACGTTTGTTTTCGTGCAAAACATTCTAGAGAAAGTTTTTCTGTTAGTGAGTATAAGTCCACTAGAATTTTTGAGAAAGTACACTATGACTTGTGGGGTCCTTACACCCATGTGTCTTCTTGTGGTGCTCATTATTTTTTAACTTTGGTGGATGATTACTCTCGTGTTGTTTTGATTTATTTATTAATTGATAAAACATAAGTTTTTCGTATGTTTCTGGCCTTTGTTGCGATGGTGGAACGACAGTTTTCTCAACAAATCAAAATTGTTCAGTCTGACAATGGTAATGAGTTTAACAGCTTGCTTGATTACTTTCTTTCCTCTAGTATTCTGTTTCAAACTTCGTGTGTTGGCACGCCTCAACAAAACGGGCGTCATGTCCTGAATATTGCTAGAGCCTTGTGGTTTCAAGCCCATCTTCCCATTTATTTTTGGGGTGAAGCGGTTCTTACAGCTGCTCATTTAATTAATAGAACTCCTTCCCCCTTGTTAGGTAATAAAACTCCCTATGAGATTTTGTTTGGAAAAGTGCCCCTTTATAATTCACTTCGGGTTTTTAGTTCGATATGCTATGCTCATAATCAGCGAGCCAAGGGTGACAAATTTGCTAGTCGAAGTCGTAAGTGTATTTTTGTGGACTATCCTCTTGGTAAAGAGGGGTGGACACTGTTCGATCTTGAGACCAAGACATTCTTTGTCTCCCGGGATGTGAAATTTTTTGAGATTGTGTTTCCTTACAATGACCCCGGCGCGGTCCCTCACGTTCCTGATTCAGTTGATATTCTTGCCGATAAGGCTGCTCTTGGGAATATTGATTTTCCTGACCAGCATACTGTTCTCCCAGCCGAGACTGTTGTTCTACCCGAAGCTCAGGATGATGTTGTCCCAGATGCTCCTACATCGTTACCCACACCGGCCAGTACTGCAGCTCCATCCACATCGACCTCTACATCTTCTAAAGACTCTGAACCTAGTGCTTGAAAAAAACGTGATAACACGTATTCTCAAAAGAGATCAATATGATTACCAATGTAGCTGTGATTGTAGCTACAATAGGAATCACAATGAAACAACAAATAATAGTAGCAGCGGAAGATTGATTATATCACAGTACAAAACAGAAAGATTGAACTCAAGTTTTTATCAAAAACAATCTACAAGTTTAATACTTGTAGACCAAGCCTTAAGGCCACACAAATTTCACTAAAAAGAATGATTGTTTTACACGAAAAATACTAGTGAAATTACTAACAAAAATTCTCACAAGATAATGAATCTTGGAGAACAAAAATCCCACATAAAACAATTAAATAAAAACGTGGGAAGAAACAGACTCAGCCTCCTTAAACACGAAACAGGAAGCACAAAACAGATTTTCCAGAAAACTGATGTTACTGTCAATGTAGCAACATTGACAGCCTTCAGCGAATAAATGATCTTCAGTCCTGGAAAACTGGTTCTGTATCTTATGCCTTCTGCTCTCAGATGTATTGCCTTGATTCTTTCTCTCAAGCTCTGTACCTCAACCTGATTCCTTGCCCAGAATATATAGACGGCAATCCCTACAACACACGGCAAAAGAGACAATATTCTACAAGGAAAAGGATTAGCTATTTAATGGTAAAATCAACAACTTTCCAAGCTTGTAAGATTTTCTTACCAATCATGATGAAAGTCAAGAGACTTGGTTTGACTAGGATTTTTGCCAAAATTTAGTTACCAAAAATAATGTAGCCGAAATCTAGAAAAAGATTTTGCTACCAAAAATAACTAAACTAAATCTAAAACAATATACTAAGTCCAAAATTAACACAAACATATCTAAAAACCTATTTTGACCAAGAAAGGTGAAAACAAGTAAAAATAGGACTTGCCTATTTTACCCTTACAATCACCCCCTTTGTTGATCATTTCTGGTCAAATCCAAACCAAGTGTTTCCAAGACTAAATCATATGATTTCCTGCAAAGGTTAGAGATGATAAACCAAATAATCACCCCCTAAACATGAGTACTAAACACACATAAAGGCATGATTAACCAAGCATAACCAACCATGAAGCATTGTAAATGTTTAGAAGTTACAGACCAAGGATCAAGAAACAATGTGAATGTTCAGAAATAACCAACAGCCCAAGTTTCAAATACATAAGTTGACAATCACAAAGATTTAAGAACCACAGATTTCAATCGCTAAGCTTCGGATCGACTTCAAGCTGCGGCATCGGTGTAGTCAGAACAACAGAGACAACTGGAACACTTGCACTATCACCCCCTATTTGACCAGAATGGAGTGCCAACCAAGCTGAATACTGAGCAGCTAAAGATGTGAGTAGAGAAGTCTGTGTAGCCAGAATTGCCAACTGAGATTGGACCATGGCCAGCTGTTCAGAAACAAAAGCAACAGACATAGGGGCAGTAGGATGTGCAGAGGTGGCCGATGTAGCAACATTGGATGGAACATTGGAGGGAACATTTACTGAAGGGGAGGCAGTTGGCAGTGAAGAACCAGGAGCAGAAGTTACAGGTGCATAGGGATGAATAAGGGGCAAATTCACAACCCTATCTCCCCTTAACAGTTTTGCTGAAATGTGAAGAGGTTCAAGTAGAGGAGACAACCTAGTAGAAGGAAGAGGAGAATAGCCTTGGGAAACTAGGATTTTATAAATCAGAGATGGAAAAATTAAGGACCTCTTTTCTCCTTCAGACTCAGCCAATGAGGAAATTTTCCTAAAAGAAAAATAACCAAAATCAAAAGGTCCATGTGTCCCAATCAAGTAGAGTACCCTAGCATGTTCCTCAGTAAGTGTGTTGGAGTTTGTAGTTGGTGACCAGTTGGCACAACATACTTTGTGTAGGAAGGCATAAAGAGAGGATAACTGGGAGGTACTAAGTGATGAGCCTTTAGCAGGCCATTTGGACATAGTCCCACCAGTAAACTCAAAGGCACACAAGTGCAAATCAATATCCATCTCAAAGGGACCTGATTCAGGTGTGTTCAACATAGAATTGATGACAGAAGGAGAAAACTTATACCATTTTCCTCTAAGAAACACTTTTTCAAAATGTGCATCAGAAGGTGAACAGATGCGTTTTTCAATGTTTGCATAGAATTCATATATCAAATCTCTAAAATAAGGGGTAGCTGAAGAAATTGTGCCTAGTAAACCTCTATCAGAGAAAAAAGAGGTGAGATTCTGTGCAGTCAATTCAGTGGACATAATATTTCTTTCATCTACAATCTTTCTAGAAGTGTTATGTCTAACTGAAGCAGATTTAGACACAAATTTGAGAGAGAAAGGAGTACCCATCGAGGAAGCAGAAGCCTTAGAGCGTTTGGATGTAGCTGCATTTGTTGCTACATTGGCACCAGATAGCCGGCTTCGGGTGAATCGAACTGGGACTTCTTCAGTTTCCTCACTATCTTCAGGCGTCAACTCTTTACTTTCAACATTCTTATCTGAGCTGTCATCAAGTTCTGATGAACTGGGTTGTTGGGGCAATTCGGCAGCTGGAGGTGATGGAGTTGGAGTGACATTCTTTAATTTTACCAGATAGTCAGCCAGAGTATTATCGTCGTCCGAGAATTTCATGTCAGCATTGGACTCAGAAGGAGAGATAGCCTCAACATCAGATGAATCTTTATCTTGTGTGGAGGAATCTGTGGGAAAAACTACGCGAGGAGACGGGATTGGGTAATCATCATCCTTGGTTGCTTCTGAGACTGGAGCAATTTTGACTGTAGAAGAGGATGGTTGTTCTTGAATAACAGGGGTCGTACCAGTCGTCGGGATAAAATCCTCATCTTCTGGGTCGCTCTCAATAATCACCGATTCTTCAAAAATTCCCTTCACAACCTTGTGTTTTTTAGCAGCTTGAACATCAGCTGCACTTGGATTGTCATAGTTAGACGGAATTCCACGAAGCCTCTTGGATTTTCGCGTGCTAGGGTTACCAATTTGAGGTAACCCAGACAGATCTCCCGGATTTTCCACATCAATAGCATTGCCCTTTTCACCAGGAAGGATTATCGTTAGAGGTTCTGGGAGAGATTGAGCTAAAACAATAGCCGTATTGGGGTTTTCGGGTGAGGAAAGAGGGCTGGATGTAGCTTCATCGAAAGCTACATCAGCGGGTGAATTGGCTTTTGGAGATTCAGGAATAGACGAAGAAGAGGCCATTTGAAGATTTTTAGTTGAAGGAACAAGGAAGATGATGAGATGAACGGGATTTGGACGAAAATGGGTTTTTCTCGAAATTATGATCGCCGGAATTTGAAGAAGAGGGCTTCTGTGAGACGTGATCTGTTTCCCTGCAAAGTCATCACTAATACTCCACTAAACACAATTAGCCGTTAAGTCATTAAGATGATGGAATGTGAGGGGACCTAATCAAGAAATCAAATTTCAAAATTTGGATAAAAATCAAATGTTAACCTCCAATAGAGAAATGATAAAAATCTGCTGTTATGGCCATGAGAAATTTGTGGAGAATTTAATGAGATAAACTAACTACTAATTTCTGATTTTTGAAAATTTTGAATTTGTACAAAATTGATCAAATATTTTGAGAATGCACAATACACAATTAACCAAAATTGTAATCACACAAATCTACCAAGTCACTATAGCCCAGTTCAGATCCTCATGATGAGCACAATAGATTAGACAACCACATAAAATATTAACTTGGTGAACAATGAAGCAGAAGTTGCACTAATTAGTTGATGAAAAACAGAGACTTAAGGGGCTGATATAATCAACAACAATATGTCCTAGAAGATATGCCTAACATGTGCAGAAAAACAAGAGAAAGAATGCAAACACACACATGTGATATGTCTAGATCATCTGAATGTAGTTCCCAATGTAGCTGCATTGGAAAACACATTCACCAAAATTATGATTTTATATCCAAATTCTCATCTTTTCTTCACCAAATAAACACAAATACTCCCATAAACACAATAGGTACTTTATTTCCCTATGAGAATAGCTTTACTTTATTTCAAGCAATTTCAACATAAACCACTAGGAACCTTTCACACTATTTACCAAGGGTAGCAACTTAACTTATTGATCAACCTATGAAATCTGAGGATTCACAGTTCCAAAAGAAAGATGCCACAACCTTGTCCATAAGTAGCTCTTTTCCGTTAGGTAGCTTTCACACTTTGTCAATTAAAGGGAGTCAATTTAGTCAAGATCAACCCAAGAAAGCCTAAGCTCCATAGTACATTGACAAATTGCAGCATCCCAAAAATTTCAAAAGGTAGCTCTTTCCTTTGTGGTTTAAAACTTTTCAATTTCAATACAACTTTTTAGGGAGATGGTGAGGAGAATTTGAACATGAAAATCACAACACATATTGAATGTATATCCAAAAACATTAAACAAAGGTACATAACATACAGAGTGAAACTAGTGTGCCCCCCTAAAAAACAATGCAAGATGCCTAATGATCATATTTTTAATTAATTTTTTATTTATTTTTTAATATATTACAAACAAGTGAGGGATTACATGGCACACATACCGAGAGATTTCCTAAGATTTATGAATCTCTCAAAATCTAGACTCTTTGTGAAAATATCAGCCAATTGGTTTTCTGTTCCCACATGTTCAATGCAGACAATGCCTTGTTCAACCAAGTCTCTAATGAAATGGTGTCTTATGTCTATGTGCTTAGTTCTAGAGTGTTGAACATGATTTTTAGCTATGCTTATGGCACTTGTGTTGTCACAATACATGGTTAATATATTACTGTGTAAACCATAATCCTTGATGTGGGTCCCAATGAGCACAATAATAAGCTAGAGGGGGGGGGGTTGAATAGCTTATTTACACTTTAAAACTTTTAAGTAAGTTCCTTGAAAGTTACTTGCAATCTATGGAAAGAATCAAGTAGCGGAAGACCTTCAAGAAAGTTGTTCCAGGTCTGCCGATAAGGACTACCGGTAGACCTTTTACAGATTACTTAAGTTCTGCTGAAATGGATAATATAAACAATGAAACTGAGCAGTTCAAATAATAGACAGACAGAAGGAAATAACACAAGTATTTTGGGATGGTTCACACTTTAATGAGTGCTACGTCCACCACCAAGGCAGTCAACCTTGGATTTAAATTGTGCACTATGTTTTCCACTTAGATCAATTACAAAGAATATCCCTAATGGATCGTGTACAAAATATTGACTTGTGTTTGGGTCTAGGGAATTAAATATCTGTAAATACAAGATATTTAATTCATGCAGAAGTATAGTTAATAGAAGTTAACAACAAGAAGAATAAAGCAATAAATGTTGAAGAGCAGCTTCTTGTTGTCGACGAGGACTTCTAGATCTGTTAAGGATCTATTGAATGCATTGAAATGAATGACTTGGAGTTATGAAGTTTGAGCAATTCTTTAAGTGTTCGATTGATTGCATACTTGTCTGTTTGTTCCATCTTGATGGCGATATTTATAGCAGTGCAATTCAAAAGAATCCGTTGGAGAGGGCGAAGACTTCAACAAATTCTATTCATAAATGCATTAAATGCATGGGGTTTGTCGATCAAGGATTTTCGTCTTCACAGATATCTAGAGCAGATAATCATTTACGAGATCTTAAAAAGGTGGGCGATTTGGCGTCGATCGAGAGATGAAGCGAGAAGTAGGGGGACGATACCGCTTTTTCGCTTTATTTGTTCAGACGAAAAGTCTTCCTGCTCGGAAAGTTGCTTTCGGCTTGACATGTCGGGGAAAGACTTGGATTAATTCAAATAATATATGGGAATAAGTTTGAATTAATCCGCCTAGCTTTTTTGGAGAGGACACGTAGAAGCGATCATTTGGACACGAGGTCTACCGATCTTAAGCTTTGAGCAGTCTTCCGGTGAAGGCGAGAAGGGGTCTTCCGTGAACACGAAAAAGTCCTACAAAAACTATACAAGGCAAAGTTCTATACATTGCCACGCTAATCGATCTGGCTTACCGATTAGCCAGCAAGTATAAAACTAATGTAATGTACTGATCAGATATAAATTTAACATAAGAATCAACACTTGATCATTTGTTTCATCCACAAAAGTTGTGTACATCCATTTGTGGGTTCCCGGGAATGCGGGTGCTCCCGCGTCCCGCGCGCCCTTGGATAGGGGTGCGGCGTGCGTCGGATGCGGTGACATCCATCGCTCCGTTCCACCTCCCTTGTTTAGGGGGACGAAATCAAAGTGCGGGAGGAGTCTTTGTCGGAATAAGCGTTGGAATGCGCCTCGGTTGCCTTTAGTGGATTTTGATCCAATATGGGAGCTTTGGGTTTCCCGCATCAAGTTATCCCTTTTTTAGGGGATATCAGGATATGAGAATGCATCACCCTTCTATTCCCATTCTCCCTTGTTTAAGGGAAAACGTGAAAGTGCAAGGAAGGAATGTTGCAGCGCCCCCACTATGGATTTTATGAAAATAGCCTTATGGCCTATCTCGGATCACTATGGGTGCTTTGGGTTTTCTACGTCAAGTTATCCCTTGTTTAGGGGATACCAGGACATAGGAATACATCACCTTTCCATTCCCATTCTCCCTTTTTTAGGGGAGAACGTGAAAGTGCAAAGAAAGATGTTGCGAGGCCCCACTGGATCCAAAATGTTTTAGAGTCGCCATCTTTATTTTAAGGAATAAATAAAGCAAAACCAAAAAAAGAAAACCAGAGATAATGAAAATGGGTTCGGAGGCTAAGTTACGAGTTGGGAAGGTGCTAGGCACCCAACTCGCCCTTTCGGTCTCAAAACGGTTTTTGGCTAAAGTATGCTTGTTGTTATATTAATTTAACAGATAAACAAAGCATTAACTGCCTACAAATACATCCATTATGTCTACATTATTTACAGACTTGCAACCGTCTCTTTTACAAATAATCACAAATATACTTGAAAATATTTGGCCATAATAACGGCTACATTTAGTATTATTTCCTAACTAAATCCGGGCAGCATAACTGCTTATATATCTACATTGGGCCGGATTGGAAATAATACTTTTACAAAATGAAAGACTTTAAAATAAAAACTTACAGACAGCCTAGGGTGTGCTCGCTCTGTCCCTCGGAGAGAGAGAGTCTTTTTTGTTATTGTTGTTGTGTGTTGTGTGTTGTGTGTTGTGTGAATTTGGGCGTGGATCGCTTCGAAAGTTACTTTCGGCTAGGGTTTTCGGGGAGTGGTAGCTGTTTGTTTTTGGTTGTTTGTTGGCTTGAGGTAGGCTAAAATCGGGCGAGAATAACGGCTTATTTATGGTGATTTGGCCTTTTAAATCGAGGCAGCAAGCTTTGTTTCGACGATTTTTGGACCGGGGAAAAAGGGTGGATACCTAGCTAGGGGGGCTAAGGTTCACTCCTATCGGTTGGTTTTGTGTTTGGAGGAGGTTTGGCAGAGTTTCGAGGCTTTTTGAGGTGATCGCTCACTATCTCACTTCGCTCTCTATTTCTCCAGCGTAACGATAACGCAGAGAATTTTTATTGAAGGAATTCTCTGTTGAATGAGGAGCTGAGAGCCTGTTATAAATTTGAGCGAGGACTCAGAAGGAATTAAAATTCCTTCTTCACGCTTCATCCGTTTGTACACGCAGAGAATTTGTATTTTCACGGCAAATGAATGTGCACTGTTGAAGAAAACTGAGCGCAAAACACCAAACTGGGCGCCACACCCATTGAAATTGGGCGCCATGCCCAATTTTGGGGTTGGCCATCCCCATTTTGAAACTTTGCTCTTTTTGTGCACTTTTGGTCCCTGCAATTCGTCCTTTTGCGCATCCTGCTTTGTCCTTTTGCACTTTTGACCACTGTAACTTGACATTTGTTAATGTTTTAACTGAGTCTTGATATTTTATGTCATGTCACATACTAGAGTGCTGAAATTGGGGTGTCTGAGCCCCTCAACGATGGAGTCTACGGGTAACCCGACTTGCTTGCGAGTAGCGAATATCGTTGATAAGAATAGACTCTCAATTTCGTTCAATTACAAACGAGGGAGAAAGATGCAATAGGTGGCAGTTATAATGCAGCAATTTATAATGTGAATCAAACCTCCATATCCTAGACATTTTTAGTCAGTTATAGCGGGTTATCGCGGTTTTAAGCGGATATACAAATTAAGTGCTCTAATGGTCGGACCTACTAACGTAAGAGTCGCCTCGTATCCCTTAATAAAGGAATCGGACCAAGCGTGGTTAGGCCTCGGCCAGCCGAAACAAACAAACAACTAGGATGTTGTGCTCTTTTAAGGTCAAACCGTCAGAGAGCACAAGCGAAGAAAAAGATTTTCATGTTTTCGGCCGTATTCTTCCGGTCTGAAAACCGTTGTTAAATACGGTATGAAGATTTTTGTGTATTTCGAAAACCATATTTCACGCGGAAAATACATGTCGTTGAAATACGTTAAGAGGCATTTTCAAAATCATGTCTGGCCCGATTTCCAAACATAATAAGAAAACTTCAAATTTTAAAGCGTACTCGGCGTATCGGCCGATAAGCTGTCGTTGAATACGACAAAGGGAATTTTCTTCAAAATTTCAGCGTATCAACCGATCAAAATCCGTGGTTGGATACGACGGAAGATTTTTCTTTTCTTCTTCCTCTTTTTTTTTGTTTTTTTTTTGAATATTCGTCTTTTTTTTTTGAACAAAACCTTTTGAAAAAGATTTTTTTTATTTACGAAAGTATAATAAGAAAACCTTACCTTTCTTACCTGTTCATGCTTTTGACTGCTGCTGCTGGTTCAGCTGATTTAGCCATTTCTGCCATTCTGACTTTTCCATGTTGGGGATTTCTTTCCTTTTTTTTTTTTTTCTTGCAAATTTTTTTTTGACTTTTATTTTTCCTTTGACTCTTTTTTTCTTTTCTTCTTTTTTTTGATTGATTTTTCTTTTCTTTTCTCTTTTTTTTTCAAAAAGAAAATGGGGCTTACGTTTTGCCGTTGAATTTTCTGATTTTTTCGCTTGTCTGGCGACTGACTTGCTGGGGATATGAGCTTTCCTTGCTTTTTGAATGAAAGGCCATCAAATGCGGTTAACAAAATTGCTTTTGTTAACTTTTTGTTAAGTCTTAGGGGCCACTTTGCAACTCTGAAATTTTAAGGACTTAAGTGTTGATTTTGAGTTGCTTGGAGGGGGAAAAGTGAAAATCTCACTTTTCCTCCCTTATTCTCTTACGGGATGAAGGAAGGAATTTCATTTCCTTCTTTCTCTTCTGCCTGCTTCTGCCTCCATTGCCGACGGAGCGAGTCTTTTTCCATTTTCTTTCATTTTCTTTCATTTTCTCAATTTTCTTCCGCCAAAAATTTTGTTTTTCTGCTCAGATGGCTTCTTCCTCTAGATCCCGAAAAGGAAAGGCACCGATGAACCCAGAATCTGGCGAGGAAAGGAAGGAACTTCCTCCCTTCATTTTCCTTCTCTTTTCTTTCTTTTCAGGAGCCCAGGACTTTGGACAAGGTCCGAGCTACTTGTGCCAAGGTGTCTAATATTTATCATTTAATGCCTGCACCAGCCCAGGTTTTAGTGGAGGAAACAGGCTTTGGGGTCTTTATGCAGGCCTTTACTCCCTTCCGCAGTTAAAGGGCCATATTCGATGTGCTACGGAATTTCTGGTGGGACACCACCCACACCTTTCATCTCAACTGGGGAGAGATCACCATGACTCCCTGTGACTTCGCTGCCATCACCGGCATATCCACCAGTATTGGGCAGCCTTTGGCACCTAATTACACCCTCCGTGAGCGTCATGACGAGGTGGAGGACCTTTTGGGATTTGTGCCTACGTACAAAACAGCGGACGAGGTGACTATTCCCAATGTAAAGGGATGGCTTCTAGAGAACGCTGGACTGGTTGATGCCGGGGATAGCGTCGTTGTGACCCGTGTTGCCAGGACGTTTTTATTCTTCTTCCTGGGGACATCCCTTTTTGCTAATGCATCCACCTCCACGAGGGTTTCTGTTGGGCGCCTTCGAGACTGGATCATGTGATTGACTATGACTAGGGGCAGGCAAGTCTGGCTGAGCTCTATGTCTGCATGGATAGATTGAGTCGGAATGACTCAATTGTCATGACCGATTTTGCTCCTGCTTGGGAGGTATATTTCTCTTCCCCTTTCTTTTTTTCTGTCAGCATTATTTATTTATTTATTATTTTTTTTGCTGACTTTTGCTTCTCTTTCCCCCCCCTTTTTTTTTTCTCAGGTGTGGGCTAATTCTATCTTTGACTTTGTGCAGGGCTCTTTTGCTTGACGGCGTTTATGGGCCGCCTTACTTGGCCAAATTTGTGAATACCAATCGGAAAAAAGAAGGATGTCGAGGAGCCATTTCATTGAGTCATTCAGGATAGAAATGCGAGCTCGACTTGAGTTCGGTGCACGGTCCCAGCGAGAATCGATAGGGTGTCGAGGTGACTTTGATGTGGCCGTTGCGGATTTTGATGGTGTCAATCGTAATGCGATTCTTTGTACATGGGTGAGCAGGTCAACCGCCAACATGTTACGGTTGCGATACCTCCGGTGGCACCTCTGCACCTCCTCAGAATATGTCGTCCGGACCTTATTCCCAGCCGGTATCGTTATTTAACCAAATATGTGATGCACGGTGATTTTCCGGTCATAGCATATGAGGATTTTCTGAGGACGATGCTCCATCCTCCTCCTCCTCCTCCTCTTGTGATTGGGAGGCGTGCATCTGTTGCTGGTGACTGGGCTGGGTCTTCTCATTCCACTCTGGATGCGCAGTTGGAGTTTTCCATGCCCGATGATGCTTTTTCATCTTTTCGATATCGGCGAGATGATAGGCTCATAGAGGAGGTCCTTCCCAATGTTGAGATCCCTGAGGAGTATCGTGTCCCCGATCACGCCCGCACGGTATATTCATCATTCATTTTTTTTATATTGACTGATACTCTTTTTTTATTTGGTGATGCTCTTTTTTTTTTGCCTTCTCGGTCGAAAGTGTTCACGTACAGAAGCTGGCTAGCTGCGGGGCTTTGTTAGCATCAACAAACTTTATCGATGATTGATGGATGATTTTTCTTGTCGAACAATGATGCTGTATCGTGAAAGGCGTCGCAATGATGATGACGATGATCGCGATGCGAGCGGATCGAGTCGCTTCAGGCCGCAGGCGAGGGGCGGATCTGCGCACTGATGGCACGCGGTGGGCCCTCGAGTCGGGGAGGTGGCTTTGGCGGGGGGCAGCATCTTTTGGCTATTAGCTTCTTTTCCTGCACATATTAGCTTTTCTTTTTTTTTTTTCCTTTTTTTTATATTAGCTAAGATCTGTATAAACATGAGTTATGAAATGCAATATAATTTTAAATGGCATGATAAAATAAAATGCACATTAAAATACATAGAAAATAAAAGCTATAAAACTCTAGGGTAATGTACATATATTTTAGAAATGAATTTAAAAGAATACACCTTTGATTTTGAGGAGGCTACGGCGATTTGCGGGTAGAGGAAAGGCGTAGCCTCCTCTGTCTTGAGGAATATAATTGCATCTATTATGTGTAGGTCTCTTCTTTATAGCAGCTAAATTTTTCGTGATCGGGCGAAGCGATGCGATGATTTGGACAAAAACCATAACACCAGCCGATTTATGAAGCAGTTATTGAACATGGGCATGGCACACATCAAAGCTGGGCGCCATGCAATTTTATATGGGTGGCGCCTATTTTGCTTCTAGAAGATTTTCGGCCTTTGTTCATTCTGTTAGTCCTTTGTTTATCGATTTTTGACTTTGCCTATAAAAGGGGCGCCACGATGTGAATTCTCACATTTGATTTCTTTCGATGCGCTTCACTTCTTGAGGCTTCTTCCTCTCCTAGGTTGCTTTTCCGTTAGAAAATATTCTATCTTTGCCCAAATGGGTGCACCTTATCACACACCTTTGGAAATAGAGATTCTGAAAATGCCCTCGATCCTACGGATTCTCGCCCTTGGCCAGAGAATGTATTGGTTTGATCACATTTTTTAGCTTGGAGATGCATCACGGAGAGAAATGTTGTTATCAGCGAGGGACATGAAGGCATCAGGGTTCAATAGGATCATCTTTTTCAATTTTGGGATGAGCAGAAATGTGCCGGCTTTGAGTTTTGTGCAATCTTTGGGGTAGGCGACACTCGCCGTGCCGTGCAGCCGCCTCGGGCGTCACATATGGCGATTAGGGAACTATTCCGCACCACTCGAGATGCCACCCGGGTTTCTTTAACG
>CM028381.1:115699494-115791873 GCA_013146195.2 Codonopsis lanceolata | reverse complement strand
AATGTGAGCTTTACATCGTGGTTTTCCTTTCTCCTGTCACTCAAGCCCTCGTATGTGAAGACTAGAGGTAGGATCTGGGGATTCAAATAGTGCCTTCCTCCCCTTTTCTCGATTTTTTTATACTCTAACTTCGCCTAGGCCGCCACTTTCGGGTTTTCAACCTAGCGAGCCCTTATTTCTCCTTTTTTTTTTTTTTTTTTATATGCTCTAATTTTGCCTAGGCCGCTCTTTCGGGTTTTTGACCTAGCGGTTGGAGAGGAAGCACTGCTTGGATAGATTAGCTCAAGCATAATACCTTTGAGCTTGTCGGGTTGAAGGGCTTGAAGCAAGATCTTCTCTTGGTTCGTGAGAGATGCGTCACCTCGACCCATTTCTTTAACAACATACGGTCCCGTCAACGGAGATTTCCATTTTCCCCTGTCAACATAACTAGGGGTTTTTCAAACACAAGATCCCCGACTTGATGTCTCGACCTTTGACTCTTTATTGAAGCCGGTATGCTCTACGATACGTTCAGGTATGTTCGTGGCTAACAAGTGTCGTTCATCAATTGGGGCTAATTCCAAATCTCCCTTTGACTGGCCAACTTCTACTATACCGCATTCCATATTATTCTTAATGAGGGAATTTCAACTTCAATAGGCAATACGCTCCGTGCCATATGCTGCAGAGAATGAGGGGGTAGCCCGATGGGTGTGTGCGGGGCCAGAAGTGCAATAGCCCCAGAGGGCTAGCGCAATTTTCGGCCATCCCTTCATGTCAGCCATTTTTCGATGATATTTTCAAAGCGTTTGTTGGCCTTCATGGCACCATTGGCTTGCGGCCGATAGGGGGATGATTTATGCCTTTGATCTTGAATTAAATCGAGTGAGCGATTCGTCCCCTTCAATGTGTGCCGTTGTCGGAGATTATTTCGAAAGGTACTTCATAGCGATATATGATGTTGGTGGGATGAACTCGAACACTTTCGGGCATTCGGAGATTTTATAGGAAGAGGCCTCCACCCTTTCAGGAAAATGTCACCCAGCAACCGGAGGACATATTCATGGCCATTGGATCCCTTCGGTGAATTTGTCCTATGACGTCGATTCCCCATGTTGAGAAAGGCCAGGGGCTGTGGAGTTATATAAGACGTGCGGGGGCACGTGCTACAGATTTGCAAAACCGCACTTGTGCGCGATGACGCACCAACCAGAATACATCGGTTTCAAGCGCACTCTAATAGTACCCTTGGGATGACTTTCTTGGGCAAAGATATGGCCATTCATGTGGGGCCGCAGTACCACCATGCAGCTGATCCATGATTTGCTCAGCTTTGGCCTGATCAACACATAGTAAATTAAGGCCTTGGTAATGCCTTTTATATAGGCTGCCACCGCTAAATACGAATTGCGATGCTCATCTCCGTAGGGAGACCTTTCCTCTTTTGTCTAGATCGGGAGGATAGATTCGCTACGAGCGATTTAGGATATCGGCGTACGTGGGCTCGTCTGCCGGGGGCTACACTAATTTTGAAGCAGTATGCCGGGGTGACCCTTTTCCCAACTACAAAAGGTTGGACTTGGGTTTCTATGGGAATTTGGACAAGCGATGCTAGAGTGGCTAGGGCATCGGCGAATTGATTTCTATCTCGTGGCAGATAGTGGAACGAGATATGATCAAATCGGGTGGCAAGTGCTGTCAATTTGGCATGATAGAGTTACAGCTGGGGATCCTGGGTTCTCCATTTCCCTTCGACTTGATTTATGATTAGAGCAGAGTGTCCATATACCTCGAGATCTTTGGCTCCCCCCTTGGGAGAGCTTCAGGCCAACAGCCACATGCTTCATATTTAGCTGTATTGTTTGAGCATTCGAACTCCAACCTTATGGCCAGCGGAGTATGGGAATCAGCTGGGTCTATGAGCAAGATTCCTATGCCAAAGCCTCTTTTATTTGCGGCTCCGTCAAAAAACATCTGCCAGCTGGTGTCATGGTCAGTAATTTCCAAGACACCTTCGTTTGGGAAGTCAGGCTCAGTTGCATCTTCAACTTTTAAAGGCAGATCGGCTAAGTGGTCTGCAATTACGGTGCCTTTGATAGACTTGAGTGTGAAATAGGTTATGTCAAACTCGTTGAGAAGAAAGGACCACTTGGCCAGTCGGCTGGAAAGCGATAGCTTGCCGAAGATGTACTTTATAGGATCCATCTGGGAGATGAGCTTGATGGATCGTCCTTGCAGGTAGGTCTTGAGCCTTTGAGTGGCCCAGACTAGGCCGGTGCAGCTTTTCTCCAAGGCTGAGTAATTTAGCTCATTTCCTTGTAGCTTCCTACATATGAAGTATATGACATTTTCAATGTAGGAATCTTCTTTTTCTTGGGCGAACATAGCCCCTACTGACGTGTCTTTGACTGTTAAATATATGAGGAGAGATTTATGTGTATGGGGTGGAGCTAGCACAGGGGGATTGGTAAGATAGACTTTTATTTTTTCGAAGGCTAGCTGGCACTTCTCGTCCCAGACTTGGTCAGTATTCGTTTTTAGGAGTTTCAAGAGGGGCTCACATGTGGTTGCGGTACCTCGATAAGAAAGCTACTGATATACTGCAATCGACCTAGGAAGCCTTTGACTTCGGTTGGAGTTTTTGGCTGCGGCATTTCTAGGATGGCTTTGATCTTCGTTGGCTTGATCTCGATGCCCTGCTCGGTCACTAAGAATCTCAAGACCTTGCCTTTGGTAACCCCAAATGTGTATTTGGTGGGGTTGAGCTTCATTTGGTGCTTCCTTAACCTTTCGAAGAATTTTCGAAGGTCTTTGATTTGGGCACCGTTGGCGTCCCTGAAGTGCACGATCATGTCATCAATATAGACCTCCATTTCTTTATGGATCATGTCGTGGAAGAGAGTGGTGGCAGCCCTTTGATAAGTAGCCCCAGTATTTTTCAGCCCAAATGGCATGACATTGTAGCAGTAGGTCCCCCAAGGGGTGGTGAATGAGGTCTTCTCTTGGTCCTCTGCTGCCATTTTAATTTGATTATAGCCCAGCATGCCATCGACGAAGGGTCTGACTTTGTGAGCAACAACGACGTCTACCACAATATCAATATTGGGTAGAGGGAAATCATCTTTGGGCGACGCCTTGTTGTGGTCGCGAAAATCTACGTAGATCCGGACCTTCCTGTTGGGCTTGGGAACGATCACTATGTTGGACAGCCAAATCGGGTATTCAACTACCCGAATGAAATTGACGCGCAGCTGCCTCATGATTTCTTCTTTGACTTGTAGTGACCATTTCGGCTTAATCCGGCGGAGCTTTTGCTTGATTGGTCGAGCATTCGGATGTATGGGGATCCGGTGTTCGACTATGGCTGGGTCCAGTCCCGACATATCTTCATAGGACCATGCGAAGATATCTACGAACTCTTTGAGGAGGTTAATGAGTGTTACCCTTTCAGGGCCTTGTAGGTAGCTGCCGATTTTGATTTCTTTGATTTCATTGTCCAGCCCCAGATTGATGATGGACAAGTCTTCAGTTGCTGCTGATGAATGATGATGTTCCTGGTGCTCAATTGACTTTACAAGCTCAAGCAAATAATTTTTATCTTTTGGGTCCATTTTATTAAATGACTTATTATTATTATTATTATTTAATGCGTCTTTTAATGTAGGTGCAACTAAAGAATAAGCAAAGACATTTAGATTATCATTAAAAGCAAACTATACAAGGTCTATTACATTGTTGAGGACCTGGGGTTTGAGATCCTCAACTTTGGGGAGTGGATCGGTAGATGACCAATCCGTAAAGCTAGGGGAAGGAGTAGGGATAGTATATCGGAAGCGGTCCACTAGATTTGCGGGCGTCAAAAGCGGGCCAGTCGTAGTATACCAGTTCTGCAGAGGCTTATCAGTAATAAGCTCGAACTCAGCAAGGAGTCTTTCATAATTAGTGCCTCCGTCTATCATACCCATCTGTCTCCCAGACTTTCATTAGAAACTTCTTGGTTTAGAACTTTGAGCATCATGCTTTTCAAGTTTTCGATGTCAGCGTCCATTTTGGAGGGCGGGGGAGTTGGGTTTTGGTATATGCTGGCAGGATTAGGGAAGGCTAGGTTAATTTCTGGCTGCGGTATCTCAAGCTGTCAAAACGTAAAACGAACTGCGGGCGAAGCCCAGCAAGCTAGCGGCAATGCGGGGAAAGGTGGCAAAAAATGGGTTTATTTAATTTTTTTAATTTATTATCAATTATTTGAATTTAAAATAGATTTGTATTTTTGTCAAATAAACCAATTAATTATATACCAATATAATACCAATATACCAATTAATTATATACCAATTAATTGGAGTATGAATATTCTTTTGAAATAGAATTATCCAAATCTTCCTTCTTATTCACGATAGACAATAGGCTGCGTTTTTTAGCCTTTAATTGATGGAATTATGGAATGGGCTTGAGGTTTGGGTTGGGCTGTGTAGGAAGTAATAAGTTTAGGCTATATTCACTGGTAGTGGTCACTGCTGCCAATTACCAAAGTGCATTTGCAAGGTAAAATTAAGAAATGCAGCGGCAGTAGCCGCCCGCCCCACTGCAAGCCCACGGCCAAGCAGGCCAAAGCTTAGAAAAGCTTGTTTTCAAACGGGTATCTAATACATCAGCCCAATCCGCCCCTAATAGGTGGCGGGGCGGGCATGCCCGCTGGCTTTTGCCTTATTTGACAACTCTAGTATCTGGTAAGGATTTTGGGCAGGATAGGGATTTTGGGCTGGTAGATTTTGGGCTGGATAAGGATTCTGGGCTGGATAATGATTTTGAGCTGGATAAAGATTTTGGGTTGGTGGATTATCGGCAGGATATGGATTTTGGGTTGGTGGATTATTGGCAGGATACGGATTTTGAGCTGGTGGATTATTGGCAGTTTCGGTTAGGCGGTCAGGATCATTAAAAGGTAAATAGGTGGTAACTTGGCCTGGCGGATTATAGCTTTGTGGGTCCATGTGTGGGCTATTTTGGAGTGGATTGGCAATGAGAAAAGGAAGGTCATTTGAGTTCTGGGGGATATTGGTGTTTGGGAAAGGATATGGAGGATAGGATGGGTAAGGGTTAATATTTGGGTGGCAGGGACTTGGTGGAGGATTTGGATTTGGGGTAATGGCAGTATTTGGTGGGTTGGTGTTTGGCTGGGAAATTGAGTTTAGAGGCACATAGGAGGTTGATGCTTCTTGGGGAACTGCAGGGGAAGAGATTACTTCACCACTAGGCTTTGGACCTTGCATAAGACTTGCTATTTGGCTTAGCAAGCGATCATTTCGTGCATCCAGATTTTGGTCTAGCCATTGTTGCATTCTTGGGAGTCGAGCGTACCACGGATCCCACATATGCGTACCCATATCGAGGCGCTCATCTGCTTGCCATCTTACGCTTGGATGCGTACCTACGAGGCGATTCGCCCTTATCACGATACATTCACGATACCCTGCAGTCGATCTTTGCACTTGTTTCCCGTATTAACCGGCCAGTACAATCTCTGTCTTTCCAAATTCGGGCCAGGTTTCTAAGGAAAATGAGTTTTGAGGTATCAGAAGGCTGGCTGAAGACTTTTTGGGCTTGGGGTAAAGCGTACCTTTATTAGTATTTATTATTATTATTTATTTTCCCTACAATTGACCGGATAAGCACATGCTTTATTTTGACAGTCTCAGGACTTTTCCTGGAACAGTGGATTCTTTCTTCAAAGTATAGGACCAACGTATTCCACCTGCCTTTCGACTCCCCAAGATCGGACTGATCCCAGGCGAATGATCTATACTCTTTCCAGGATCCACCATTCAAAATTGTCTAGGTTGAGCATCAGAGAATAATAAATCAGCCCCTGTGTACTTATTTTTTTTTCTTTATATGCGCATTTTTTTTGACTTGCACACACACACACACACACACACACACACATATATATATATATATATATATATTTTTTTTTTTTCTGGGTCTCTATTTCTTTTTGCTATTCTCTTTTTTTTTGCTTTTTTTTTTATCATCATTATTTTTTTATAGGGGATGATTCATGATTCAAAAATGCAAAAACCGGTCGGTCTTTGAAGTGTCCTGAGAATCTATATGTATTGTAATGATGACTTATGCAAGGGGTAGGCTGGCCATGGTGTAGGGTAGCAATTCAGAATATATTTATATGCATGTGCGTGTGTGCAGTATCTAAAAAACAGTAAAATGTTTTTTTTTTCCTTTTTAGATATAAAAACACATAAAATAAAACATATATGGTCTGTCTTATTGTTATTTGTGGATTTTCTCGATTTTTTTAGTTTGAGCGCGAGCAAGCAAATACATCACATCAAGAAATAGAAAGAAAAGCGAGGAATCTATCTATCCCTATTAATTACAAATTGATCCTAATCCCCAAAATAAAATGACAGAATTAAATAATAAATGTACAAATTTTGTGTAATAAAATAAAGCAGAACGGAATAATAATATAGAGCCGAAAATAAAGTAATAATAAAATAAAGCCCCGGCCCTTTTGTTATGCTGCCCGAAAATTTATTGCATTTTTTTTTGATTTTTTTTTGTTTTTTTTTAAATATATATTTTTTAAATATACCTGTAACAGTTACTGAAACGAAACTGCTACAAGATGGAGTATTATATCCACAAATATAAACACGGATGTATAAGAATGCAATATTCAAATGCTTAAATAAATATAACAAGCATACTTTAGCAAGAAACAAAGAAAAACAAAAAAAGTTTTTTTTTTAATGAGTCTAGCCCTCCATTTTTATTTAAAATAAAAACGATCTCCCCATTGAGGTCGCCACGTGGGTTCAGGAATTTGCTTGCGTGCCCCAGCGCCCTTTGATAGAGTGTGGCGTGCGGCGTGCGCGGATGTGGGACACCACTGCTCTCATTCTACCCTCCTTTGTTTAGGGGAAGACGAAATTAAAAGTGCGAGAAGAGTGCTATCTAAGATAGCGCGTTTGATTACGCCTCGGTAACTTTCAGTGAATTTTTGGTCCAATATGGGAGCTTTGAGTTTTCTTCATCAAGTTATCCCTTGTTTAGGGGATATCAGGATATAGGTATACATCACCTTTTCATTCTCATTCTCCCTTTTTTAGGGGAAAACGGAAAAGTGCAAGAAAAGATGTTGCGAGGCCCCACTAGATCCAAAATGTTTTATAGAGTCGCCATATTTATTTTGAGGAAGAAATAAAGCAAAACAAAAAAAAAAGAAAAACAGAGATTGTAAAAACGGGTTCGGAGGCTAAGTTACGAGTTGGGAAGGTGCTAGGCACCCAACTCGCCCTTTCGGTCTCAAAAATTGTTTTTGGCTAAAGTATGTTGTTTGTTATATTTATTTAGCAAATAAATAAAGCATTAAAAGACAGGAAATAAAAACAAATACATCCGCGGCTACATTATTTACGGACTTGCAGCCGTCTCTTTACAAATAGTTACAAATATACTTAAAAATATTTGGCCATAATAACGGCTCTTTTTAGTGCTATTTCCTAACTAAATCCGGGCAGCACAACGGCTTATATTTTTACATTAGGCCGGATGGAAAGTAGCACCTTTTTACAAATAAAAATTTAAAACTTACCTACTGGCGGACTAGGGTGTGCTCGCCTCGTCGCCGGGGAGAGGAGTCTTTTTTTTTATGAAGTGGTGTGGGGATTCGGGCAGAATAACTGCTTCCGAAAGTTACTTTTTGCCTCAGGATCCGGGCAGAGTAACTACTTATTTTGGTTGATTTGTTTGCTTGAGGGAGGCAGAAATCGGGCATAATAACGGCTTATTTCTAGCTGATTTGGCCTTTTAATTCAGGCAGAGCAACTGCTCTTTCCGAGATTTTTGGACTGGGGAAATAAGGTGGAAACCTAGTTGGAGGGCTAAGGCTCACTTTGACCAGTTGGTTTTAAGTTTGAAAGAGATTTGACAGGGTTTCGAGGCTTTAGAGAAGGATCGCACACTATCTCACTTCGCTCTCTATTTCTCCAGCGTAACAACGACGCAGAGAATTCTTCGAGGAAGAAAAGTGGTGTATGAAAGTGAACCCCGAAGGCTCTATTTATAGCCTGGGAAGAGGACATTGATGGGATTTCTTTTTCTCTCTTCAGGCTTGACGGTTAATGGCAGAAAATTGCACATTACAGCTAGATCTGTAGCGATTTGGGGAGAACCTTGAACTTCAATCCAGGCGCCACCCATTGATGAACTGGGCGCCACTGTTGGTCCACAATAATGCTCAAATAGGCTAGAGGGGGGTGAATAGCCTATGATGCCAATTTAAAATTTTTTTCTTTTGGTGATACATAAAGCATAGTTTAAGTGGCAAATGCAGTTTATCTAATTGAGCATGTCTGTCGATAGAGGCTATCGTTAGACTTGCTCTAAGCTGAAGTATCAACTCTGTCGGTAAACTGCTAATCAAATCAAAAGCCTGTAAAAAGGTTTGGGCAGCAGAAGATAAAGAGGCTATGATTTGGAGAAGTCTTAAGTGGCTGTACACGAATATATGTTCAAAACAACAGCACACTTATTACTTCTTTCAAATGAAGGTTTAGGAGATCAAGTAGAGAATGACTTTTCTAAAGATAAATCATTTATAAAAACCTCATAGATATTTAAGAACTGAGAGATAAAGCATTGGTAAGAACATATGAATTTATTCAAAGATAAATTAAATATTACATCAGTCTAAATAATCTATGTACAGTTTCTGGCTTTGTCTTCCTAAGTCTCAATCCTTACTTAATTATCCATTCAAGGATCTTTAAGCTTGTAAAGGACAATAGGAAACCAGAACGAGAAACTGTTATGAGAAGATGATTTTTAAGGTCGTTCAGATATATAAAAATATATCTGAACGATTGAGTGCAAAACACTCATCCTCCCATGATGATTGATAATTGCACAATCAACAACATTTGTATTGGGATACAAATCTGAAGATATGAATGCAATATCTACAGACAGCTCTTCATTTTCTTTAGACATTGTCTAACATCGATCTTCAGATCTTGATTTTTGCCTATTGAAGTTTCTGATCACTCTCTCTTCTTTTCCAAGCTTTTCTTCCTAGCAATCCACTGAGAGTGTTTTGCAAAGACCTGGATGAGTTCACTACAATCTGTTGTGGAAATCAGAGATGCATTGGTGAAGACGATCTCTTTGATGATTTCTTTTCTATGAAGTTCTTGAGTGGATTGAGTTACTCGTTGCTCACAGTGTATCGTCTGATGATCTAGATATAGCATACACTGTTATTGAGTCACTTAGTTTTCTAAGTTTCTCTCTCCTTTTTGTTGAGCAAGAAGTAGGGGTTTATATAGGCGAAAATCAATATGATCGTTGAGAGATGAAGACTTCGAAGATTTCTATCCGTTGAAGATGTAGTGGTTGATGAGTATCGAATAGAGATCTTTTTGTCCACAAGTTCTTTGATTGTCCGGAGCAGAGATTTAGTCATGTTGATCTTGTAACTCGGTTGTGCATCGGACTATGTTGATAAGTCTCGAAGAGTAGGTCGATGTAATAAAACCTTTGTCGGTGGTCGTTCAATAAAGTAATTGCTTTTTGACTTTAACAGACTACTTGAGTGAGAGAAAGTCTTGTAGCTTTAAGTATGTCAGGCTTTTTGAGGCACGGATATATTTATCTTGATTTGAGCAGCTCCTTTGACTTTTCTCTGTAGCACGTGCAGATTTTAAAGTCTGACAGTGGAAAGCTTCGAGCCAGTGGAAACAAGTCTTCCGATATAGGAGAACTGATGTCTGCCGGTACGAGCATTTTAACTTGTGGCATGTCTGCCGCTGAAGGCTTTGACATAGGCGTAAGTCTTCCGGTCTTGAGTGCATTCGAAGTCTTTGATGCTTTTGATCATCATATAGGAAGGTAGGACTAGATCAGGTCACACTTAATCTAAGACCTTTGTGAAATCATACAAGTTGCCACATTGCTTAGAGTGCCTTGAGACCTTTTAGCCACTTTGTGATGATTCACTTGTAATAGGGCAGCAAATCAACATATATAGAATATGTAAGGTGATAATTAAATTATCAAGAAGCATATTCTAATAATCAACAGCCACCCCCATTTTGAGTGTGGGTGGCGCCAGCTTAGGCCAAGTTCTTTCATTTTTTGCACTTTAACCCCTGCATTTCACTGTTTTGCGCATCCTGCTTTGTCCTTTTGCATTTTCAACCTTGTAACTTGACATTTATTATGTTTTAACAGGTCTCGATATTTCATGCCATGTTACATACCAGGAGTACAAAATTGAGGTGTCTACACCATCCAAAAAAGGGGTTAACGTGCAAGATAAAGTGCGATGCAGTGGTCATCCATCGAAAATTTTGACGTCTCGGTGGCCTAATTGCAATGTTTTGAAAATGAGTTGCCCAAAGTGTGTTTTGCCTATATATAAATATGTGTTGTTGTGGAAGAGGCGGTATACTCGAACATTTAGAAAATAATTTACGGAAAATGAATACATAAGTCATTTTTCGAAAAAGAAGGCTTTATTTTCCGTTAACTCAGAAAAACTTTTACGTTAAATACATTTACTTGAGGTTAATCCAACGGAAAATAAAGAAAACTTTTTCCAAAAATCATTTTCGTGAAACAAACGAAGCCTTAATGTTTCATTGTATAACAATTATGACGTAACTATACATGGAGGTTGTGTTTGAACTTTGATGCCCTTTTGTTGAGCAAGTTCTTGAGTTAGTATTCTCTAAATTCCTTTTATGTTTGATCGAAAATGTTCAAAAGAAAAAGCTAATTAGCTAATCCAAACAAAGGAAACAAAGATGTTAACCTAAATTTGCCGGTCTATAATTTAATAATTTTAAGACAAAATCATAATGGGTATGTTTCATTTGTATGATTAAGAGATTATGATATATTTGTTTTAATTTTCTCTACCTGACCTCACCAGCTTTTCTTTATTTATTTTTTAAAAAAATCAATTATTACAATATATATATATATATATATATATATATATATATATATATATATATACCAACCTCTAACTCTAAGTGCTCATGCCAATTACACCTAAGTAGTAAGGAATTGAAAGGATGAAAATCAAGCCGACTAAGTAGATGAGATTAAATTAAGGCATCCATGTGCAGTTGAGAACTTGAGTGTGCACTGTGCACCATTAATATTATTTACAAATTTGATTCCTTTTTAATCAATCGTTGTCTATTCTTTCATTTTCGTTTCAATCCAAATGGATGATTGTTGACTTTTTGAATGAACATGGTCGGTCATGTGCCTCCAAAATTATTAATTGACCAACAAGTTTTGCAGCTTGAGCCTCCCTTCATTATAACCTATAAAATGAAAATATTTCTCATGTTACAATATTTGTCACTCACCCACCACTATTGGCTTGACAACAAAATCATGTTTCACCATAAAATAAAATAATTTAAATAAAAAAGATAAATATGCTCACGAGGGTACGTACGTCGGTGATATAAACATGTACATGTCTTAATCGGGTTGGCCTAGCAGTTTTAATCCAACCGCTTCATCGAACTACAACTAAAACAAATAATTTATTACATATTTAAATCTAAAATCTGAAAAACCAACACAATCTATACAACTCATACAACAACAACATCCATAAGTGGATCCACAATTTTGGTACCACGTACGCTAGGTGTTAAAAAAAAATTGTAAACGGTAATAACCCTGCAAAATAATTTTATTGATTGAAAAAAGAAGTTAGGTATACTCATGATTTAATGAATCTTATCAATTATATACGAAGTAAGTCTCCTATGAGAATGTCTTACGATTCTTAATTCGTAAAACAGAGTCTCACTTTCACACAACTCAACTCATCAACACAAAGTGAGTTGAGTAAAAATGATATGTCTTCATAAAATACACGTAAGATTAATAATTATTTTTAACTTTTTTTTTTTTTTTTTGCAAAATGTTGGCATGGACTTAAGCCCCCCACGCATTAACAACTTAGATATGCCCATCAGCCTATAACAATATCATCTCATTGTTGGATTTATCGGTAATGTGACCCATATGAATTAATGATAAATAAAGTTTTAACAATAAAGTGTCTCACTTTGATGGTTAAGTGAGAATAAAATTATGTTAAAATTTGAGAGTTTTAAAGTGGTACTCCCTCTTCCTGTGCCTTTAAAAATCGTACAAAATATATACATAATAATGGGCATGTGTATATATGATATTTTCCTTTGGAGATGATCATTGACTTTGTCAATATTGATCGGCAGCCCATCATTCCTTTTAGGGCGGTGAGCACATGAAGGTGAGAGTTTTTGATTTCCTTGCATGTTAAGAAATCAAAAACAAAAGGTAATAAAGTGCTCTCCATCTATAAAAGGGAAAGGGGTACTGTGAGCCGGAAGGTAGAGAAATAAAAAGGAAATAATAGTCTCCACTCTCCGGAAAGTAAAGGAAAAAAGAAATTAAAGGGAAACTCTCCTTGTCATTAAGGAGAAATTAAAGTACAAGGTAAGGTCGAGAATTCCGCTTTTCATAACTGCTGTAAATTAAAATTGACATTATGGATCCATGTTAGTTTCCATTACATGTTCTTATACATTAAATCGTGAGAATTATGTGTTCTAAGATTTTGAGTTTATTAAAGTATCATCAGTTTCTAGAAAATGTTTTATGGTTGAAACTCATGCATGTATAAAAGTTTCACATGTGGTATCAGAGCTAAAGGTTGCGAATTCATAATCACTCCGATTAAAGTGTCAATTATATTTTTACCTGTAAAGTTTGTACGGTAATTGTACATGTAATATTTTTGTTGCTCTTGTACTATTTAAAAGCAAAATTAAAGTTTTTGTGCAGTAAAGTTTTTACGCAAAATTAATTGGGTATTTAACATCGGTTATGTTGAATTTCAAGCTTTACCGAAAATTTGCAGAACAAATTGGATATTATGTTTTTATTTTCCAAATAAAATTTTAATGTTCTGTTAAAGGCTTGAAATAAAAAAGTATAATTTATTGTTAAGATATTAATAGCTTGTTAGTCACCAAAGTGGCCTGGCTGATTGGAATGTCTAACACATTAAATTAATTTTATGTCAGTTGTTCATGAGTACAGAGATGCCTCTAAAATGACAAGAAAAGTTGATTGAACAATTGAGCTTATAGATTAATTGCTAGAAGGTCGTCCAAAGACGGACCATTGCAACTAGTCTATAACATTAAAGGGACTAATCATTGTACCTTGGTTAAATAGGGTGTATATCCAAAGATAGACACTTATTTGACTATTGTATGTTATGATTGTTCATTAAAGTTTCTATCGTATGACATCGATTAAATTGTTTATGTGTTTAAGGCTTACCCAAAGGTGAACTTAAATACATGCTTAAAGTTCATGACAGTTTCTGAATTTATTAAAGTCAACTCAAAGCACTAATGGTTGAGCATGTATAAATGTTTTGCAGCCTCATTAAGTCTTTTCGCATCTGGAAGTTCAGTTGTTAAGTTCAGCGGGCTAAACTATATTGACTGGTCTGAGCAAATCTAGTTTACTCTGGGTGTTATGGATCTAGACATAGCTATAGTATCAGATGAAAAGCCCGCAGCCATTACAGAGACTAGCTCAGAAGATGACAAATCCATCTATGGGGCTTGGGAGCGGTCTAACAGGCTGAGTTTGAACCTTATGAAAATGACTATGACTGAAAATATTAAGCCATCGATGCCAAAGACTGAAGATGCTAGAGAGTTCATGCTGAAAGTTAAAGATTATTCCCGCGGATCTTGCCGATAAATCCATCAGAGGCAATCTCATGGGTGAATTGACTACAAAGAAATTTGATTGGTCAAAGTCAATTCATGATCATGTAACAGAAATGTCTAACCTAGCAGCAAAGTTGAAGACTATGGGAATGGATGTGAGTGATAGCTTTCTTGTACATTTCATAATGAATTCCCTTCCTGCTGAATTTGGCCAGTTCCAGGTGAATTATAACACCATGAAAGATAAACGGAACTTTAAAGAGTTAAAGGCCATGTTAGTATAGGAGGAAGGGAGATTAGAGAAAATAAAAGATCACTCCATCCACCTCACAGTCTATGATGGTGCTAGCAGCAGCAAGTTCAAACCAGGTAAAAAGGACAAAGACAAGAAAAGTGATAAGGCCCCAATAAAGGTTTCTGAGGGCCAAATCAAGAAAAAGAAAGTTAGGTGTTTCTTTTGTAACAAAGAAGGACACGTAAAGGCCGATTGTCCTAAACGAAAGGAATGGTTCGAAAAGAAAGGTACATATTATGTTTCTGTGTGTTTTGAATCGAATCTTATAGAAGTTCCTATTAATACCTGGTGGTTAGATTCTGGTGCAACTACTGATGTGTCTTATGTTGTGTAGGGATTCAGTACGATCCAGCCCATAAACGGAAATGAACAATACTTGTTTATGGGAAACATGATGAAGGCAAGAATAGAGGGCATAGGGACTTATAGGTTGCTTTTGGACACTAGGTGTCATTTAAACCTGGAAAGATGTCTCTATGTACCTGAAAGTGCCAGAAATCTTGTTTCAGTAGGGAAGCTAGATATAATAGGTTATCGTTTTGAGATTTGTAAGGGCAGTTTTTTGTTGTACAAAGATAACTGTTTTTGTGGGTCAAGAAAGTTGTGTGACTCACTTTATCGTGTAAATCTCAACAACGATTTTGTTGAATCTTTGTTTCATGTTGAAACTAATGTAGGCATTAAACGTAGTACACCAAATGAAAGTTTAGCTTACTTGTGGCATCAAAGATTGGGTCACATTTCCAAAGAAAGGTTATTGAGGTTGATGAAAAGTGAAATTCTTCCTCAATTGGATTTTAGTGACTGGAACGTATGTGTGGACTGTATTAAAGGAAAGCAGACTAAAACCACAGTAAAGAAATCAGCCACAAGAAGCACTCAGCTCTTAGGGCTGATACACACTGATATTTGTGGTCCTTTTGACGTTCCAAGTTGAGCGGCGAACATTTCATTACCTTTATTGATGATTACTCACGTTATGGTTATGTTTATCTACTGCATGAAAAGTCTCATTCAGTGAACATCCTCGAGGTGTTCATAAATGAAGTGGAAAGGCAGTTAGATAAGAAAGTAAAAATAGCGAGGTCAGATAGAGGTGGTGAGTATTACAGAAAATTTACTGAAAAGGGACAATGTCCAGGTCCATTTGCAAAGTTCCTTGAAAGTCGTGGCATTTGTGCACATTATACAATGCTTGGGACTTCTCAGCAGAATGGTGTTGCTGAGAGACGAAATCGTACATTAATGGATATGGTTAGGAATATGTTAAATGATTGTTCCTTGCCCCTGTCAATGTGGATGCATGCATTAAAGACCGATGCGTATCTCCTCAATAGGGTTCCTAGTAAAGCTGTCCCTAAAACACCTTATGAGTTATGGACAGGTAGGAAACCTAGTTTGAGGCATCTTCATGTTTGTGGTTGCCCAGCGGAAGTAAGAGTATATAATCCACATGAAAATAAACTTGATGCTAGGACAGTCAGTGGATATTTCATTGGCTATCCTGAAAAGTCTAAGGGGTATAGGTTCTATTGTCCTAACCATAGTACGAGAATTGTTGAGTCAGGAAATGCTCAGTTCATAGAAAATGGCTCAATCAGTGGGAGTGGGAAACCACGTGAAATTGACATTCAGGAAATTCGGGTAGAAATGTCATTACCCGATATTCCTGCTGAAGTTGTTGTTCCAATTGTTGTATCACAGTCAAGCAACATACCAAAACAACAGGTTAATGTTGAAAACCCACAAAATGAGAATATTATAGATGAACCAGTCACAGCTGAGCAAGATATTAATGAACCACAACAGGAAGTAGCTTTAAGACGGTCTGTAAGGCAGAAAAGATCAGCTATTCCTGATGACTATGTGGTGTATAATCTTGAGCATGAATGTGACTTGAGCATTAATAAATATCCAATCTCGTTTAGTCAAGCGGTGAATAGTAACAATTCTGAAAAGTGGATCAATGCCATGAAAGAAGAAATTAAGTCGATGTATGACAATGAGGTTTAGGACTTAGTAGAGTTACCTGAAGGTTCTAAATGAGTCGGTTGTAAATGGGTCTTTAAGACCAAACATGACTCAAAAGGTAACATCGAAAGGTATAAGGCCAAACTTGTAGCTAAGGGTTATACACAGAAGGATGACATTGACTATAAAGAGACCTTCTCCCCAGTATCAAAGAAGGACTATTTAAGAATTGTTTTGGCTTTGGTAGCTCATTATGATTTAGAGCTTTACCAATTGGATGTTAAAACCGCTTTTCTAAATGGTGAGTTGGAAGAGGAAGTTTATATGGACCAACCAGAAGGATTTGTGACCATAAGAAAAGAAAATTTAGTGTGTAAATTAAAGAAGTCAATATATGGACTGAAACAGGCCTCCCGTCAATGGTATCTGAAATTCAATAATACCATTACATCTTATGGCTTCACGGAGAACACCGTTGATCGGTGTATCTACATGAAGGTTAGTGGGAGCAAGTTTATACTATTGGTCTTGTATGTCGATGACATATTACTTGCTGCAAATGATATTGGAATGTTACATAACGTAAAGAAATTTCTCTCTAAGAACTTCGAAATGAAAGATTTAGGTGAGGCATCCTATGTGATAGGAATAGAAATATTCCGTGACAGGTCACATGGATTGTTAGGATTGTCTCAAAAGGCCTATATTGATAAAGTTATAGAGAAATTCAAAATGGAGAATTGTTCGACTGGGATAGTTCCAATACAGAAAGGGAACAAGTTTAGTCTAATACAATGTCCCAGGAATGATTTGGAACAGAAGGAAATGAACTCTATTCCATATGCTTCAGTGGTTGGGAGTTTAATGTATGCACAGACTTGTACTCGACCTGATATCAGCTTACTGTTAGAATGTTGGGTCGATATCAAAGTAATCCCGAAATAGACCACTGGAAGGCCGCAAAGAAAGTTCTTCCGTACTTACAAGGCACCAAAGATCACATGCTCACTTACAGGAGGTCTGATCACCTCAATGTAGTCGGTTATTAAGATTCTAATTATGCCGGATGTGTTGACTCCAAAAGGTCAACATTTGGCTATTTGTTCCTTATAGCCGAAGGAGCAGTCTCATGGAGGAGTGGAAAGCAATCTGTCATTGCTACGTCCACTATGGAAGCTGAATTTGTGGCATGCTTTGAGGCCACGATTCATGGATTGTTGTTGCGGAATTTTATCTCAGGACTTGGAATTGTCGACAGCATAGCTAAGCCGCTAAGAATTTATTGTGATAACTTCGCAGCTGTTTTCTTCTCAAAGAATGACAAGTACTCTAAAGGTGCTAAACATATGGAATTAAAGTACTTGGTTGTTAAAGAAGAAGTGCAGAAACAACGAGTGTTTATAGAGCATATTAGCACCGACATGATGATAGCGGATCCGTTAACAAAATGATTACCACCTAAGACATTTCATGGCCATGTCGATAGGATGGGTATCATGGAAAAGTCCTTGTTAACATAATGGGCATGTATGTGTATATATATACATAACATTTGTTTTGCTCTTTAAGTTATGACACTATGAGCTCATGTAAATGTTTTATGTTTCTGCTTATTTACATTGTACGGTTTAATGTAAGAAATGATTTAGTCTTCCTTGTAGACATTAAGGTTGAGGCTTATGTTTTACCTCAGTAAGGTTAAAGTTGAGTTGAATTAATTTGTGATACTTGGAAGGGGACATATCGATTAAATGATGTGTAACCGCCATGATCCGATTAGTTTGACTTAATTAAAAGAAAGTCAAATTGACATTAAAGTGGATTTAACGTTGTATACACTTAAAGTTGTTAAATCCTCAAATCGTCATATGGGCCAAGTGGGAGAATAATGTTGGATTTATCCCGTAATGTGACTCATATGAATTAATTGTAAATAAAGTTTTAACAATAAAGTGTCTCACTTTGATGGTTAAGTGAGAATAAAATTATGTTAAAGTTTGGGAGTTTTAAAGTGGTACTCCCTCTTCCTGTGCTTTTAAAAATCGTACAAAATATATACATAATAATAGACATGTGTATATATGATATTTTCCTTTTGAGATAATCATTGACTTTGTCAATATTGATCGGCAGCCCATCATTCCTTTTAGGGCGGTGAGCACATGAAGGTGAGAGTTTTTGATTTCCTTGCATGTTAAGAAATCAAAAACAAAAGGTAATAGAGTGCTCTCCATCTATAAAAGGGAAAGGGGTACTGTGAGCCGGAAGGTAGAGAAATAAGAAGGAAATAATAGTCTCCACTCTCCGGAAAGTAAAGGAAAAAGGAAATTAAAGGGAAATTCTCCTTGCCATCAAGGAGAAATTAAAGTACAAGGCAAAGTCGAAAATTTCACTTTTTATAACTGCTGTAAATTAAAATTGACATTATGGATCCAGGTTAGTTTCCATTACATGTTCTTATACATTAAATCGTGAAAATTATGTGTTCTAAGATTTTGGGTTTATTAAAGTATCATGAGTTTCTAGAAAATGTTTTATGGTTAAAACTAATGCATGTATAAAAGTTTCACACTCATATCATAGAATTCTAGTATTAACCAGTACTAATTAATTAATAAGTATTTACGTAAACGATTCATAAATGAAATAAAAATAAATAGTCAACATGTTCTTAACATATTAATTCACACATAACATACTCATTGGTTGTTTGTTGCTACAAGTCATGAATTTTTGTTTTTGACGAAAGTTATAATGTTTCATGTTAGCCTTGTTTTCATTTTTTTTTGTACAAAAATGTCTTACAACATTTTTAATTTTCAACCTTTAAGTAAGTGAAGGCAATTCAAACGCTTATGATAAATATTTAACAATACTAAATAATTACTGGCCAGCGGCCCTTGCAATCTATAGCTAGACCAAAAAGCTAGGAACTTAAGCGGGCTAATTTTTCTAAACCTTAGCTACCTAACCCTCACTTTTCTCATCTTAAATATGTTTACCCATTGAGTCACATTCTTATTACCATCTTTATTGACATCTACCTATAGAGATGTTAATCGAGCTAGCTCTAACGGTACATGACCCTGATGTGTTGCGAGTTAAATGGACCACTAATATTGCAAACCTAACACTGCTAAGCCCCAGGCTAAACTGCTCACTATCAGGCCATGTCTAAAAAAAAATAGATTATTATATATTTAATTCTAAAATCAACACAATTGAAAAATAAAATAATACAACAACATCCTCTATAATCATATAATTCAAGTATTTAATAACTATTAATAATTAATAAGTATTTACGTGATATATGGGTGATTCATACATGAAATAAAATAATTAGTTAGTCGGTTTTTAAACATATATGATATTAATATACACACATAACATGCTCACTGGTTGTTTCATATTAGATGTTTTCTTTCCACGAGAGTTACAATATTATATGTTAGTCTTAGCAATGTGATTTGCCTTACCACGCCGTAGTTGAAGCAACTCCCTTTGTACTTCTTAGAAGGTCCCGGTTTGGCAGTTTTAGGATGCTTCCTTTTGTAGTTGGTACTTGATTTGGTAAGATGGACTTTGGCTTCCATCTCGGCCTTGTGAGACTGTTGATTCTCATTTGTATTTTAGATTTGTATTTGCTCATACATTACATTTTGTTGTATACTTAGTGACTAAATGTGCTGTGTACCAATTAGCGTAACAACTGTGTATAGAACTTCGCCTTTAGAAACAGTTAGTTAGACTTCACAGCCTTCGATAGTCTTCACCAGCAGACTTCGTCAACATCCACCAGCATACTTCACTAGCGGACCTTGTCTGCCTATGTACAAATGTATGACGCGTTTGAATATTAAAAGGAAATCAAGATGTCCAGCTCATCATATTCAAAAAGATTATTAATTCAGATATTTTAGAATATCTGTTTGAATTATATCTTCCAAAGTTGACTTATGGATTTAAAGAAACGCCATCCCAGTTTTTTTTGGATACGCTGGACACTTTCCCCTTCGATGATTACTGAACAAGGGATAGAGCAGATACACAGTCTGACACAACACTCTCTAAGGAAAGCACAGACTGTACCAACTCTTGCAGGTCTATAACTTCTGTCATCTTCCACCTACTATTTCACAGTACCTGCTCCACTTCTCCTTTCTTGATCATTCCTCGATAAAGAGAATTCAACTTAACAGCTCTTCGTATTTAATGCCTCCAACCTAATCGAGTTGTTATTCTCTTCATCTTCCCCAATGGTCTCAAGGATGCTCTCATTTATATACCGTCATTGAAGACTGAAGAATCCAATGCTCTGAAATGACTCAACAACGAACAAGTTATTACTTTCAGTGCATTCAAGAAATACAAAAGATCAACGAAGTCCTCAACAACAACAACAAGAAGACTTTTTTTTTTAGGGAAACATGACGGCACCTGCAGAATGGCATAAATAAAAAAAGGATACAAACGAAAGGGGGTCAACCAGCCACCCGAAAACCGGGAGCAAGGAGCCTAACCTTTGAACAAAAAATACAAGACAAAAACAACTATTTTCTAAAACTATATATGCCATACGAATCAAAGGCTAAGGCCCTCTTAACATTAATAGGCAAAGATAAATAATCTGAAAAAACTAACTGACTCCCATGCTCATGCGCAACAGCAGCTAATCTATCTGCCACCGTATTCTGCTCCCGAAAGATGTGCTGTAAGGTAAAATCTCCTAAAAGTCCCCGACAATCACGAAGCTGATAAACATACCGCCACGGTTCATGATGCCCTTTGAGTAAAACATTAACAGCTGTCAAAGAATCTGACTCCACCACAACAGTATCAAGCATGAAAGATCTACAAAGCTGAAGCCCCTCTTGTAGTGCCATTATTTCCGCTCTCATATTTGTACCCTGGCCATAATCACTGGAAAAAGCACAAATAAAATCCCCTTTAGCATTCCTAATGACACCACTGCCTGTGCACCTCCCATCTTTGGACGAACCATCAGTGTTGAGTTTATAACCCATAACTGGAGGAGACCAACGAACCCAAGAACCATGTCTAACAGGAACTCGCCTGCTAGATAACTGAAGATCTTGCATGACCACGCATGCAACCCGATTACTTAAAGTCTTAAGAACAAAACCATGAAGAACTTCTCTAACACCTTCAAGAACCCGAGCCTCTATTTGGTTCCTAATCATCTGTCTATTATAAAAAATGGCTGCACAACGAGACTTCCAAATTTCCCAACAAGTATATTCAAAAATACTAAACATAGTCACTCCCAACTGAGATCGAAGCGAAACAGAAGACCAAACAGCAAAAAGATGATCGATACTAGAATACTGCATGGGAAGACTAAAACGACCCGCAAACTGGGACCATAAGTTGGAAGCCACATTTGAATGCACAAATAGATGCATACTGTCTTCCGTTGCAGGCAAGTTACCATAGCAGTGACAGCAAGAAACAAATGGTATTTTCCGGGCCTGAATTTTTGAGTCCACTGGTAAAGCATTATGGAATAATTTCCATAGAAACCAGCTTACATGCAACGGTAGCCACGCCGTCCAAATAAGCTGTGCCCAATGCATAACAGGACTGGAAACTCGATAGTGTTGCTAATAAACTCTAGCTTTGAACTCTCTAGACGTGGTAAGCTCGCTGATAATCTTGTCAGGCATAGTATCAACACAACTAATATGCTGGACTAGACTACGAAATTCTGGGGGAATAACTGGAAGGATATCATTCAGCTGAGACATCGTCGTTGCAACCGAAAGAGATCTATCCATAGGAAGAGGCCCAACTAACCGAACACCGCACCAATTATCATCCCAAAAGGAGACAGCCCATTGCCCAATTATCCACCGACTAGTGTGACGAACGAAGGATAGCTGAGAAAGAATAGCTTTCCAAGACGGAGTAACATAACGTGAACCAACTGGACTGTCCAATCCATATTTACCCACGCAAAACCGAGCCCACAAACCTTACATATTTAAAACCTTCCAAGCAAGTTTGGCGTGAAGCGTGTCCATGACCTGAGATAAAGGTCGAAAACCCAGCCCCCCTCTTCCAAAGGCAAATAAACATGCTTCCATGCAACCCAATGAGTGCGTTGATCACCATTGGCACTCCAAAGAAAGTCAGACATTTTCTGTTCTAACTGAAGAAGAACTGACTTAGGGACTTTCAAAGCTGCCATGGCATAAATTGGAATACTACACAATATGGATTTGATAAGCGTAACTTTGCCACCGAAGGAAAGAAGCTTGTTACGCCAACCTTGGATTCTGCCCAGTACCTTCATTCCTCTCCAAACTCTCGAAGTAAGATCTTTTAAAACGACCTTTAAATAGAGGCATCCCCAAATAAGTTAACGACCATACTTTGTGTCTGTATCCGGACCAACCCTCAATGCGCAAGATATGTCTCCTAGAACACTGCTTCGAAGTAAAGAAACCACTCTTACTAGAATTCACCAACTGCCCAGAAGAATATTCATAATCCTGTAGCACCTTTTTAAGCCCCTGAATAGAACGTTTAGAGCCATTGCAAAATAGTAACATATCGTCTGCATATAGAAGGTGCGTAATCACTACTCCCCCACGACCATGTCTGAAATGATGGATCAACCCTTGCGAGACAGCCCGATTTAAATTGAAGGAAAGAACCTCATGGGCAAGAATAAATAACATTGGAGAAATCGGATCACCTTGCCTCACCCCTCGATTGGCCTTGAAAAAACCCGACATAGTCCCATTAATTTTAAACGAGTACCAACTGTTCTGAAGCAAATGTCGAATCAACATACAAAACTCCAGGCTGAAACCAAATGCCTGCAAAGCACGAAGAAGAAACTCCCATTCAAGATGATCATAAGTCTTTGACATGTCGACTTTGAAAACCACATTACCACCTCGAGATTTAGTGTCCACACGTTGCACCAATTCATGAGCCAACAGAATATTCTCTTGAATACTGCGTCCTTTAACAAAACCCGACTGATGCTCCGAAACTATCTTGGGAAGAAAAGTGGCTAACCGGGTGGCCAATATTTTAGAAATAATCTTTGCCGAAAAATTACACAGACTAATCGGCCTTAAATCACCCAAACATTCAGGGTTGTCCACCTTAGGAAGAAGAGCAATGGAAGCGACGAAATTCCCCGATGTATTTCCCCACCCCTAAAAAACTCCAAAACCGCACCCATAACATCTTCTTTAATAATCGACCAACAACCCTGAAAGAACCATCCTGTAAAACCATTAGGACCTGGAGCACTAGATGGACTGAGGGACTTAATAGCTGTCCACACCTCCTCTACAGACGAGGCGACTGTCATAAAATTATTATCCTCAACCGAGACAGAACAAGGAATCCCTTCAAATAGGCCCTCTTCCACAATATACCCACTTGATGCAAAAAGGTCAGCAAAATATTCCTCAGCCATAGACCCTAACTGCACCGAATCTTCACTAAAAGTCCCATATGGTAAACGAACCCGAATCACATTCCGATGAGCTCTATCCTTGATGCTAGCATGAAAGAAGGCTGTGTTTCGATCTCCATCTCGAAACCATAATTGTCTCGATTTCATCTCAGCCATTTCCATATCCCAGTCCAAAAGTTGATTGAGACGCTCTTTCGCTACCTGCAAACCTTCTTCCATAGGAATACCACCCCCTGCTTGCAAATCCATTTCCAGACGAAGAATATCATCCTGAGTGACTGCAATATTCCGCTGAACATTGACCAAAAACCCTCCAATTCCAGTCACGCAGAGCAGCTCTTAAACGACGTAACTTAGAGTATAAAAGGGATATACCCGTACCCCAACTAGGTCTGTTCCAAAGCTCAGCCACAAAGGTATGAAAATCCGGGTGATCGAGTCACATTCTCTGAAACCGAAACCTGCTCCAATGCTTCACCGATACACAGAAATCAAGAAGTAGAGGAGCATGATCTGAAACCGAAGTAACTAAATGAGTAACTTGAAGCCGAGGAAAACACAGTTTAAACTCACCATTGACAAGAACTCTATCCAAACGTTTCCAAATACGATTCCCCCCCGACTGATTATTGCACCAAGTGTAACGACTTCCTTCAAAACCCGCATCAACTAAACCAGCCCGGTTCATAAAATTATTAAAATCACTCATCTCACCAAAATCACACGGAGCACCCCCCAACTTTTCCAAAGACTGACTAATAACATTAAAGTCACCCCCAATAAACCACGGGCATACACAACTGACTGAAAGAGCCTCTAATTCCGTCCATAAAACTTTCCCTCCCTGCCTATTACATTTTGCATAAACAAATGTAGCCATTGTTGGAATAAGCGAAGGGATATTCACCATGACTGTAATATGTTGAGCCGAACTACTCACGAGATCCACCACAACTGGATTATTCCAAAGAAGCCATATGTGTTTATTAAAAGTATATACATGCATATTGTGATCGAAACCGACTCTACGACAAAATTTAAACAACCTATCTCCACTGGTTTTAAGTTCTAAAACTGCACACAAAAAAGGCTTATGTTGCATAATTAGAAGCTTCATATAAGATCGGGTAGATTTGTTGCAAACTCCCCGAGCATTCCAAATGACAATCGTCATAAAAAACTAATTCGAGGAAGGAATTTTTTGGGCTTTTCTAGCAGCCCTAGTAATTCTGATATTCTCCCTTAAAAATTTAGCTTTCCTCGCCTCGGAGTGTAGAACAACACAATAATTGGTGAAAGACGGGCGAAGGTGGATCTTGCCCACATCAACATCCGTGTATATTCTGCGAGAGTCCACAACCGTGTCACTATAATCCCCATTAGTGGAGTGAGCCTTCCCAAATTTCCGAGGTACTTCGTGAAGAATACCATCCCAAAAATCACCAATATAAACTGAGTCTCTGAAAGTTTTCCTTGGGGCCTGTGAAACCCGTTTATTTTCTTCTCAAATTGTTGTTTACATTAACTGTTCTTCAGCACATTGAATACTTTGTTTTCCAGATATTCACTACATGCCTCAAACTCAAGTCAAATATTTTGTATACGATCTATTAGCGTTTCTATAGTAGATCTAGTGGAAAACATAGTGCACTTTCAAATTCAAAGTTAACTGCTTTGGTGATGGACGTAGTACTTTTTACCATACGAACCATCTTAAAATTCATGCGTTCTTATTTCTAATTTTCTTACTGTTCTGCAACTATCTTATCAACTTATCATATCTTTGCTACATATCTTCTAAGCTTCAAACTTAAAAACACAAGTCTACCGGTAGGTTCTTACTAGTTCTTACTAGCAGACTTGGTGACCTATTTCCAAGTGTTCTTATCGCTGCTGTAACTGTCTCTATAGTTGACAGCATACATTTTGGAACGTTGTGTTAAAAGTTTTTAATTGTTAATAGGCTATTCACCCCCTCTTCTAGCCTATTATCGTGCCCTATGGGACTAACAGAGACTTTACTTCCGCTTTCCGATTGCATTCCTCAATTTCAAGGCGTATGATCAAGTCTTATAGTTTCATCTCCTTTCGCTTATTCTTAAGCTAATTCTTGAAATCTTTCCATATTGGTGGTAGCTTCTCAATCACGATGAAAGTTCTAAAAGTCGCTAACCATCACCTAGCGCCCAGGGGCCTAGGTAGGGCCTAGAAATGAGGACATAATTATAGTAGTTCTTAATGTTTTTTAATGTAAATTTAAAAAATACATCAAATACTGCATACAAATTTTATTTCCCAAAATTCTTAAACCTTATTTATATAATTTTTCTCAATATAATAAACTTAAACCTTTAAATTTACTAATAAAAAATATCACTAAATAATGTAAAAACTAAAAAATAAATTCTTCATTAATACTCAATACTATACTTAATACATAATGCTCCCTAAATAATTTAATACTCTTAATATACATAATACTATCAAAAATATATATATATAATACACATTCACCCTACCCAATGTTTTCTTTTTGGTGATAACCGGGCCGGTCCCATATAATGAAATTATAATAGAAAACGTCCATCATTTTTTGTTTCCAATCGCTAAAGTACATTTTTGATGATAAAATGACGAAGATACCTTTAATGAACAACAAACGCGCGCACAAAAGCCCGCTAATTAAATAACATCTACGCATGATAGGAAACGACGTCTAATTAAGTAACAACGAGACATAATTTGAAGGAACGATACCTAATTAAGTAACACCGAGGTAGGATTGAAAACAACGTATAATTAAGTAACAACGAGACATGGTTGGAAACAACGTCTAATTAAGTAACACCGAGGCGGCATTTGATGGAACGATGCCTAATTAAGTACCACCGAAGTAGGATTTGAAGGAACGATGTCTAATCAAGTAACACTGAGACAATATTTTAAAAAAAGATGCCTAATTATTTATATACCGCGATACAAAAAATAATTAAAGTCTATTATCATATTAAAGAAACGACGCCTAATTAAGTAACAACGAGACATGATTGGAAACAATCTCTAATTAAGTAACACTGAGGCAGGATTTGATGGAACGATGCCTAATTAAGTGCCACCGATGCGGGATTTGAAGAAACGATGCCTGATCAAGTAACATTGAGGCAGGATTGAAAAAATAAATTGAACTTTTCTATCATATTAAAGAAACGACGCCTAATTAAGTAATACCGAGACATGATTTTTAGAAATGATGGCTAATTAACTAATAGCGAGGCATGCTTTTAAAAAAGATGCCAAATTATTTATATACTGCGATACAAAAAAGAAACACATAATATTATTAAAATAGACTTTAGCGGTTGAAGTAAAAAATATTATTAAATGAAGAACACCGACACATAATTTATAAGTTAAGAAACGCATGCAATAAATTATTAACGACGCCCCAATATAAAACAACCGAGGCAGAATTGTAATATGTGATGTCTAATTGAATAATACCAGCGCACAATTTAAAAGTTAAGAAACGCATTTATTTTTTGAAGGTGTTAACAAAAACGCACCTATAAAACTAACAACGCTCAATTAATAAATAACGAAACTTTAAAAATTATGTGAATTATATAAACAACGTGCATCTTGACTTTATTAAATTAGATGAAACAACGCTTAATTAAGTAATACCGATGCATGATTTGAAGGAAGGATGTTTAATTAAGTAACATCGAGGTAGAATTGCAAATAACGATGACTAATAAACTAAAACCGAGGAATGATTGTAAGGAACAATGTCTAATTAAGTAACATCGAGGCATGATTGGAAGAACTGATGCCTAATTTTTAAATTATTAAACGCGTGTATTTTTAAATCAAGGCAGAATAGAAAAATTCGTTGCCTAATTAAATTACATTAACACTGAATTGCATGACACAATGTCTAATTAAAAATAGCGAGGCAAAATTGAACATATATTTAAAAATTGAGAAATTAACAAACCTAACGTGCAAATGATTGTATATTACATTGGATTTATGAACACAATTCTAATGTACATTTACAAAACAACCATAACAACATGTATTTGTCAAGCCAATATGTGCAATTGACCAAAAGCTCGTCTGTTGATGATTGAGTTTATGTTGCACATCGAGGTTGAAGATTGCAAAGATTCCTTCTGTTTTTAAAATAGTAATTAATTTTCAGGTTGAAGTTGAAAGAAGGAGAAAGAAAGGCACTGAGTTGCAAGGATGTTTCTTTTGAATTGAAGACGAATGGATTACGAAAACTTGACAAATGGATTGTTGGAAAATGAATTACGATTGTTGTTGTTGTTGTTAATGCTCCTTTTAAAAATGGTGCTAAACAAAGCATTTAATGGCTAATCTAAAAGCTTCTCGATCTTCTTATCTCATTCAAGACGATGGAGCGGTTGAATTTCAGAAAAAAGAGGGTATTTTAGGAAAAACTCTTATTAAAATGAACTTTAGCGATTAAATTAAAAAAAGTGGATAGTGGAGCAGTTATAATTTCAAAAAAGTGTACCGGCCAGTATTTATTCCTTTTCTTTTTGCTAAGACATCTTTGAAGACTTGCAGGATATCAGGTGGGTCACCCCACTTTTCCCCCTCAAAAGTCAAATCCATCATTTCCATCCTCCTTTCCCTTTTTCCTATGCATTATACTTCTCTCTCCGTACAAAGAGAAGACTCAGAAGACGAGGCAGTCCGGCATATTTTTTTTCTCTTTTGTGCAGACGACAAAAGACAAAATAATTTCCTCTATTTCACTCTCTTCTCTTATCGGGTTAGAACTTAGAACTCTTTCCACACTTCACGCATAAAGAATAGTATATGCAGTTTGTTCGAATGGAATGATCTTCTCCTCAAAATGTCGGTCTCCATCCACCATAGTCGTCTCGTAAGTCTTTCTATTTCTTCTCATCTTACATTCCTCGTCTTTCCGTCGCTCACCCCTTCTTTCTGAGGTGTTGTAGACCTTAAATCTTTCAAAAGCCAAGAGATCTTGATAGAAGAGGTCAGGTGACGAGTAGCGCCTTGGACGACTAGGCAGCACCTAACACAATTGGACGACAATTTTTCTTCGGGCGATTAGGGAGAAGTCGCGTCGTTAGAGAGGCGCCTAGTGTTGAGGCGGTCGCTTAGGCCGATTTTTAGAACACTAATCACGGCTGCCACTTGGAACGATTCACTAAGTACCATTCCTTCCACTTCCAAGACATGCAAGATAATCTGAATCTTGAAAACTTGGTTGCTGACGATGACTTTCTTCGACGTGGCATCTTCTGTCTTGTACTTTTTCTCCAAAGAGTTCCATGTAAGTCCCGTTGGCAACTAACAAGGCTAGAGGGGGGTGAATAGCCTTTTAAAACTTTGAGGGTGTCTTTTTGAAACTTTAATAAATTTAGTGGAATTTGAAATCTTGTCAGTCAGTTGATACTAGGTCAGCTGGCTGAAGTTTTAAAGAATCAGAAGTTAGTGAAGATTGGTCAGCTGACTGACACAATTGTTTTTCAAGAATAACTTTTAAAATAGATCATTGAATATAAAGAAAATAACTGAAGAGCAATTTATCAAAACAATTAAGTAAACAATTTATGTAAGTAACTGGCTAACACTTACGTAGATCAAGACTTCTTAAGTGTTAGATCAATGTGTAAGAGCTGAAGAAATAACTGACAAATAAATTGAAGTGGTTCACAGTAAAACTGCTACGTCCACTACCAAGTTGGTCAAAGTTGGATTTTTGAAGTACACTAATTTTATTAAAAATCTAAATGATCTCTAATGGATCAGTGTACAACAAAAGACCGGTGTTTATGGAGTATGATTGAATAACAATCAAACTCATGAGACAAACTAACTGAGTTCTAAAGACTATGAAGTAAATCACTCAGAGTTTGTCCAAACTATAATTAGAGAAAAATTGACAGAGAAGAATATTTAGCTAAGTTTTCAAGAAGACTAAGGCAGAGAGAATTTCTTTAAGAGTAGAAAGCTTCAGACTTATGTATCTTCAATTGAATCCAGAGGGTATTTATAGATGATCTTGAAGTGTAGCCCGTTAGGAACATATTTGAATTTGAAATGTTTTAAGCTATCCATACGTATCTTCTCACAAGATTACATAGATCCTGTTAGATAGATAACATACAGAATATCTATCAAAACACAAAATAAGAAAGTGTCAGTACTAGAGAATGTTCAAGTAAATGAGGTAAAGAAGCTGACACTTTCAAAATGTGGTCAGTCGATTGAAGTAACTGACAAAGAGATATCCCATAAGCTGACCAACAAGATATAATTTAAGATTTGACTGACAACAAATGGAATGATTTTAAGCAAATCTATTTTAAGGCAAGATTCGACATTCCACAACTTCTTCGTCGTCTTCACTTTACTATACACATTGTAAAGTGAGTCCTCCAATCCATTTAGGACATAGTTCCTGCACAAAAAGTTGCTATGCTTCCATGCTTCCAAGGCTTAAGCCTTTGGGCATCGGCTTCACCATCCGCAACAGGGGGGTCCTCTTTCAAGAACTTGGACAGACTTAAAGTAGTCAAGTAGAACAACATTTTCTATTGCTACCTTTTAAAATCCATACACGTGAACTTGGCGGGCTTTTCGTCCTAGGCATGATGAGGGAGAGCAGGAGCAATCACGGGAGTAGGAGCAGATGTACTAGGAGCTGTAATATTTGGAGTAGTAGATTCCTTAGTCATTTCTTTCAAGAAAACAATATATTTCGTCTTGCGATTGTTGTGTATTTGTTGTTGAATTTCCAAGAATAGCAAATGACGTATATTAAACAGAAGAAAGAGATGAATATAAATTTAATTACAGCTTGAAGTCGAGGCTCGTGTTGGAAACTCTTTCTATAAGACAAAATTACCCCATACCGTGCTTCACAGTTCATGGCAATCGTCTCTAAATGCGACAACTTTTCAATCTGAGTAGGAAGCACTTCAATACTCGGTCAACCGAGGGGGTCTATTTATATATATCGAAGAGTGGTGGTGGCTATTGGTCAATAGTTGCAATTCTAGATTCGGTGGTTGCATAGTAACTACCCAACCCACTGAATCTGTTCAACCATAACCGCCTGTAACTGCCAAGGGAGCAGACACACCCAGTCGCCAGTACCATTCAGGTGTAACCACCCGCTAACTACCCAAAGAATGCGACACACCCCTTGGACCATGAGTAGTTCAGTGAACCTTCTAGCTCACCGCTGCCCCAGTTACGAGTGAGAGCTAAGAAAGGCTCCTCAGCTCCTAGCGACGATGCAGCGTGTGAAGTACAAAATACGTCTCTAAAACGCCCAGTACGACCTACGCTTGAGCGCTTGGGCTCGGATGGTGCTTCGCACCATCCTTGGGCGGCGGCCTGGGTTAGCCGAAACTAACCCATGCGTGTGACACTATCACGACCCAACCATAATCTCTATACGAAATCCCAAGGTCGCGTCGTGAGAATAATCTAGAAACATAAACAAGCACCTGCTAAGCATAATAACGCGAGTCAACAATTGAGCCAACAAGCTCTAAACAGAAAAGTAAAGCCTTAACAGTGATATAGGAAAAAAAAAACCATGATCTACGGAAGCAATTTATAAGTGGAACCCAAACCTTCGATTCCAAACAACAGGATGCAAGGCTTAGAGACAACTATCTCTTGATGAATTTACGACGCGTGTGACGCAACTTTGCACACGTGCAACAAACCATCGACAATCCTAAGGTTGACGAAGCAATAAGATCCCAATCTGATAAACAACCACTCAACGGCTATAACATGTCGAAGGAAAAAATCAACTAAAAGAAGAAGAGTTTAATACTCGACAACTACACTAAAATCTCACAACTAAACTTATCAGAGATAACAACAACAACAACAACAACTAAAAAAACAATACTAGAACCCGCGAGCTAAAGCTTTGCTCGAGGAGACAACATGAATAACTTCTAAATAGATACCATAGCTCGACCATATTAGTCGGCTCCAAAATAATACAACAATATAAACCTAATAAAATCTACCCAAGTAAAGTTACGTGTATGTCTCACAAGAATAATAAATACAAATATGAATAACTCCAAGCTATTGCCCAGAAGACCACTTGCTACCAATCATGAACCCGCAGCCGCAACACGTACTAACAAGCTTACTGCACACACTAAGGAAAACAAACACGTAGGATGAGTCATAAAGACCCAATAAGCTACTATATGCAACTACATGACATGGCATAATGCTTAAGCATATATAAATCATGGCATCATAATAGTATACCAATAATAAAACATGCACCAAGTCATCAAGGTACATAAATCTCATATAAACCACATAGCACATTGTTTTTCACATAAGCGCTCGAAGGTAAACACGTATAACCGGATATGGATATCTGACTGTCTATTTGTCTGTGTCACTATAGATGTACACATGTCGAATTGCAACCGAATCGGATCTCGTGCTCGGCCTAATAGCTGAATCTAGTCTCATGATCAATAACTTCTCACTAGTTTTCCCTAGCGAGTAATCAATTCTCATCCGTTTTCCATGATGAGTACACGCTACCTTTCATCCAACCTAGGGATGAAGAAATGGGAGCTCGATTTTTAGGCTAGATGACTCTAACACGAGACCACATCCCACTATTGGCCAAATAGTGAGGAGAAAGGGAACCAATTTTCGGCGACTCATAACGATTGCTTACTCAAAGACCATGAGTCGTCCCATTGCCAACACGATAACATGAACACTAGCTGGACTCAATACAAGGATCATAAGTAGGTGTTTACTTGTCTAAACAAATAGGGATCAAGTTCGACAAGAGCGGACTCATCCAAATCAAATAGGTCATAGTGCTCTACTAAAACCCAATTCACAATGGACATATTTGCATGTACTAAACATGCTCAACTAACTTACAAGTTTAGTCCAATAAATCACACATTGGGGTACTCATGATCCCTAAGTCACAAATCCGATCAAGAAAAACATATAAGCTTACTAGAAATCATACTATGAGGTCTACCATGATCATCTACTCGTAATCAAACCAAAGACTACTAAGTTAGTCTAATTAACGTCCACAACTTGAGACTCAATATTTAGCCTTCACATTAAAATATCATACTTATTTTCATAGTCCAATTCGTCGTATATAATTGATAACCACAAATTCACCTTCAAGCTCATATAGACTATTGCATAGTCATAACCTCAGAAGTATCTTCTCGTGCACTCGACTTAATTCCATGAGATGTAAACTCATTCAATAATCATTTCTTAATAATACTTAAGGCCATTGAATGGTCCCTATTGTCCCGTGCTCTATCGAGCACGCTCTAAACCAATTCCCAAGAGTCACTATCCGACTATTCGAATCATGGACTTCAAGTAGTTTAACATTACGACTTTCTATATAAGCAAAGTGTTACATAACCATCATCATTAAAGTCTCTAAAATATTGGTGTCACAATTGGACACAACTCAAGATGCGCGGGTCCTCATAATCATAATCAATCGAAACCTGAATATCGTAGGATTTCAACCCAAGTTCATTAATATATTATTGAACCTAAAACGACTCAGTTGAGTCTTAAATCATTAATTCATAATTTCCAAGTCTCATTACTTTCGAAATTAACATATGAATCAAAGCTATATCAACCCATAATTCATATGTGCTTGATTTCCAAGCCTTAATCACAATAAAACCCTTCAAGAACACAAACTCATTACATACAACACATAATTCACATATATATCTCATAATATACATGTTTAGACTTCAATTATCATGAAAATCAACTTACTCATGATATCTAACAATTTCATATGTCTAAGATACAAAAAGGGTAAGCATGAAAACATATCAAGTGCTCATTGACCACACATAGCAAGTATTTTGTTTTCCTTAGGGTTAATGAGCCAAAAATCAAAAAGGAAGAGTAAGTAGTAACTTACTTAGCTCGGATGAAAAGCAAAGGAAAAATAAATATAATCGGTTCAGATTGTTCTACTCATTAAGGGCTTCAAGAATCCGAAGTCGGATCGAAGATCGGATGGTTGAATCTTCCAAGATCGGAGGAAGAAGAACTAGGGTTCCAAAGTCTCTCTCTCTCTCTCTCTCTCTCTCTCTCTAGAATACGTATTGGAGATGAAGAAATGAAGAGTAATGGTTGAACTCTCTCTTGAGTTTGTGGAAATAACATCCATAAAGTAGGAGGGCATAAATGGGATTTCCATGGTGTACTTAGTGAATGTTTAAGAGTAATCAAAACTTAATTAGGCTTAATGATAATCAAATAGGTTAACCTAACATGTTAGGGCTCAATTAGGACTAAGTAAGGTGGATTATAGAGGGTTTAAAGGGGGTTCATTAAGGGTAGAATGGCCAAAACTTCCAAAATCAAAAAACAACTCGAAGCTATCATCGAGACAAGGCGTCGCCTAGTCCTTTGACTAGGCTAGCAAACGACGCCCAAAACAACCCAGAACGAAACTGAAACAAAGCATAACAACTAACAATCAAAGTAACGAACGCAACAATGATTCGATGTGCAAGAACATGAGATTCTAAACATGACAAATAACTCAAGAATAGGATTAAACACGTTTTTATGAAATCGAACAGGGATTAAGAGTATCTAAACTCCAAAAGACAAGTTATTAACACAACTCGAGCTCAAACGAACAAACGAAGACGAAAGCTATGAAATGATCGTCCTAAACACATAATCATCTCAAGAACAATTCTAACATGAACTAGATCGTGTCTAGACAAGTGAATAACAATCAAGTGAAGACCTGGGGTTCAACCGAGGTCACGGACACAACCTAAGCCACTAAACTCTCAACCGAGTCAAGTTACGAACAACGTTGAGTCCTTACTTGTAACTCTAACTAGTCAACTACTAAGAAACATATATCAACAAGGTTTGGTCTCCATGTGGTTATACCCGCACATCTAGACTCTCTCACAAACCATTCACACATTATAAAAGGAAGAAATACGAGCATAGCACATAAGTCAAGTACACAAGGGATCGGGGTCTTATAGACACCACTTGGTTGCACTTTACTCAAAAGGTATATTTCATATTTGTAACTTATTTTCATTTTTAATAAATGAAACACAATTATAAACTTGGTCAAACACCAATTATTAAAAACCAATTTCCAACACCTACCACGAAGGCTCCCATCAATTTTCACGCGTGGAGCCGGCTGGAAATAAAAAAGGGTGAAGGAAGAGACCATGAAGATTAGAGCACTTACTTGTGGATCAGAAGAAGCCTATCACCAAGAATCCTTCCTCTGCCAACGAGATGCAAGAAAAACCTTGATGAACTGGGTTTGTGCTTTTGTGTGTGTGTGTGTGAGAGAGAGAGAGAGAAAATGGAGCTGGGTTTGTGCTTCTTGTGTGTGCGTATGGCCGGAATTCACAGAGAAAAGGGTTTTTCGTCTTAGTACGTCTACTAGTGACTTTCTTTTCTAGGGCTTATTCAATCCTCTTCGAAAGAAAGTTCTCATTAGTGTAAAGAAAGAATACCTATTTGTAAGCAAGAGGCAGCCCCCAGCCCCCTATCTTAGTGGATTAGTCTTTGAAAAAAGGCATGAATCTTCCTTCGGTCGTTGAATATGCTCTTACATCCCAGTGTGTCAATAATGTCATGATAGAAAAAATCGGTCGTTGTCTTCCTCTGCCCTATTGAACCTAGGAATAGAAAAAATCTAAGTGGGGGATTCGGTGCTTATCCGTCGCCGGGAAGTGGAAAACCAATGATTAAAAATTCTTGTGTTAGGAGGAAAAAATCTAGTGTCACTGACCTGGGCTGGAGTATTAGACTAATTCTCCACCGATATAGGATTTTCAGTGGAAGAAAGTAATATATTATAGCTATCATTCGGCAAGAGAGAGATGGAAAAGATGGAGTTAGATTTGTACTTGTGTGTGTGTGGTCAGAATTTGCAAAGAAATGGAAGAGCATTGTACACAACTGATCTCTGTACTTTTTTAGATAAAATGATTGTTTTACCCCTGACAATAATCACGTGAGATGTACGTGTGTTGACCTAACAGAAAAAGAAAATGAAAGTTGACGGAATGACCATTTGCGTCAAAACTTTTCGTACAAAGGACCAATAAGGTTAGATTTTTTTACAAGGGCAAAGTTGGAAAATGTGGTAAAATACATGGACTATTTGGGTAATTTGCCCTTGAAAATCTTAACCCAATTGTTTGTGTAGGCTATAGCTATTCAAAGTTGTTGATTAGATCATGTGTGCGCTTCCCTACTAAATTTTATTTTGAAGACAAAATCGACCTTTCATATCTCTATTCTGTAGTATTATTATTATTATTTTCTAGCGATGGAAAATTGAAAATCCCCACCCTGATCAAGTATAAGCAACTAACTACTAACCTAAAACTACCAATCAACGACCACCATACATGTATATATGAAATATGAACATGTAAACTTCGTGCACGTGACATTGAGCTAGTTTTGTAATGAAAAGTAATGGTCTAGACTCCGAGAGAACAACAGTAACATACAACCAACTGTAAGGCAACAACAATGCTAGCGCCCATCGATGGTACTGATCATAGGATCCACCGATGGTCCAGACTCCGGAGAGAACAACAGTAACATATGACCAACAGTAAGGCAACTGAATCACTTGATGATGTTGTTTTCTGTGCCAAGGATATGATCGAGAATCTACTCAACCAGTCTGGATCGGTACCTGAAATAGACAATCAAAGGTTACCTGAGCAGGGGGTGGCCCTGCAAATCCCCTCCGGCGTGAAAGTAAGTATGAGGATGATGATCAAAGATAATGAAATTTGACAGCGATAAGGACGTAGAGAATGAGAGCGTACCTTTCCGTGGAGGGGTCAGGGTCTTTATATAGGAGTTGTATGGAGTAAAGTTCGTTACGCCACGAGGGCTTCTAGAAGGCGTATCTGTCCTGCCGAGGTGGACAATGAACATGTGACATGGCTTAGTTGCCAACAATAGGTGTACAACTACACTTTTTAGGGTTGCATGGTCCGCCCTACAACTGCTGGCAATGGCATGTTGGACCTAGTCCACCCCTAGTGTCTTTGATCTCCAAGTCTGAAGTCACCCTGTTAGAAGTTACGTGGTTGTAATGACATTCTTACCCCTGTTACTGAGTATGGGCCGCTCAAGAGCCTCGAAACGAAGTTTTTGGAAGTTTGATTCATATGGATTTGGCCTAGGCCTCTATTAGTATTTTTTTTGTCATTGATATCTAATGGCGGATTTTCACGACATATTATGGTGATTTTTGTAGCAACTTTGCTAGGTTTACCACCAGGATTACCACTATGGTGACAACTATGCCTTGAAGATGCACATGCACCTCACATACACTTTGTCTTCAAGGCAAAGTTGTCACCATAGTGATAATCCTGATGGTAAACTTAGTATTTTCCTTTTTGTAGGGGGGGAGATGGTCCATGGCAGGGAACTGAAAGAGATGGTATTGGTGAGAACCGATTTAGATTTCCTCTGTTTGCTTAATTAAGGGCTTGGCCAACACATTAACGAGGATACGAAAGTCTATTAACTATTTTTGTTAGATTTGTTGTAATTTGATAGTTTAGGGGTGGGCATTTGGAGTCCGTAAATAATTCTCTTTTTGGTAAATTTTACCTATAAACGTGTTTTCAAACCAAAATGACAAACACCAACGTTCCTTAACAGAGAGAATGGGCATTGCCTCGGCTTCAAGCCTTTATATACCTGCAACAAGCCGACAAAGAGAAAAATAAAAAATTAAAGAAAGAAAGACTTCCTCTTAAGTTCCTTGAATTAAGTCTCGGTGTTATCATAATCTCTTTTGGTTTTTTCTTTTACCCTTTCCATTTTGAAAATATATGTTTGTTGGGCCAGCAATAGAAAGGATAAACAAAGTTTTTAGGTAAATTATGGTCGATCTTTCTTATCCCTCTATTACCCCCTTTTTTTATTTCAATCATAAAAATTATTTTTTGAAATATTATTATAAAAATATAATCATCTCCTTTCAACAGCTCCAACAAATAAATTGAATTCGAAAATCATCATTATTAGACAACAAAATAGGGATCCACCTATAATGAAGGATTCGGTTTTGGGTTTGACCAAGAACTCTTGAGGAATTAAAGTTCAATGAGATGGTTATTTGGTTCTCCAAAATATTTTTGATCAATGAGTTTGCAGAAAGAAGTATTTCAAAAGTAAAATTGAAATATTATACTTGCGTTCAGCTATATCCCAAAAAGATTAAACGTCTTAATAATTTTAAGCATTGAAAACGAGATGTTCAAAAACTTAATTTCGAAGACCTTGTTGATGATTTTGTTTTTCAAAATGCAAGAAGATTTATATTTTTTTGACACTTATTTTTCTTGTATGTTTGTAGGTAACTAGGTATTGCACTTTTTCAATATTTTTGGATGATGAAAAATGAAGGAATTCTTTTTGTAAAATGTTTTTTTTTTTTTTTTTTTTTGGTAGCTGACTAAGTCATCATCCACAGGAAGTTAACTAAAAGGTGTAATTGTAAAATACGTCTATACAGGGTTTCTTCAACATCCTCTCGTCTACACAGGGGCCGGATTTAGGTAGTGAATAGTGATTGAGCGGGGCTACGTCAAAATTCAGAAAACATATATATGAAACGTTTTTATTAATTTTACCTTCTTTTATAATTTGTATTCAATGAGTAATAATCATTAAATCACTAAATATCTAAGTTCTTTTGTGGATTAATGAGGTCATTTTACATGTTAATTACTATTTATAATACTACTTATTTACCTCGTGCTCTGCACGGGTACAATGTGATATATATATATATATATATATATATATATATCTTTTATAATAATAATATAACTTTTGGACATTATAATTAGATTGTTAATCTCTTCCATAATTATAATTTTTTTTCTATTGTTACTAATATTAAATAATTTTTTTTACCTAAATACTTTTAAAATTAATATAAGTTTATAACTAATGTGAGATACATATTTTGTATTAATAATAATATTAATTTTTTTTATCTAAAGACTTTTAAAATTAACATTTAACTTGATAATAATATTAGAAGTTATTTTTTTAAAAACTTTTAAAATCATAATTCATTTTTAAACAATGTGAGATACTTAATTTATATTTTTATTGGTAAGGAAAATTTAAGTCTTTTATCTAAAGATTTTAAAACTAACACTACATTCTAAACTACATTTATTTCTAAACAATGTGGATACATATTTTCTATTGGTAATAACAAAAGATATCTTTATCTAATGACTTTTATAACCAATACTCATTTCTAAATAATGTGGGATACATTTATTTGTAACCAATGTGAGATACATCATCTAAAAACTTTTTAAACCAATATCAGTTTTATAACCAATGTGAAATACTTCTCTTCTATTGCTAATAATTGTAAACTTTTAAAATCAGTATCACTCTCTAACCAATGTGTAATAATAGTAGAAGTCATTTATTTAAAAAAATTTATAACCAACATCTCTTCCTAAATAATGTGGGATACACCTCTTCTATTATATTAATGATAAAAGTAAAAGTCTTTTATCTAAAGACTTTTAAAACCAATATCATTTTTTAACAAATGTAGGATATCTCTTCTATTAGTAATAACTAGTTTTTTTTAACCCGTGCGTTAAACGCACGTCAACTAAATCGTACATAAATAAAGAAGATTGATTTATTAACAATTACAAATAAATATATCACTAATCATTATATATTCTAAAAAGTTTCCTTATACACAACATTTGTTGTTTATTAGTTGGTTTTTCATCTTCACCGCATATTAATATCTTCAAACCAAAATAATTTGTTACTGTAACGACCCGAGCTCGAGAGTCCGTCCGCTTAGTCCGTTGGAACACGCACCTTGGGTCATCGAGCCCACCACAATCCCAAAGTCTATAGATGATGTTGGTGCCCAGTAGTAGCGCATGACTACCTTATAAATCAAACACAAGTCCCACATCTACCCGATATGGGATTGAAGTATTACAATTACACTAAAAAATACGACATATAATTGTCCATGACTAAATATTGATTTTTTTCAAAAAGAGACCTACATGTAATTATTGGCTTTGACACATGTTAATAGTCATTGCATATGATACCAGTAATGTAAATTGTCTTCTCTGAAACTTGAAAGACAGTCTTATATCAGATAGAGTTAATGACAAATCTTTGGATAAAAACATATTCTCTAACATTGCTTCATTTCAAAAAAATCGTTTCAACAATGTAATCCCTAGGATTTATGATGATTAGTCTTGTTCCATTGTACAACCATGCAACATGGTCAATGTTTTCAATAATACTACTGAAACACTAATTTTAAGTGTCAATTCATGGTCTGACAACTTCGAACACTTTATACTATTCAAAAACTCTGTATAATGAATATCTTCGAACAAACTTGAATTTTTTCCACGTTGCAAATAAAATCTGAACTCAAATAAGTTCTTCCTTTTGAATGTACTTTTACTAAATTATATTTTTATTTTATGAATAAAAAATTTTTTGAGAAGAAAATAAGCTAAAATCAAAATAACAAAATTATTTTTACCATTAACTTTTTTTTTTGGTAAATTATTTTGATTTTAATAACTTCCATTATATTTTTTTTGTTTTATTGACTTCGTATCTATTATTTTTGTTTTATTTTTAAGAATTAGTTTTACAAAAAATTATTTTCCATGAGATATACATATTCTATTGATAAAAGTCTTTTATCTAAAATTAAAATCAACATCACTTTCTAACCAATGTGAGATATACATATTCTATTGATAATAGTGGTAGAAATCTTATATCTAAAGACTTTAGAAACAAACATTACCCTCTACCAAATGTATGATACATCTATTCTATTGGTAATAATAATATTTTTAAAACCAACATTAATTTATAACCAATGTGTGATACATCTTTTCTATTGATAATAATAGTAGAATACTTTGTAACCAATGTGAGATACATGCATCTATTCTCTTTGTAACAAAAAGTTTTTAATCTAATGACTTTTTAAACTAACATTTATTTTTAAACAATGTGAGATACATATCTTTTATTGGTAATAAGAGTAAAAGTCTTTACTATAAGACTTTTAAAACTAACATCTTTTTCTAAACAATGTAAGATACATATTTTTCATATTATAACAATGTGAGATACTTCTTTTCTATTTCTATTGGTAATAAAAGTTTAAGACTTTTATCTAAAGACTTTTAAAACAAACATCTTTTTCTAACCATGTGGTATACATATTTTCTATTGATAATAATAATATTTTTAAAACCAACATTAATTTCTAAAAATGTGAGATACATTTTTCTATAATAATAATAATATTTTATATAAAAACTTTTGAAATCAACATCTCTTTCTAAACAATGTGGGATACATCTCTTCTATTGGTTATAACATAAAAATAATAATAGTAGTAGTATTTTATCTAAATAGTTTTGAAACCAACATCTCTTTGTAAACAATGTGTGATACATCTTGTTGAAAATGTAGCTTCTGATGAAGCTACAATGGAAGTCACAATGGTCAGAAAAAGTAAAAACAGCGGAAGACTTAATAACAGAAGCACAAATAAATACCAAACAACCTACAAGCCTATGCTTGTAGATCTAGCCCATGGCCAAAAAGATTTCACTTAAAAAATATGAATTGTTTTACAAAAATCTTTGTGAAATCACCAAACAAAATACTCTCACAAGACAACAAGTCTTGGAGAGCAAAACCCACAGAAAAACAAGTATAGCAAACGTGGAAAGAAACAAAATAGCTTCCTAAAATCTGGTAGGAAGACAAAACAACATCAACGCCCAATGTAACTTCCAATGTTGTAACATCCGAAGTTACAATCAAAATCTGCACAAATCCTGGAAACTGGGACTGCTTCTAAAATTCTAAATCTACTGCTCTCTGCTTTCAGCTCTCTCTACAGGCCCATCTTCAGCCGTTTCCCATGACTCCTATTTATATTGTGGAGGAACCCTACACACAAGAAAGAATCCAACTCCAAGAAGGACAAGGATTAGAATTGGAATTAAAATCAACTACTTTAGATGCTAGATTTTCTTACCATATTAATTAGGATTCTAAGGCACGGTTTTTGTGAAAGATTTGACATAGATTTTGTTACCAAAAACAATTCCTAGAATTTAGGTCCAAGAAACCACAAAATCTAGGGAATTATTTTGTTTCCAAATATTACCAAACTTGTCTAAACATGATGACCAAAAAGGGAAAACAACAAACAAAAAAGGTCATGCCTATTTTACCCTTACAATCTCCCCATTTGTTGAGCCTTTCTAGTCAAATATTGTGACAAGGGTTGCCAAATATAAGACATAAACAAGCTCTTTCAAGAATCTGCAAATGTTAGACAACCTCCCCCTAAATAGATCAACTAGAAGCAACTAGAAGAAAGATAATTGAGAATTGAAGATCAGATTACCAAACATGCAATGTCCCAAAGCAGATGAACATAAATCCACAAATCAACGCTCAATAAAGAGCACAAACCAGAGCTTATTACAGACCAAAAAGTATAGTAATGTGCAGATAGAAAAATTCAGATTACAAGAGAAACCAAAGATCACACATCATTCTCTCTTGGATCAGATGTTTCTTCAGTTGCAGTTGTAGGAGGAACAGGTTCAGGAACTTGTGCAAAGGGTGGAACAGGTGCTGGGGCAACCCTTAGAGATTCTCCCCCTATTTGGCCAGAGTGGAAGCTCAGCCAAGTGGTGTACTAAGCAGCAAGATTCTGTAGAAGAGCAATCTAAGAGGTAACCATAGCAAGTTGTTCAGAGATGAAGGACATCAAGATTGGAGCACAAGGTCCAGCTAAAACAGTCAGAGATGTAGCAGCAGATGCAGCTGCAATGGTTGCTACATTGGGTATAGCAGGGGAAGGAACATTTGGCTGAGATGTAGAAGTACCAGGAACAGAAGCAGTAGGAGCAGAGGGACAGGAGGATATGGATAAACTAATGGCAAATTGATTACCCTGTCTCCCTTGAGAAGTTTGACAGATATATGGAGAGGGTCTAGAAGAGGGGATAGTCTTTCTCCTTGAGGGGGAACCAAACCTTGGGCAAGTAAAATGTTATAAATGAACGATGGAAAGATGAGGGCCCGCTTTTCTCCCTCCGACTCAGCTAGAGACACTATTTTCTTAAAGACAAAATCCCCAAAATCAAAGGGCAGACCAGTTCCTATCTGAAACAGAATTCTGGCATGCTCCTCTGTGACAATGTTTGAGTTGGTTGTAGGAGACCAATTTGCACATCACATTTTATGCATTACAGCATATAAGGAGGAAAGCTTAGAGGTGCTGATGTTTGCCCCTTTTCCAGGCCATTTGGATACTAAACCTCTTGTGCACATAAGTTTAAATCAGAAGTAAGCACAACCAATCCTATTTCAGGAGTTCCAAAGTGTTTATTGATTAGTGAGGGAGAGAAGTTGAACCACTGGTTTCTGACAAAAACCTTTTCAAACTTATCACCCGGAGAGGTGATTTTTCTTTCTAGATTGGCATAAAACTCAAGAATAATGTGCCTATGGTATGGGGAAGAGGAAGACAGAGTAGTGAGAAGGTTTCTATCAGAAAAGAACTGCACCAGATTCTGTGCAATTAAGTCCTCTTGAGGGATCATTCCTCATCCACAATTTTCCTTGAGGTTTAAAACCTCAAGGAACCAACAACAGTAAGAAACAATCAGAGAAGGGGTTACCTAAACCAGAAGAAGAAGAGGTAGGAGGCAATGTAGCTTCTGATGTAGCTACATTGGGAGCTACATTTGTCTTGGCAGCCCTTCTTCTTATAAAGCGCATGGGAGGTTCTTCACTTTCTGCACTTTCTTCAGGGGTGTCTTCTCTACTGACAAAGTCTTTATCAGAGCTATCATCAAACTCTGATGAACTTGAGGACTTTGCAGGACTTGTAGGTGAAGATGCAGGGATTTGTGAAGAACTTTGTGGATGAGCATTTCTCAGGTGAACTAAAAAGTCAACCAAAGTCCGTTGCTCATCGGAATAATTTAAATCAGAAAAGTTGACTTCCGGAGCAGTAGAGAAATCAGCAGAAGAGTCCACATCATGAGAAGATGATTCAGGCTGGAAGACTACCCTTGGAGAAGGAATTGGGTAATCTTCATCACCAGCATCAACCGGAGCAGGAATGGATGAGCCTATGTCAATTGTAGGAGCAGGGGCATGAGTCTCAGGAACTGACTCATTCATAGCTACGAAGTCTTCGTCATCGGAGTCACTATCAACTGGCATAGCCTCCTCAAATTTTCCAGGAGTCACTTTGCACTTCTTAGCTCTTTCAACCTCTACAGCACTTGGATTTTCATAATTGCAAGGAATTCCTCGCAATCTCTTAGATTTCCGAGAGCTAGGGTTCCCGATTTGGGGAAAACCCGACAAATCACAAGGATTTTCAACGTCAATAGCATTCCCTTTCTCCCCAGGTAGTATGACAGTAAGGGGCTTAGGAAGAGGTTGGGCTATGACAATGGCAGAATCAAGGTTTGTAGGAGATGAAATTGATGGCGATGTAGCTTCTGGAGATGTAGCAGTGAAAGCTACATTCGCTGAGGGGTTCTGCTTCATGGTGTCTGTGGAAGAAGATGAAGCCATGGATTAAGTTTGGAGGAAGTCAGAGAAGGAGGATGAAGAGAGATTTGAGAAAGAGAGCAGCAGGTTTCTTCAACATAGTTGGAAAGTCAGATGAACAAGGAGGTTGTGAAGGGAGAAAGTAATCCAGCCACACTGAAATATCACTAAGACAGCCACTTAATTTCATTAGCCGTTAGTAGCATATTTTTAGGAATAGGAAGGGCCGTTTGTGACAATTATAACCAAAATTTTGATTTTTGAAGATAAATCAAATTTTGACCAAATCATATACAAGAAAGATTGAAAATCTGATTTTGACAAGAGAAACATGTGGAGAGTTAAGTGTGTGAGATAACAACCAATCTCATTATTGAATATTTGAATTTCAAAATTACCAAGGATTTTGAACAAACACATCAAAGAATTAACCATAACTATATCAACTCAGACTTTCAATAGCAATTAAACCCTTAACAAGAACTCATAAAACACTGCACAGATTGGACAACCACATGAATAACAACATGGAATATTTTGGTAATTATTTTGCACTTTTTAGAGATAAGGACAAAAACTCAATAGGCTGATATGATCAGAACATATTATGTCCTAAAAATTATGCCTAACATATGCCAAGAACAGAATAGGCAAAAGATAAGCAAATGCAGTCACACACATGTGATAGATGTCTAGATCATCTGAATGTAGTTCCCAATGTAGCTGCATTGGAAGATGCATTCGCCAAGGTTGTGATTTTATGTACATTTTCTCATCTTTTGTTCACTTTATCAGCACTCATCTCCCACAAATTCCATAGGTACTTTATTTCCCTAGGAAAATAGCTCTACTTTATTTCAAGCATATTCATTTCATGCCACTAGGAACCTTTCACACTATTTACCAAGGGAAGCCACTTTGCCTTTGATCAACCCATGAAATCCAAGGATTCATAGTCCCAAAAGAAAGGTGCCACAACCTTGTTCATAGGTAGCTCTTTTCCGTTAGGTAGCTTTCACACTTTTTTTTTCAAGGGAATTCAATTTTCTCAAGATCAACCCATGAGAACCTAAGTTCCATAGTACCAAGATAAATTGAAATATCCCTAGATTTCAAAAGGTAGCTCTTTCCTTTGTGGGCTTAAAATTTTTCAACAACAATTTTTTTTGGAGAGAGTGAGTAGAAACAGAACAATGAAATCACAATAGATATTGAGTGCAAATGCCGACAAACAACCAAGGGCACAAAACATAAAAGATGAAACTAGTGTGCCCCCTAAATACTCAATGTAAAATGCCTAGTATTATTAATTTTTTATATAGTGAGTGAGGAATCACATGGCACACATACCGAGAGATTTCCTAAGATTTATAAATCTCTCAAAATCTAGACTTTGGTGAAAATATCAGCCAGTTGATTTTCTGTGCCTACATGTTCTATGCAAATAATACCTTGTTCAACCAAGTCTCTAATAAAATGTTGTCTTATATCAATGTGCTTAGTTCTAGAGTGTTGAACAGGATTTTTTTGCTATACTTATAGCACTAGTGTTGTCACAATACATGGTTAACACATTGCTGTGCAGGCCATAATCCTTGATCATTTGGTTCATCCATAAAAGTTGTGTACACCCACCACCAGCAGCAATGTATTCAGATTCAGCTGTGGAGAGGGCAACACAATTTTACTTTTTACTAAACCAAGAGATCAAATTGTTACCCAAATAAAAGCATCCACCTGAAGTACTTCTCATGTCATCAACACTGTCAGCCCAATCAGTATCACTAAAACCAACAAGGTTGGTATTAGTGTGTTTTGTGTACCACAAACCCATAGCACAAGTCTCACCAACATACCTAATTATTCTTTTGACAGCTTTCAAATGAGAGACTTTAGGGTTTGCTTGGTATCTAGCACACAAACACACACTATACATGATATCTGGATGGGTGGCAGTCAAATATAGTAGACTTCCTATCATGCTTCTATACAATGTGTGGTCAACACTTTCAGATTTTTCATTTTTGCAAAGTTTATTGGATGTACCCATAGGGGTTTTCTTTAGTTTTCCATTCTCAAGACTGAATTTATTCACCAAGTTAAGAGCATACTTGGCTTGAGATATGAACATCCCTTCATGCAATTGTTTTATCTGGATCCCTAAGAAAAAGGTCAATTCACCTACCATGCTCATCTCAAAGGTAGATGTCATACAATGCACAAATTTTTTTTCCATGGACTTAGAAGTGGACCCAAACACAATATCATCAACATAAATCTGTACAATCAAAATGTGTTTGTCTGTTTTTTGAATAAAGAGTGTTTTATCTACTTCTCCCCTTTTAAAACCACTTTTCAAAAGATGGTCTGTAAATCTCCCATACCAAGCTCTAAGAGCTTGCTTGAGTCCATACAAGGCCCTTTTCAATTTAAAAACATGATTGGGTTTATGGGGGTCCTCAAATCCTTTTGGTTGTTCTACAAAAACTTCTTCTTCAAGAATACCATTTAAGAATGCACTCTTCACATCCATTTGTTGAAGTGTAATATCAAGAAAGCATGCAATGGCAAGAAGAAGACATATGGACTCAATGCGGGCAACAGGAGCAAAGGTTTCATCAAAATCCACCCCCTCAACTTGTGTGTACCCTTGAGCCACAAGTCTTGCTTTATTTCTTATTATCTTTCCCACTTCATTTGATTTGTTTTTGAAAATCCATTTAGTTCCAATAACATTCACAGAAGTGGGTCTAGGTACAAGGTACCAAACATCACATTCTTAGCAAATTGATCAAGCTCATCTTGCATGGCATTGATCCAACACTCATCTTTTAGGGCTTCATGCACATTTTTAGGTTCAATGGTATACACAAAACATGAGGCATGGATTTCTTCACACTCAATAGAAGATAGACAAGCCAATTCCCTATAATCCTCCTTACCTTTCCTTCTTGTTGACATTCCATCATGTACATTACCTATGACTTGTGAAGTGGGATGCACTTTCTGAATTTTGCTGGGAATGTCATGGCTACGATCAGTCAAACTTGACTGAATCTCAACCTGTTCAAAACCTGTTTCAGCATCTGGTAGGTTTCTGACCAATGTAGCTTCCGATGTATCTTCTGTTGTAGCTATATCCGGAGCTACATTCTTAGTCACATTCTCTGAACTTTCAGGATTTGCAGGTTCTGTCTGTTCTGGTTGTTGGTCCACAATAATGCTCAAATAGGCTAGAGGGGGGGTGAATAGCCTATAATGCCAATTTAAAAACTTTTCTTTTGAATATTCTTAAAGCATAGTTTAGTTGGCAAATACAGATTATCAAGTTGGGTATGTCTTAGGCTATCGGTAGACTTTTAACAACTCGCCGATAATCGCTTATTCAAATCAAAAGCCTTGTAAAAGATTTGTGCAGCGGAAAGTAAAGAGGCTATGATTTGGAGAAGTCATAAGTGGTTGTACACGAATATATGTTCAGAACAACAACAAACTTATTTCTTCTTTCAAATGCAAGTTTAGGAGAACAAGTAGAGAGTGGTTTTTCTAAAGATAAATCATTTATAAAAACCTTATAGATATTTAAGGACTGGAAGATAAATCATTAGTAAGAATATATGAATTTATTCAAAGATAAATTACATATTGCATCAGTCTAAATAATCTATGTACAATTTCTGGTTTTCTCTTCCTATGTCTCAGTCCTTACTTAATTATCCATTCAAGAATTCTTTTAAGCTTGCAAAGGAAAATAGGAGACAAGAACGAGAAACTGTTATGAGAAGATGATTCTTAAGGTCGTTCAGATATAAAAATATATCTGAACGATTGAGTGCAAAACACTCATCCTCCCAAGATGATTGATAATTGCACAATCAATAGCATTTGTATAGGAATACAAATCTGAAGATATGAATGCAATATCCACAGACAGCTCTTCATTTTCTTCAGGCATTGTCCAACATCAATCTTCAGATCTTGATCTCTGCCTATTGAAGTTTCTGATCACTCTTCTCCCTTTTCCAAGCTTTTCTTCCTAGCAATCCACTGACAGTGTTTTGCTAAGAGCTGGATGAGTTCACTGCAACCTGTTGTAGAAATCAGAGATGCATTGGTGAAGACGATCTCTTTTGTGATTTCCTTTCTATGAAGTTCTTGAGTAGATTGAGTTACTCGTTGCTCACTATGTTGCGCTCTGTTTTTTGAGCACGGGAGAGTGTTTATATATATAGGCGAGAATCAATATGATCGTTGAGAGATGAAGACTTCGAAGTTTTCTATCCGTTGGAGATATAGTGGTTGAAGACTATCGGATATAGATCTTTGTCCATAAGAGCATCTCCAATGCAAATCTTCCTATATCATCTTCTTAGCCGGGTCCCACTGCCACATACACATTTTTCTCTTCTTATTCCATTTAAGAATATATCTTCCCAATGCTAATCTTCTTATACATCTTCTTAGTTGGGTCCCACTGCCACCTCATTAACTTTACACTTCAATCTTATTTTTATATTTTTCAAATAAATAAATTTATTTAACTTTATTTAATATATTTCATATTTAAATATTCCGTATAAATAAATTACTAAATAAAGACATTAAAATTTGAGTAATGCTAGAGCCACTCAATGAGCACTCAAATTTGTGCACCAAATGATGTGGTTTCCAATGTGTCATCTTATTTGGCATTTTATGGGCTCCACTATAAGTTAAAAAGTTATGTTAATAATATGACACATAAGATGTCACATCATTTGGTACCCAAAATTAAGTGCTATTAGAGTGGCCCTAGCATTACCCTTAAAATTTATAGTGAAGAAAGAAAAAAGAGAATGAAAAAGTTGTGAAGAAAATGAGGAAGGTTGAGATGGTATATTTAAAGTGAAGAAGGAAAAAAATCTTTAAAATTTATTGAAGAAAACCACCAACAAATGGCTATTTTGTAAAAATAAAAAATAAAAATAATTAAAAACCCCACCCACAACGGTAATCCACCACCCCCACACCACTTTAATGATAACATCAATAAAAAATTAAAAAAAGAAAGCAATCAAAGGAAAATTGATCAGACCACTTTTGACTCACCCGCACCTTCCACGCCTTTACCTCGCGTGTGGTGCAGCGCTCAAGCGGTGCACCACACCGCCTGCTCCTTGCTCCTTCTTTCCATTTTTTAATTCCTATTTTGGAAGAAAAGATTACCTCTCTCCTAGTTGGCATTTAGGAAGAAAAACAAGAAGGGTTGTCGCTCACTTCAATTTGGAAGCATGTTTAGGAAGTGAGCGTTGGTGGTGCTCTAAGATCTCTGACTTGTTTGGGGCGGCGATTTCATCTTGTAGATCTTGGAACTCGTTGTCTATCAAACTAGGTTGATAGGTCTCAAGAGTAACCAGTGGTCGTCAATAAAGTAATTGCTTTTTGACTTTAATAGACTACTTGAGTGAGAGAAAGTCTCGTAGCTTTAAGTATGTCAGGCTTTATGAGGCACAGACATATTTATCTGAATTGAGCGGCTAGTTGACTTTTCCCTATAGCACGTGCAAATATTAAGTCTGGAGAGCTTCGAATAGCAGTCTACCGATGTAGAGGAGTTGATGTCTACCGGTACGAGCTTTTTAACTTGTCGCATGTCTGCCGCTGAAGGCTTTTGACATTGCTGCAAGTCTTCCGGTGTTACGTGCAATCTGAAGTGCTGTCTGCTTTTGATCATCTTATAGGAGGTAGGACTCAATCAGGTTACACCTAATCTAAGACCTATGTGAAATCATACAAGTTGCCACACTAACTTAGTTGCACCTTTTAGCCACTTGTGATGATTCACTTGTAATGGGGGCAAGCAAATCAAATATATATGTAATATGCAAGGTGATAATTAAATTATCAAGAAGCGTATTCCAATAATCAACACTGGTGCAGGAGTACTGACTGCAGATGCAGGTTCTTAAGATTGTGTTGATAATTCGTGATCTCCAAAGTCAAGCAAACCTGAAACATCATCCTCAATGGTTTTGTGGCCAAGATCCGTTAGATCATCAAACACAATATTCATAGACTTCATGATGGTTTTTGTCCTTAGATTAAAGACTCTATATGCACGACTATTTGTTGAGTAACCCATGAAAACACACTTGTCACTTTTTGAGTCAAATTTTGAAAGATGATCTCTATCATTGAGAAGATAGCACACACACCCAAAAACATGAAAATATTTCAATGTAGGCTTCTTTCCTAGCAAAATTTCATAGGGTGTCATGGTGCTACCTGGTCTCAAGAAGACCCTATTCCCTATATGACAAGTAGTGTTTAAGGCTTTTGCCCAAAATCTTTTAGCCAAATTCTTAGAACTTAACATGACTCTAGCCATCTCTTGAAGTGTCCTATTCTTTCTTTCCACCACTCCATTTTGTTGTGGAGTTTTAGGAGCTGAGAATTCATGGGTTATACCATTTGAGGCACAATAGCTAGAAAAGGAGGAATTTTCATATTCCGTGCCATGATCTGATCTAATTCTAGTAAGCTTTAGATCATACAAGTTCATAACACGGGTGTACCATATTTTAAATGCCTTAAAAGTTTTAGATTTTTCTCTTAAGAAAACAACCCATGTGTATCTAGAAAAATCATCAACACAGACAAAGGTGTACTTTTTCTTTCCTAGACTCTCTACTTCAATAGGACCCAAAAGATCTATGTGAATCATCTCAAGGCATCTAGATGTGGAACACTGAGATATGGGAAGGTGAGAAGACTTTGTTTGCTTACCTTTTCGACATGGTCCACATACCTTTGTGTAGTTCTTATCCAGACTAGGCAATCCTTTCACTGCATCATGCTTCACAAGCTCATGAAGTTTGCGAAAACTCATGTGCCCTAGTTTTTGATGTCATAGATATGTGATATCAAGACTAACATTGTGACAGGTTTGAGCGTTGTTGAACATATAGCAATTGTTAGAGGATCTAGTACCTGTCAAAAGACACTTGTTAGATTGATCAAACACTTCACAAGTATTTTTATCAAACTTTACTTGTAGGTCATCATCACACAACTGACTGATGCTAATCAGGTTGGTCTTGAGGCCTTCCACATGGTAAACATTAGTGAGATTAGGAAGACCATCTACATTCAAAGTTCCTTTACCAATTATCTTACCTTTGGCTCCTCCTCCATATGTCACAGATCCACTATTGACACTCACATAGTCCTTTAAATTCTCAATAGAACATGTCATGTGTCTAGAGCACCCACTATCAAAGTACCATGAACCAGCTATGTGAGACTTTAAAGATGTGAAAGTTACATTACATTGTTCATCATCAGACCACTTAGCACCGGGGCATATGTCAAATGGCTCACAGTATTTGGCTCTATCATCCCTGTAACTACCTTTGGGAACCCATATTTTTTAAAAAGTTTTTGGATGATGTTTATGTGAATGTACCTTCTGATGTAGCTTCAAATGTGACTTCCAATGTTGCTGCATTGGTTGTTGTATTTGATGTTGCATCTGATTTTGAACCAAGAAGGCTTGCCTAACCTCTTCCTCATAGACATCCTTTTTAAGAAAATAAAATGGCTGAATATGACCAGGCTTGTGACAAAAATGACACATAAAGTTTTTCCTTCTTGATTTGGGTTTTTCAAAGAAATTTGAATTTTGAAAATTTTGTGTGGGCTGTTTAGGTTCAGAAGTACCTTCACCTTTTCTAACAAACATCTTTGGCATAAAACCAATTCCATACTTACCAGATTTCAACATCTCATCCATTTTTTGTTGACTTGAGTTCCATTTAGCCATGGTTTCATTGGCTTGGATAAGCTCCTCTTTCAGTTCTTCGATCTCCACATCTTTCTTACTCAGCAAACTCTCCAGCCTTGTGATACACTCTTTCTGTTCTTCATTTACCTTCTTTAGCAAGTCATTTGTCTTTCCAAACAATGTAACTTGATGAGCCCTCTTTTTCCAATCTTTATACAACTCCTTATAACCTTCCAACAAGTCTGATTCTGAATCTCCACCGTCTTCTGTGACAGAGGAGTTTAAATAGCAAAAATCTTCCCAGCTTCTGTCCAATGTAGCTTCTGATGTAGTTTCTGGAGAAGCTACATTCAGAGCTACATTGACTGAAGGCCCTGGAAAATTAGATTCTGAGTCGTATACAACAGTGAGAGTGATGAGATCTCCAGGATCTTCACTATCACTATCACTCAAAGTTGCAGAAAAGTTTAAACCTTTTTTCCTTAAAGTATTTGCACATTGGTTTGCATAATGACCAAATCCTTGACACTCCCTACATTGAATTGAATCAATATTCTTCCCATTGTAAGAAGGTTTTGAGGCAAAATGATTGGTAAAAGGTTTTTTTGGTGTTTGAAAAGAATTTTCCTTAGGAGCAAATTTACCAGAATCAGGCTTAAAAGAGTTTTTGGAGCTTGATGATGGAGTTCTATTTTGACTTTTTGCTTTCATTTTTTTTTAAAATTTAGTAGTCAAAAGAGCTATGGAATCTTCTCTAAAATCAGACTCGTCAATATCCTTTTGTAAATCAAGCAAGTCAGAAGAGACATCAACTGCAGTAGGCATGGCAATGTTTTTCACAGGAGGAGTAGAAGATGATGCACCTTTGCCCTTTTGTTTGATTTGATCATTTAGGTTTAATTCAAAATTTTGAAGGATACCAGCCAATCTTTTAAAACTCATCTTGTCAATATCATGTGCTTCCTCAATAGCACATATTTTAACATTAAACCTTTCTGGCAAAGTACACATCATTTTACTAATAAGACGATCATTAGTAATGGGATCACCTAAAGCTAAAGCAGAGATAGACATATCAAGAAGCCTACCATAATATGACATGATATCCTCAGATTCATTCATTCTTGAGTTTTCAAACTGTGTGGCAAGCAATCTTAATTTGGAAGCACGACCACTGGCAGGTCCTTCACACAGGGTTTGAAGGGCATCCCATATATCTTTACCAGACTCATAATTGGCTATAACTCTAAAGGTGTTGGCATCTAAGGCTTTGTATATGGCAGACAAGGCTTTAGAATTGAAAGAAGCAGTATTCCTATCTTCATTAGACCAATCAGATTCTTTAGTGATCTTAACATCGCCATCAGTATCAGTTGTTTTAGGAGGACTCCAACCATTTAGAACAACAAGCCACGCTCTTTCATCAATTGATTTGATGAAGATACGCATCTTGACTTTCCAAATAGAGTAATTTGCATTAGTCAAAGTTGGAGGACGAACAACATTCTCATACTGAGAATCCATCACGGCTACAACCAGAATCAACTCTTAGTGATGTCAAGAGAAGGCTCTGATACCAAATGTTGAAACACTAGTAGCTAGGATTCTCCAAAATTACCAATGCAGTTTCCAATGTAAATGTAGCTTCTGATGAAGCTACAATGGAAGTCACAATGGTCAGAAAAAGTAAAAACAACTGAAGACTTAATAACAGAAGCACAAACGAATACCAAACAACTTACAAGCCTATGCTTGTAGATCTAGCCTCATGGCCAAAAAGATTTCACTTAAAAAATATGAATTGTTTTACAAAAATCTTTGTGAAATCACCAAACAAAATACTCTCACAAGACAACAAGTCTTGGAGAGCAAAATCCACAGAAAAACAAGTATAACAAACGTGGGAAGAAACAAAACAGCTTCCTAAAATCTGATAGGAAGACAAAACAGCATCAACGCCCAATGTAGCTTCCAATGTTGTAACATCCGAAGCTACAATCAAAATCTGCACAAATCCTGGAAACATGGACGCTTCACAAGCTCTCTCTACAGCCCATCTTCGCCAAGTTTCCCATGACTCCTATTTATATTGTGGAGGAACCCTATACACAAGAAAGAATCCAACTCCAAGAAGGACAAGGATTAGAATTGGAATTAAAATCAACTACTTTAGATGCTAGATTTTCTTACCATATTAATTAGGATTCTAAGGCACAATTTTTGTGAAAGATTTGACATAGATTTTGTTACCAAAAACAATTCCTAGAATTTAGGTCCAAGAAACCACAAAATCTAGGGAATTATTTTGTTTTCAAATATTACCAAACTTGTCTAAAACATGATGACCAAAAAGGGAAAACAACAAACAAAATAGGCCATGCCTATTTTACCCTTACACATCTCTTGTATTGATAATAACATAAAATTCGTTTATCTATAATTTTTATAACCAATATATGTTTATAAATAATGTGGATCTCTTTGTAACCAATGCGATGTACATTATCTAAAAACAATTTAAACTAATATCAATTTTATAACTAATGTTATATACATATTTTTTCTATTGGTATTAAGTCTTTTATAAAAAGACTTTTAATACATACATCATTCTCTAACCAATGTGTAATACATTTCATCTATACATATATAAAAGAAGAGGAGCAAATAATGGAAATATCCCGCCAAAAGTGACTTTCCAAATTTAGAAAATTTTATAATTTGTATATTTATCATATATATTTTTTGGAAATTGAAATGAAAATCAATTAATGAAGTTGACAATGACTCTTCAAATTCAAATGACTTTACAAATATCTTTAGTTCATTTAATATAAACAAATTGTATAAGAGCATCATTAATGTATAAAATTTTTATACATCTTATTAGTTGAGTCCCACTACCACCTACACATTTTTATTTTTTACCCACTTAAGAATATATATTCTATTGTATAATCTTCTTACACATTTTCTTATACAAAAAATATTAAATTTAACATCATCCCACATAATAAATACAAAACCCTCCCCACCCCCCCCCCCCACACACACACCAGAAAGTGGGCGGCTGTCCCCCCTCTTTCTCTCTCCTCCCCATATTCTTATTTAGGAAGATAAGTTTTTATCACTTCTAGGTGGCACATAAGAATATCAACAATGGTGAATAAAAATCTCTCTTCTTAATTAGAAGTTGATTAAAAACATACAATGGTGTTGCTCTAACGTTTAATATAGTTCAATATGATTTACGAAATGACTAGAAATACTTTTTTTTAAATGATTAGAAATACAATATCAAGATAATATCAAATATTGAATAATTTATTTTATATCCGATTTCACATTTCTTTTTTTTTAATTTAATATTTTTTGCATTTGTAATTGACATATTGACTTCTAAATCTTCATCACGGTAATATAAACTCTCATAAATAAGACTAAATGATGAAACAATTGATTCAATATAAATTATTTACCACCATTATTAATAATAGTCTTGACAAATAATTACAATACAATATTATTCAAACTAGTTTAAAACTATAAATCAAAGTAACATAGTTACTTCTCATCACTAATGAATTAGTTAATGGTTTACTAAAGAAATATTTTTAGTAAACATCCAAAATAATGATAATATTTTTTTTCATTTAGTAAAAAACAAATTACATTAACAGACTTACTAAATAATGTATTATTCAACATAGAATATTATCATTACCTCAAGAAAGCTTTAATATTTTTACTAACTTTATTTAAAAAAATATTCATCGATGTAAAAAGAAATATAAAAGATGATGTCAGATAAATTTATTAATAGACAAAGACAAATTAGTAAAAGAACACATGCATTAAAATAATGTTTCTCCAAGGAGTATATAAATGATTGTCAACCATAATTATTTGTAACCGTATGAAGTGTATAAACTAAATGCAATAAATATTTTAATTGACAAATCTATAAGAAAATAAATATATATCTGACAGGGTGGGAGAGATGGAAAGATTAGAGGCCACACTTACCTATCAAAAAATAGATAAATAAATAAATATATGCATATATATGAGATTTTTTCTACTCCATTTTAATCAAATCTGAAGCTAAAAAATAAAATTGTTAATATATTTGTCTAGACTACATGTTTAAAAATCCAGGTCTAATATATGCACACAAAAAATTAACCTAAATTAATAAAAAAAAATAAAAAACTTAGTATATTTGTCCAGACTACATGTTTAAAAATTCAGGTATAATATTTGCAAAAAACTTTAACCTATTAAAGTTAGTTTACAAAAGATATACATTTATTCAACATAATCGATAATAGGCCAAGGTTCATTTGAACTTTAATTTTATAAATATTTACCAAAATATACAGATCTATGATGTTTTTCTTCATTTTCATCATATTTGAAGTCAAAAAGTGCATAACTGATGTTTATTTTTCCATTTTTGTCAAAATTAAATTTATAAAACAAATGTCCAATATAAAAGGTTGGGATCAGAATTTTTTTTATCCATTTTGAAAAGCAAATTGGAAAAAAAATCATATGCTTAAATTTTTTTCTCAGATATGATAGATCTAAGTTTCTATTTTTATAAATTGTTTTTCAAAGTAGAGATGCATATTAATATGTACTTGGATATAATTAATTAACTATAAGATCTGTATAGTTTTCATACTTAGTTAAATTAAACTCTCAATTTTTTAATAATAATCGAAATTCAAATTTGTATCATACAAATTTCTCTCAAAATTTTATTTAAAAAAAGAAAAAGGAAATCTAAGAAACCTAGCTGTGAAATGGTTTGAAGGTATTCAATGTTAGAGTTTATTGGGGGATAATGTTGCTCCATACTTCAAAAAATGGAAGGGGACCTAGCGAAATATTAATTATCTGTTATAAGACTTCTCTCAATGCACATGAAAAATCTAGACTCAATAACTTTTATTATTTGAATAGTTGTATAAAAATTATGTTGCATAATATGTTATTCCTAACATTTTAGTGTTAGAGGTTCTGTTTAGAGTCTATTATTTCGACTCCAATTCTTTTTTTATTAGATATAACAAACAGTTTGATATTTGAGTTATATATATATATATATATATATATATATATATATATATATATATATATATATATATATATATATATATATATATATATATATATAACATAAACATTTGTGTTTTTTAAGGTTATTTGAAAATTACCAATCCAACATTTAAATGTAATTTTTTGTGGTTCTTTCATTTGATAGCAAGAATGAATATCTCGCTGTTTTAATATTAGTAATCCAAAGTACAGTGTCATATGCAAAGATAAATACAACTTCATGCTTTAAAACCACCCCTTATAGAATTAAAAGTAATAATCATACGTTTTTAATGATAAATATTATATATAAAGCAGTATTCCAAAATTTATAATAATTTTTTCAAATATATGTGTTTGGTGGAGATTTTTGACAAATATTGCATGTGATTTCAAAAGGAGGTACACAAGATATAGTTCATCCTACTGTAAATTCATTGTATTTGTGGAGAGATTTATGTGTATTAAGGTTGATAACAAATATGAGATACAAAGTATGAGTCAAATGCGAGTTCCGAATAATTGAAATTTTTTGTCGATTGGACTGCGAAGATTGGCGATGATAAAATTGGTGAATCAAATGATAATTGTGCTTATGTTGATATTCTCAATCAACTGTTGCTTAAGGAATTCAATGATCCAATCGTTCCAATTGTACAAAGCACATATTCTTCATTTGAAAACAGTCTCGATAATTCATCGTTTTTGGAAAAGAGAGTTATTTTAGATCTGACTCTTGATGTGGTTAATTCAATAAATGATTACATGATATTGAAGAACAATTTAAAAGGAAGATTGCTTTTTAGCTCAGATTTTTCGTGTCATTTTGATAGAAACGTTGATCTTTTGAACGATATAGATATTCCTAAAGTTTTAAATGAAATTTTATGTTTTGGAATCCTAAATCATGAGTTGAATTTGAAGGTTGGAACTTCATTAATGTTCCTTCGTAACATTGATCATTTCCTTGAGTTATGTATTAGCACACAATTAATTATTACAAGGTTAAAACCATGTTTTAGAAAATCGCGAAAATCGGTTCTTTCAAATTCCGTGGTACTATTTTATTTCAAAATATCACCGACATCATCTATTCTATTTTATTTCTATAAATAAAAGTCAAAGAAGTCTAGCATCAAACTTCTTTTACGCCGACATATTTTTTCTTAAATGTCTATAAATAAAGTGTCTACTAATTTTAAGAGTATTTGAATTTTTTTATGATAATAATCAAAGTTGTTTGAAAACCATACTTCTTTTCAAAATTTATCTAAATACTAATTTTAAGAGTATTTGAATTTTTATGTGATAATAATAGTTGTAATAATACTATAATCAACATTTTTTAATTTATTTTGTTTCTATAAACTTTTTAATTTTTGTTTATCAACTTTGATTGAGTATTTTTATTAATTTTGTTTCTATAAACTTTTTAATTGTATATTATTCAACTTTGATTGAGTATATAATTTTACAACCAATTAGATATCGTACAACGCACGTGTGCATCACTAGTCATTTGGTAATAGTAGAAGTTTTTTATCTAAAAAATATATCTAAAACCAACATCTCTTTCTATATAATGGGATACATCTCTTTTCTTCTCTTTTATTAATGATAATAGTAGAAGACTTTTTATTTAAAGACTTTTAAAATTAACATAACTTTTTAACCAATGTAAGATTTATCTCTTTTATTGGTAATAATAATAATTTAAAACCAACATCAATTTATAATAAATGTGTGATATATAACTTCTATTGTTAATAATAATAAGTCATTTATATAATCTAAAATAATTAAAAATCAATATCATGTTTTAACCAATATGAGATATACATCTTCTATTGGTAATAATGGTAGAAGTCTTTTATCAAAAAACTTTGAAAACCAACATCACTTTTTAACCAATGTATGATACATCTTTTCAATTAGTAATTAATAATAGTATTTTTAATACAAACATCAATTTCTAACCAATGTGTGATGCATCTTTTTTATTGGTAAATAATAGTAGAATATTTTGTAACCATATGAGATACATCTCTTGTAAAAGTGAAAGTCTTTAGTTTAAAGACTTTAAAATCTAACATTTTCTTTTTAAATAATGAGTGATGCATCTCTTTTATTGGTAATAATATAAAATAATTTAAACTCAACATCATTTTCTAACCAATATGAGATATACATATTCTATTGGCAATAATGGTAAAAGTCTTTTATCAAATGACTTTGAAAATCAAAATCACTTTCCAACCAATGTATGATGCATTTCTTCTATTGGTACTTATTAATAGTATTTTTAAAACTAACATCAATTTCTAACCAATGTGAGATACATTTGTTCTATTGTTAAAAAATTAGTGTTTTTAGTGAAAGAAATTGTACAACTTGAGGCACAAATTTTTTTACGTGTCATTTGTTTGTTGGCGAAGGTAATTGCGCAAATGTGTTCTACTCGGTGCGAGCATCAGAATGATATATTTATTTGTTCAAATCGAGTTTTGGATAATAAGATATCAAAACTTAAAGTATAGTACTTGTTAAAAAAATTAGTGTTTTTAGTGAGAAAAAATTGTGCAACTTGAGGCACGAATTTCTTTACGTGTCATTTGTTTGTTGGCTAAGGTAATTGCACAAATGTGTTCTACTCGGTGAGAGCATCGAAATGATATATTTATTTGTCCAAATCTAGTTTTGGATGAATAAGATATCAAGACTTAAAATATAATACTTATTAAAAAATTAGTGTTTTTAATGAAAGAAATTGTGCAACTTAGGGCACAAATTTCTTTACGTGTAAATGTGCAAATGCATGTGTTCTACTCGGCAAGAACATCGAAATGATATATTTATTTGTCCAAATCAAATTTTGGATGAATAAGATATCAAGACTTAAAGCATGTGATGCAGGCAGTCTCGCGCTTGATTATCTCGACCATTTGGATCAGACGCGCGGAAAAAAGACATAACTTTTGACTCGGGTGGAGTTACGGGGCTCGCAAAATATCAAAACGAAGCTCTTGAAAAGACGAACAAAACGCACCGAGTTTCACTTTGTGATGAGCATATTTTAAGGTCAAAAAATGTCGTTTAGACAGTGTTACGGGCCCCTGAAGTTTTTTGTCAGTTTTCATGTTTTTTTGTAATTTCAACTATTTATTGGTTTTAGGGGTTTAGACATATTTAAACACTTTTATGGTTGTTTTGAGAGGCAGTGTTTGCTGTTTTATGAACAAGTTATTTTTCCCAATTCCGGCATTCATTGAATCAACGTGAATTGATGCCTAGATCGTGGTAGGTTTGCGAACCTCAACAGGATTTGAAAAATCATCGCTGGTAGTCGTGTGCGATCTCAATAGCCTTGATATTTATCGGTTACTTTTAGTTACTTCCGCTACATCAGTATGGTGTTAAAAATGAGTTATTAGAAGTAATATCTCATCTTAAAGAGTTTTATCCCACATTGGTTAAAAGTAATGTTAATTGTAATTTTTTTAAAATATAAGTCTTCTACTATTGACAATAGAAGAAGTTATATATACTAATACTAATATCCCTTATTATATTGATTATTATTATGTATTATTATTAGCTAATGACTAAAAAATCAAAAGTTTTTAAAGCTTCTACATAGATGCTTTAGAATAAAGATTTATCCAAAGATAATGAGATGACACAACCATAATGCTTCTCACCAACATGCATTGCATTGTGTACAAAATCCTAAACGGTACCCTTATATCACATTTTAATCAAGCACTCCAAGTGTGCTTTAATTTGTTTCTTCACAATGCAATGCCTCGCACGTTGACTTCAAAACTTATAAAAGGGAATAACATAGCCTATTAATCTATTATGTTTGGGTATGCCCTAATAGAGCGAATGGTAATGCTTATTATTGACGAATTGACGAGAGTAGGAGTAAAATATACTAATCTCTCTTACTATAAAAGTCAAGTTTGTTTCTTACAATTTAATAGATGGACAAAAATAACCCTTCACCAAATAAACCACCCACCATTTAATTAAGGACAAAACAAGTAAATTTACCATGACAACAAATAATGTTTGGACAAAAATAGCCTCAAATATAATAAATCATCTACCATTAATTAAGGTCAAACAAGTAAATTTATCAGGGACTAATTAATTCCATTAATAATCAAATAATAATTTCATCTCTTGACTTGTACATGTTTTAAAGTTAGGTTCTACAGCTTTGAATTCTATTTATTTTGTCTTGTATTTTTATTTTCTTATCAGTTTCCCCCTCCTACCATTATCGTTACAAATGTCGTCCAATATTTTCTATAATAACAAAAATACCCTTACTCAATCGAGACTAAAAATTTATTTGAAACTAAAAAATAATATGATATTACATTCTTAAATAATATGGTTTTACTAAGTAAAGACGTTATAGAAATAAATGAAAAAATATTACTATAATAATAGATTTGTTAGTAAGTATCAAGATATTAAGCAAAAATATGTAGCGTCTTTAGCTATTATCCATGAATAAGCTAAGAGAAGTGGGTTAAGAAATTGTGTCATAATATCAATAAGATGAAGAAAATGAAGAACAAATTGATGAATTTGTACGTTTTGTTACAAAAGAAAGCCAAAATCTACAGTTTACTTATTTGAATTTTCAGACTACTACAGGCAACCTTAAAAACTATCATATTGCTTCTAACTTATAAATATTACAAACAAACCACTGTTAGTAACCACAAATAACTAGGTTTAAAATATTTTACTCCTTCCCATAACAGGGTTCCAAACTTCTAACCTCTTTTGGTCTTAACTTGCTTGCTCCTCTTCATAGAACCCCGAGTAGTTACGTGTGAGAATCTCTCTATTCCCCTCCCCTGGCTATCAACTTCCTTTTCTTCTACCACAACTCTCCTTTAATTGAAAGAAATTGTCACCAATCAGCATCCTTTCAAGTAGTTCTATCCTAAATTAGATTCTCTTCTTACTTAGTAATTTGACACCGAAAGTGTATAGGAGGTAAGAAATGAGAGACGTTCGAGAAAGAAGCCCGACTAATTATTTTTTAATTAAAAAAATAATTTAAATATTAAATGGCAAACTAAATGATGAAATTATAACAAATCTCACTTTGAGCCACAAGCAAAATGACCAAAATAATTCTCAGGTACACGATTTTTCATCACTATTTTTAATGCCCATAGATGAGAGAGGACAAATAGAAAAAACATGTTGGAAAGTGAGACATCATATGTTGAGAATGACAGTATTAGAGGTATATGAAAAATTGTAACTATAATAATACATTGGTTGGTGAGAATTGAGATATTAAGCAAATCTATAGCGTGCTTAGTAATTGCGTATGAATAAGCTAAGAGAAACGTGTTAAAGAAAGGTGATATAATGTCAAGAAGATAAAGAAAAATAGAAAACTTAGTTAACAAATCTGTGCGTTTTGATAGAGATGAGATTAAGTTAGAATCGATAGAAAAGTCGTTTGAAGAAAGTAGCTCCACTTAACGGAAGCTAAAGATATGTTATATTTCCATTTCAGCAAGGCAAGGTGGACAAGTTTCTTGATGGTGGTGATAGCTGTGGCGGCATTTGCAGGGATGCTGGTAGTAGTGGGGGCGATTTTAAGCATGAAAGTGGTGATTTATGTGGAATACGACATTAAATACATGAATAAGAAATTAAACAACGAAATAAGATAAAATAAAAAAATTTGATTTCTAGGCTAATAGTGTTATTTGAGGTGGTAGTGGTGGTAATGGTGATGGGTGTATAAATTAAATAAATTCTAAATTTAATTATGCGACAAATTAAAATAACAACATTGCTAGCCTTACAACTAATTTTATAATTTTTCTTACTACTAAGCTTTCACGCGCAAAAATGTCTTTGTTCAAAACAAATTTGCACTTCTTCAAATCATAGTTGTAACGAATGTAGTATAATTAGTTTTAAGGATAGCATTTTCCTTACCATTTCTCTGCATTCAAGCACGTCTCTCTTTCCGATGAATTCATCGATAAGGATTTTGTGTTTTTTGTTAATCGCATGTTCTTACTAGGGTTTTTAGTAAGTATAGTATATACCCTTTGATTTCTACTTTAGGCACGAGTTTTGCATGAGATAGAATGAGGAAGATCGGAGATGAAGTTTGGCTAGAATCGAAGAAGGACATCGCCAAAGTTGTGATAGGTGTGACCGAAGTGGGAAGGGTTTAGGCTGGAGATGGCGGCTATTTTGGTGAAGCGAGAGATGGGCACTTGCACCGGGAGAAGAGGGAAGGAGAGTGTGTGAGATTAGAATTTTTTACTTTTAACACATTTATCCCTAAAGCAGATAATGAAAATGTTATTTTTACCCCGCACGTGGAAGACCATGTGCTATTTAACGTGAATATTCTAGCGTCCATCACTGATAGGTTGGAAAATGAAAAAAAATGTAACGTCAAATATCATTATGGAACAAACCTTAGGTTGTGGTACATTATACGATTTGGTGGATACCTAATTATTTTTGAATTATTGAAACAATTATTTATTATTATTTTTATTTAAAAACATATTTTAAATACTAAATGGTTAATTATATAATAAAGTTATAACTAAATCTTATTTTCCACCCCCAGTAAAATGATCAAAATAATATTCATGTGACATGCACATATCATTTTCCGTACGTTACTATTTTTAACACCCATGACGGGAGGGAGTAAAATGAGACAAATAGAAAAATAAGGTATGAAAGTGGGACACTTCGTAGGTTGAGATCAAATGTGAGATTTAGTATGTAATTTTGGGGGCTAATCATATGTTTGCCCCATCAAAATTAGTCTAAAATACACATTGTCCCCTAAGATATCCACCAAATCCACTTTGGCCCTCAATGTAATTTTGTAGCATTTCCATATTCCATATCAAATTTGGTGATTGTGATGTAACGTGTGGTGATCGTAGTGATAAAAATGATAGTGAATAATGTTTAAAATCGAGAATTTGCTCAATTCAAACCATAAACCATATCAATGGTGCCAAGGAGAAATTTGTTGAAGTTTAAGCTAGGGACGATGAAGACGGATTGAATCATGACGTGCCTCATCATTGTCGTATGCATCTGTGATGAATTCAAATATGAGTTTTGAAATTCATCGTGTATGTTTATGCATTGTGTTTGTGGCTTGGTCATTTAACATAGGCTCGACAACTTTAATTTTTGTGGGTTCTTATTCATGGCGGCCTTGACACCTGAATGTGATCATCTTCTTATGTTTTATCTCTTTCTGATATGATTCCGCACTATTTTTATTTATTTTTCTATATAAAAATTTGAATAAAAGATTTATACACTCGAGTTTTATCTCACTTAAAATTTAAATAAGATGTCATTGTTGGAGAAGAAGCAGAGAAAGCCTTGTCGGAGAATAAGAAAATAAAGTTTTTTTGGGTAATAAAAGCACAGAAAACATTGTTAAAAATGACCAAAATGTCATTCACGTGAAATACCATGTGCACGTTAACGTCATATTGGTAACCTTAGTAGTGTCTAGGGGGCAAACTAGGAAAAACTTATACAATGACATATGAAAATGACACAAAAATTAGGTTGGGTGGTAAAGTGAGACTTTATAGATACTCTGGGTGAATTTTGTATTTTAGAGTATACGTAACTCTGGGTGAATTTTGTATTTTAGAGTATACGTATATACTTTGGGATTGTCAGTTTGATTTCTATAAACAGTTTATTATTTTCCAAAGAGAGTCATAAATTTCATAAATGACATAAGCTAAGTCTCCAACGACAATGTGCTTATCTAAGAAAGTAAGCTTGAATTGTTTTTAATTACAACACCGATAAAAAGTGAATGAATTCATGTTTGATATTAAAAAAAGATTTAAAAATAACTAATAAAAAAGACAAATGTGTAGGATAAGTTGCAATATAATGACTAAAAACTTACATTATAAATTACCGAAAAACAAAATATCGAAAAACCTAAACACACAACAACACAATTTATAAGTCTCAAAACTATAAAGATTAAAACACAAAAAGAATCCAATAATTAAAAGTAAACAAAAAAGTTAAGAAACTGACAAATCACTTTAAAAAACAATTAACACCAAGTGCGTTAACCACGTGCAACGCACGTGAACCTTACTAGTACATTGAAAAAGAAAAGTAAAAGAGACTCAGTTAATTAGGAAAATTAAGCTAAAAATCATACAACAAACATGGGCTAAGAGCATCAACATTGGTTCTCTTTATTAACACCTTAAAACTTTTTTTAGGGTTTTTTTTACCACACTTAAGCCTCACAATGGACACTCTATCCCTAAAAAAACTAACTCTCCCCCAACTTATTGGGTAAGTATTAGTTGGCCTCCATTCATCCCTTTGTTCTTTCTCCCCCACCTATCTCCTTCTTCATTGGTCTTCTTCCTAGTATTCGTTCCCTTTCAAAAATTTGTTCCAAAATTTATAGAAGGCGGTAAAAACTGAATTTTTTTTTGCTTGATTAGAGCATCATGTTTTTAGCCAAAATTTTGATGTGTTAGAGTGGAGAGCCTATGAATTAAATAAACAACCTAACTCACATCATCCCTTTGATGATAATATACTTTCCCATTTTTCCCATTTCCTTTTTCAATTAATTTAGTGTATTTTTTTGCACTATCATTTCTCTTTTTTATTATTTATAATTTAAAATTATGAGTATATTGATAATATTAAAAAGTGTGACAAGATTTTATTTAAATAAAATAATTGATATAATCAAAACATATAATATATTTTTCATAAAATATAAAATTTAAAAGTATAAATATTTTATTTCAATTGCGGTAGGAAAATAAAAAAATAAAAAGTAAAAATATATTGGTAGTTAGGTTTGTTAGTTAAGTTGTCACCAATTCAAAGGGTTATATAGATGGTACTTATTGGAGTTGAAACTTTTTTAAAAGGCCCCTAAAAAGATTTAGAGGGTTATATAAAAAGCGTTTTATGGTGCAACTATTGTGGATGCTCAAAGCCAACTAAAGAGAGGGAGTGAGCCGAGTTGGAGTGGCTTGAAAAGATCCATATCTGAAAAAACTAGAAAGTAGGCTAATTGAATGTAATTGGAGGCTTTAATTTGGTCCACAAACTAGGCTAGTTTAAAATAATCTTTTCAGTTTTCCGGTTAATTACAGCTCGCGCCCCTCAACTATAGGACAGATTCCAATTGCCCCTCTTCAACTATTAATTGAAGCAATATGTCCCTTAACCATAATCTTTTTTCTAATCACATTTTTCTTTTTAAGCATTATCATTTGAGTTGACATAAAATGCTCACCGGAAGTTCACGTGATCATATTTAATATTTTTTATCATAATGTTTTATTTTATTTTATGTTTTAATATTTTATTTTATGCTTGTTCATTTTTGTAGTTCATAAGAATGAGACTAAGCAATTATTATTGTCTTCATCTCTAAGAGACTATTATGGTAAAAAATATATATATATATATCAAAAGATGATCATGTGTGTTTAAGGTGAATATTTTTTTGTCAACTCAAACGACATACTTGAATATAAGGTGCAATCAAAGAAAATGTTTTTTAATGAAGGGGACACATTGTTTCAGTTGGTAGTTGAGGGGGTTATTTGTAGTTTACTTTTTTTTTCTTTTTTGAGGAGAAAAATATAGTTTCATAAATCATGTTAAATCTTTGATTGTAATTCTCTCTCCAACCACATATTACAATTCATGATAACACAAGCAATAATAGCATGACCATCTTTCTCAATTTGTTTTTAAAACCCCTTCTCCCTCCCTCTCCATAACCACAACCAAACCACACAAACATCTCTCCCTCTCTCTCACTCACATACACACACAATCATGGGGGCTAATTGCCATTTTGAACCTATTTCCAAATGTAGCACTGAGGGGAGATCAAATCAAACAGTTGCAGCAGATTTAGATGGCACTATTCAAATGTCAAGAAATGCCTTCCCATACTTTTTGCTTGTTGCTTTAGAGGCAGGAAGCCTTATAAGGGCATTATGTCTTTTAGCCTCAGTGCCATTTGTATACTTCACATACCTCTTCATCTCTGAATCAGTTGCTATCCAAACTCTCATTTTCATCTCCTTCGCAGGCATAAAAATTCACGACATTGAACTCGTCTCACGTTCCGTGTTACCCAGGTTTTATGCGGAGGATGTTCGGCCCGAATCATGGAAGGTTTTCAATTCTTTTGGCAAGAGGTATATCGTTACCGCCAATCCAAGAATCATGGTGGAACATTATGTGAAGAACTTCTTAGGGGCTGATAAGGTTCTTGGGACGGAACTGAAAGTTACAGAATCAGGTCGTGCCACGGGGTTTGTTAAGAAATTCGAGGTGCTTCTTGGAGAACACAAAAAAGCCGCTATCTTCAAGGAATTCGGTACCAATCTGCCCGATTTAGGCCTTGGGGATAGAGAAACGGACCACGATTTCATGTCCATATGCAAGGTACATATAATAAACAACTATAAATGTGCTTTTATTCATTCTTCTATCAAGCTACTTATTTAGAGCAATCCATTTTAGAGATTTTTAGCTCCAATTAAGCCTACAATGGAAGCGTAAATCAACCCTCTATCTCCTAAACCAATTAAACTACTCTTCTAATTTAAAGACTTATTTATCTTGAATTGTAACTTATATTTTTAGAAAGTTAATTGAAATTACTAAAATATAAACTATTTTATTTCAATTGTGGTGGGAAAATAAAAAAAAAAAGATGAGAAATATATTTGTAGTTAGAGCATACCAATGTAATAGTGTATTTGATCATATGTGGCCGTGAGTAATTTACACCCTTAATCATATGTGATAATTTTTTTCTCTTCCTTCGCATTCAATTAAAATAAAGCTCTTTAATACAAATGTGGATTTGATCTAATGTGAAATGCGTCCTACTACTAAAATAAAATTTGACAATTAAAAAATAAAAGAAAGAAACAATCAATAGAAATATTTTTTTTTAAAAAATGCTGAATAAAATGTATTCATACCCTCAAGTAGAATATGAAACATTGATATCGTTATCACAATATGAAAAAATTTGGTTGATACGTCATATCCACAACTATATTTACGAAACTTGTTTTTCTTTCAAAAAAATGTATTAAATTTAATCCTAGGTAGTATCTAATTTATTTTTACATTTACATTAGCATTGGTAATACTCTAATGTTTGTTAGTTGAGATTTGATGTTTTTAAAGAGTTGTATTGAGAGTGTTTATTGAAATGAATTTTTTTTAGAGTGTTAAAAATGTAAATTAAACTTAAAACGAAATGTTTAAAGAGTATCTATTGTGGACGCTTTTAGATGGGCCTTAGGTAGAGACCAATTAAAACTTTATTAACAATTTTTATATGTTTATGAGCGCATCTAGCTTTTCCTCATGACGATCTTGCCCCACATGCAAACTGGGTCCTTAAATAATATTCCCTCCGTCTCTAAATAATTGTCCTGTTTGACCCGGTGCACAGTTTAAGAAAAAGTAATTGACTTGATTATTTATATTGGTTTAATGTGTAGTTTCCATTAATGCCCATGTATATGTGGCCCATAATTAAAGTAAAGTGAAAAAGTAAGGGTAAAGTGGTAAAAGTGATGTTCTAAAAAGGTAAGTTTCAAAGTGGACAATTATTTTGGGACAGACGAAAAAGGAAAGGAGGACGATAATTTAGCGACGGAGGGAGTATTTTTTTGGTAGAAAAGTGAAGTGCCATGTACAATGAAAAATGAAATACAAAACTAAAACTAGATCCTTAATCCAAAATTCAACTTTGCTTCACATTCATTTATTCTAAGTATCTAGTAATTTCTTTCTCCGTAATTGAAAAATAGTCTCAAACAAGTCAAACTTTTTAAAATTACTGCTTAATTTACATGTTTGCTCTACTAATAAATTGCATTAAAAAGCGGCTACAAATCGTCTATCTCACTCTCTGTCACATTCCATGTCCCATTGAATCTCGGTCGTACATTTTCTTTGGTATTTTAGTCAGTCTTCTATTTATAAGGAAACATGTAGGGATGTGATCCAATGAGACAGGAGATGTGACAGAGAGTGGGATAGATGAAATTAAGCTATTTTCTTTCGGGAAGGGGGGGGGGGTTTGAGTAGTGTTTTAATAATCGTAATACACCTTAATTATGAAATTAGATGCAACGGGCAAGACCCAATTTTCAATTCCTTACAGGCAAGTTTCATTTCCAACCACTTGGGCATTTAGCCTTAGATTTTGATTATTTATTTTCCTCACCAAAAAATTATGAACCATCTCACTCTCACACATACACTCATATTAATTTGGATAATCTAAGAACCGAACATTCAAATGATGTGACATTAATGTGAAAAAAGAGCTTGATACTATAGTAAATTTCCGAAAAACACCCAATGTTTGGAAATCATTTCGGCATTGACTTGGAAAAGTTAATAATTGTGTCAATTTATCATTTTCCACGTTAAACCAAAAGAAAATAATATATTTAGTAGTACTAATTTGTTTTGGCAGGAAGGATACATGGTACCAAGAACAAAATGTGAGCCATTACCAAGGAATCAGCTTCTAAGCTCCATCATCTTTCATGAAGGTCGTTTAGTTCAAAGACCTACTCCTATTGTTGCTCTTTTGACCTTCTTGTGGATGCCGATAGGCATTATCCTCTCCATTGTTAGGGTTTACCTCAACATTCCATTACCAGAGAGAATCGTTTGGTACAACTATAAAATCCTCGGAATCAAATTAGTCGTCAAGGGTACACCTCCTCCACCTCCTCGAAAAGGTCAAAGTGGCGTGCTTTTTGTTTGCAACCATCGGACAATTATAGACCCCGTTGTCACAGCTGTTGCACTAGGACGAAAAATTAGTTGCGTCACTTACAGTATAAGTAAGTTTTCTGAAATGATTTCTCCTATAAAAGCGGTGGCATTATCAAGGGAGAGGGAGAGAGATGCAGCACACATAAAGCAATTGCTAGAGGAGGGTGATTTAGTCATTTGTCCGGAGGGGACGACATGTAGGGAGCCATTTTTGTTAAGATTTAGTGCACTCTTTGCTGAGCTCACAGATAGAATTGTGCCAGTGGCTATTAATACTAAACAAAGTGTCTTCTTTGGGACAACAGCTCGAGGGTACAAAATATTAGATCCATACTTTGTGTTCATGAACCCAAGGCCTACATATGAAATCACATTCTTGAATCAACTTCCCCCCGAACTCACTTGTAAAGGAGGGAAATCCGCGATTGAGGTTGCTAATTACATTCAGAGGGTTTTGGGCGATACATTGGGTTTCGAGTGCACGAATTTGACAAGGAAGGACAAGTACGTGATGATGGCAGGCAACAACGGCAGTGTTCAACTTCAAAGCAAAAAGGAGAAATCTCAGAAAGGGAAGAAAGCAAATTGATGAATCAAGCATAAAAATAAATTTTAGCGTTATTAAGTGAATTATGATATGATATAAAAAATTAATGTGTATGTGAAATTTACTACTCCCTTTAATGTCCAACCAAACTTTTATTTATGTTGACTTGTTGTCATGAATAATATTCTTCGTGCAGTTTGTGTTCTTGTTGTCATTGGAAACAAAGTAGTCGTTTTCGATGCGTTAAATTTGGGCATGAAAATAAAGGTACTGTGAGCTGTGACAGCTGAATCAGTCCTACAACTTAAGTGGTGTGTTTTGAATTAGGTGAGCTTGAAACCGCGACGTCGTATGCCATTTAACTACCCGTGCTTAAACTCTCTCCAGTCTCCACTAGTCCTTTCATGCTTTTGCAATTTTCCAATGGTAATAATAGTTCTCCACAAAGAGTCACCGTTTAAAAGCCAAATTTATTTAAAAAATACTCTCTCCGTCCCTAAATAATCATCCTAGTTGACCCGGCACACAGTTTAAGAAAAACCAATTGACTTGATTATTTATATTGGTTTAATATGTAGTTTTCTTTAATGTTCATGTGTATGTGGCACATAATTAAAGTAAAGTGAAAAAGTAAGGGTAAAGTGGTAAAAGTGATGTTCTAAAAAGGTAAGTTTCAAAGTAGACAATTATTTTGGGACGGACGAAAAAGGTAAGGAGGACGATAATTTAAGGACGGAGGGAGTAATATTTTTAGTAGTTTATTAGGGAAAAAAATGCCATTTTTATGATTTAGTTTTAAAAATGGAATCTTTAAGTAAAATATTACAAAATAGAATAGTGAGCTCTTTGCTCGGAACGAAAAGTGTATCTCCTAATTGTTAAATATTTCAAACATAGACTTTTTGGTTGAAACAAATGAAATATAATTAGATATAAAGATATTCATTACATTTTTGATAAAGCAATAATGATTAAAATCATAATATTTTTAAATTAAGACTAAAAAAATATGTTATCAATTAACGACAAAATGAAGTATTATTCAATATAATGCTCTTTAAATCGAGATTTTGTAAGAAAAATATATTTTAAAATAAATATAATTTAGTTTTATTTGTCCATCTAATTATAAAACAACAGCTATCGTATCATAAGATACATTACCGTATCGTAAAATACGAATTATTCAAAAACATTGTCATATAAGATATTTACAAAAAATATTTATGATTCGGATTATTCAAAAACCTTACCATTGTGAAATGTGGTTCATAGAGGAAAGTGAAAAGAAAAAAAGAAATAAAAATGAGGCTCAACATTAAAACTTCTTTGTTATAAAAAAAAGTTTATTATTGTTGAAAAAATCTATAAAGAAACGAGTTTATTGCTTTTGATGCGACATATAATATATGCATATAAAACAATACTCCCTCTGTCCCAAAATTATTATTTTGGTTTTATTTTTCGTTTGTTCTAAAATAATTGTTTTGTTTGAACCTTTTCTTTATATGACAAAACTTTTACCACTTTGTCCTTACTTTTTCGTCATATTTTAATTATGTGTCAGATACTCCATTTGAGCTTTAAAATAAACTACACATCAAATTAATATTAATAATCCAGTCAAATATATATTTTTCTTAAATCGTGTGCCAAATTAATCCAAATAATAATTTTAAGACGGAGGAAGTATGATCTTTTAAAAAATGTTTAAAGCCCTAAAATGTACTCCATACATTCGTTAGCTAACCATAATTAGCATGCTTATAATATTTTATAAATATTGATTATGATTAAAACTTTAAAAAAGTTAATCAAAGCAAAAATAAATAAATGTGAGACTACAAATTTGATACCTATAGTTGAAAATGTTGCTATATAGGTATCAAAATTTGATTTAGATACATGTGGTTGGAGATATAAATTTAATACCTAATAAATAGTGATCATAAGGTATCAAAATATGGATAAGTACCTTCATTTGGTGATGAACATTATGGTTGTGCCACCTATTAATAATCAATATGATAAAGGGTATTATCATATAGTTATATATAACAATGAAGATCTTTACATAAAGTATTTTCTATAGTAAACAATAGCTTAGAACTTTAGCTACAAGGAGAAGGAACCGAAAGGACTACAATTAAGAACTTTAACAATCAATTTAAAGAGTTGTATAATTTATGTTTATGAATTCATGACATTAGGTTTCAAATAGAGGCACTAACTGAAGCTCTTTCTTCTCTCAAGAAATACTCATCATTGGCTCACTCTAAAACTAAATGGGCACATTTGTTTGACCCTTCAATGGGTTGAATATCTCACTTCATCTACAAATGAATCAAAGACTATGAAAGGGATGACAAGAGTCTTAAATAATTTATTTACACTATAAGCTTACTCATGTTTTTTCTTTCCTCTCTTCTTCTATTTCTTTTCAAGACCAACTCCTTGACGAAAAATGTAAAACTCTAGCTTCTTGCCGGATCTCTATAATTATGGGTTGGTTTTCATTTTTTGGATAATACCAAAGTTTGGATTTCTCTCTTGACATTGGTCTTCATGATTTTTTTGCTTTTAATTTTTTTAAATTTGTTTTTCTAATGTTTTTGGTAATAGCTTTTTAAAATTTTAATTTTAGATATGATTTTAGTTTTAAGTTTTTGTTATTTTTGTAGTGATTGTGCTTTTGTTTTTGGCTTTAGTTTTGACATTTTGATTTTTTTATTTTGCTTATGTTCAGATGAAGATATATATATTTTGACTGATTATATTTTTTGGTTTGGGTATTGATTTTAGTTTTAGTTTTGATTTTTTCTTAGTGTTTCTTATATTGGTTTTCATCTTTTGATTTTGGTTTTTATTTTGACAGTTATTTTAGTTTTTATTTATTTTTATTTCTTAAGTTATAATTTTGGTTATTTTATGTTCTTTCTTCAATTTCGTCATGATTCCAAATTTGAGATTTGTAACTCGATGTAAATTGGTTTTTATTTTAGTCTTGATTTTGACATTTGATTGTTTTTTCGTTTTTTTTTTCAATTTTAATTTTGGTATCAAATTTTTTGAGAGTCTATTGTGTATTATTGATAAAAGTAATTTTAATAAATCAAAAATATCTATGTATTGTTTAAATATTATTGCTTTCCAGTATTACTACCAAATATATAGATTTCATATAAAATATTTACTTCAAAAATAACATGTATATATACAATTTACGATTTGCTATGAATATTTAACTAATAAACCGAACGGAACATGACTTTACTACGAATATTTAGTCAAAAAAAACATGTGTCGATGAATTTTAAGAAAGTTGTTACCTTTATTATGTATTTCATATTTTCTTTGTCTATACGATTTTTCAAATAAAATAAAAATAAGCGTGTGATTGTTGGTTTTTAAAATGAGTATTTTAATCAAAATAATACACTATCCCTTTTAAAGTTTTATGGGAGTTGTCATTTGTGCAAACCAAATTGGTTTGAAAAGAAGGCTTTATAAGTTACTTAAGGTGATACACAATACCCATGTATATGAACAAATTACCCCATTATTACCCTCACATGTTAATAACTGTGAGTTAAATTTTCTTTCAACTTTTATTTAAAAAAACTATTGAATTAGAAGATGTAAAGATTCATTAGATTTTAAATTAATGAATAATAAATGGTCAGTTTTCAATTTATCCTTTAAAATCTTTAATTTCAATTAATTGTTCCTTAAATTTTCTTCATCCGTTATTTTCGAAAATAATTAGAAGCTTCACTTTGTCCATTATAATTTATACATTACCTCACATGTTAATAATTGTGCTTTAAATTTTCTTTCGACTTTTATTTTCAAAAACTATTGAATTGGAAGTTGTACACAATTTATTGTAAATTACAGATACATTGGATTTTAAATTACAAAATCATCAACGGTCAGTTTTCAATTTAGATATCATGTAAAGTCTTTATTTAAAATTAAGTATATGTAACATTTTTTTATTCAATTCAGATACAATGTACTACAGTGAGTTGTAACTCTTATTTTTTACACCTATAAACTGTGAATCTTCAAATGGTTGAACTTATTCTTATATAAAAGAAGAAAAATAAAACTCTCATCTCTACGTTGTTTTCATGATGTTAGGCAAATCAAAGTGTTACCTATTAAACGAAACTTTAAGAATTCAACTAAATTATTAATGTAACCATAAAAATTCTATTAAATTATTCATATATATTTTATTTGATTAATAAAGTGAACATAAATAATTATTTTTTTAATTTACTAACTTTTTAAATTTTATTATATTAATTTATAAGATTTTTGTACATAAATTTCATATTAAATTACGTTAAAAAGAAAATAATAATTCGTACATAACTGGGTTACACTAAGCCTGTCAATGGATCGGATTTTGATCCGAATCCGATTCGAATCCGATGTTATTTTTATGATATGGATTTAGTTTTTAAATCCGATTACCCGATTTTGATCCGAATACGAAAATCCGAAAGCTTAACAAATCGGATATGGATTAAGGTGTTCCGATCCGTTAACAACCCGATCCGATCCGATATAAAAAATATATTAATATTATACATATAAAAGTTACTAATAATGTGTTTTTAGTCATTAATCATTACTAATTTTACTAAATATAAATTTTTCAACGAACTCTAAGATTTTACTAACATTATTATTCATGTTTGTGTAAGCTAAAAATATGAATTTTTAATTTTATTCAACATTTGATTAAGAAAAAATACATCAATATTAATTTTATTCAGTACTTTAATTAGGGGTGAATAAAATCCGAATCCGATCCGAATCCGAAAATTTAAGATATGGATCGAGCTTTTGAATATCCAAAAGATAATCCGATCCGATCTAAGTCCGATAATTTCTTAACAAATCGGATAATGAATATGACTGATCCGATCCGAATCTGATCCATTGATAGGCCTAGGTTACCCTAGTAATATAAAAAGTCATCGTTGATTACAAAAGTAACAAAACTGGAAGTTTGACAAGTGACAACTCTTGGTTTAGAAACAAGTCGGTCATCATCAAGTTATGCTTCGTGTCTTGTCTTGGAATATGTGCATTTTTTTATCATTAAACAAACTAATATGGCAAGTGTAATATTAAAAGATGTTTCATCTGTTCCAAATAAAAAATTTATTCTACTCCATCCGGCACTAAGGGCAACTTCAACCCATACTCTAAGACCATTTATAAGGAAAGTTTTAAAACTTTAAATTTGAAAAAAAATTCTACTATTTTTATCTCCAATAGCTGCTTCATTTCTGCTTCAGATTTGAAGTTTCTGATTCTGAACATCAAATCCAGAGCATACTATTTATACTTCATTTTACCTCTCATCTTTTTTTTTTGGTTTAAGTAATTATTTTGTGTTTTATGTTTTCATTATTATTGTTAGTTTAGTTGTTTAGTTTAAATACCATTTTGAGATGTTTTGGTTTAAATAATACAAAAAATTAATTCAATTATTTTATTTATATTGTTAGTTATTAGTTATATATAATATTAAAATTATTTATGATAAAGTTTATATATATTAGACATTAATAAATAAATTTAATTTAATATTAAATCAATAATATATTTGTTTTGCTTAAATACATTAATGCAAATTAAATAAAATAAAGCATATACTTGGAATACAAATTAAATGAAATAATGAAGAATATACTTGGAATATTCCTTTTAGAGTAAACTCTGAAGTAGAAGTGTTGGAGATAGTGTAAGAAATTTGGTGCAGAAATTGCACCAATTTAAAGATTTGGTACAATTTTAACTTCAAACTGTTGGAGATGATCTAAATCACTAAATTGGATCTAAACTTGCACCAAACCATTCCAACCTAACCCCCAAACCTCTTCCCAATTTGAGACCGTGAATAGTATCACCCCAAATTTGGGGCAACACTATTCATCTAACCCCAAATTAGGGTTGATGGGATACACTTCTTTTTAAAACAAAAAATTGATTTTTAAATACAAAAAATTATTCATAATTTATATTATGAATTTAAAAATATTTTAATTGATTAATAACTAATAATAGCTATGTAATAAATATTAATAACGTAATTTATTTTAAAGCATTAAAAAAGAAAAATAAATTATAATAAATTGATCTATTATGTAAATTGAAAATAAAAAAAGACATACAACTTAAAAATAAAAATGACATACAACTTAAATAGTTTTTAACATTTAAATAGATGTATTGCTTGCTTTATCATAATGTATGTGTTTGTATTTATCGAATGGTTTGAAATTTAAAATATATTAAATTACTAATTTTAATATATAATTAATTATAAAAATAAACTTATTAAATATAATAATTATTAATTGTGTAATCTTAATAATTACAATTTTAAATGTTATAGTAGAAAATCAAAATAGAATATGCTAAGGAATATTCTTTTAAGTGTAAGATTTGGTGTGAAGGGTTGGAGTTGGAATAATATATAGTGCTGAAACTGCTCCAAATTGGGGTTTTTTGGTTGGAGATGGTCTAAATTAATGTACTTTTTTTTTTATCTATTTCAAAATAATTGTCTAGGTTGAAACTTATCTTTTTAGAACATGACTTTTACCATTTTACCCTTATCACTTTTACCACTTTACTTTTATTTTTTTTACCCAATTTTAATTATGAGCAACATACATATGAGATTTAAACGAAACTACACATTAAACCAATATAAATAATCAAGTCAATTGTTTTTCTAAATCTATGCGCCCGGTCAACTAAGACGATAATTTAGGAACGAAGGGAGTACTATTTTGGGATTTTTCATTTTAAAAGTCAATTTTTATATATTATGTTTAATGTTTCTAAAACATTTCATCTTTAACTTCGACTTTTTTCATCAGCACATTGTTTGTAGTTAAGTATTTTTGTTGGGGCAATACTTAAACAACACCCATAAAATACTTATTACAACACTTTTTGTTGTAAAAATAATATATTACCCTTGACAAAATAAAAATAAAAAATTGAACACCGCACTGGACCAACACCGACCACCCACTGGACCAACCCCACCGGATCACCACCCATTGGACCAACCCCACCGGATCACCGCCCACCGCTTGCCCCAGCCCCCAGCCCACGACTGCCCAGCTTTAATCCCTCCCCAAGCCCTCCCACTCCACTTGGGCCAAGCCCAGTCCCTTCCCCCAACCCCAACCCACGCTTGCCCAAGCCCCAATCCCTCCCACTCCGCCTGGGCCAAAGCCCTATCCCTCCCCCAGCCCTAGCCCACCGCATGCACCTGACCCAATCCCTCCCCCACCCCTTCCACAAGAACTGAGCCTCCCCTAGTCCCTCCCTCACCCAGCCCACACCCCAGCCCAATTGCCCGCCCTTCCCTCAGCTCGCCGAGCCTCCGCCACTATCTCTGCCCAAAAAAAAAAGTTTTTTTTTCTTCATTTAATTGAAAACAAACTCCCTCCCACCTCCATCACCAATCTTCTACTTTTTTTTTCCATTTAATTATAATTTTAAATTTGATTTTAAAATTGAACAAATGACAAATTGGTAAACTTTTTTTCAAAAAATGTTGTATTAAATATTTTATAGGTGATGTATTAAGTACATATGTCTTTGTTATTATGATTAACTCCAGTGACATTAACATATCCCTTAATAATTAGACTTGTCAAATGGAGTCTCTTTGAGTGGAACGAATGAAGTATAATAATGCTATTGAAACTAGTTAAAATTACAAAAAATACTTGAATACAATCATCGGCACAAAATCTAAACTATAATACAATAGCATGTTAAAGATGAAAGATTATAAAAATTATAAGAATAATTTTTTAACTGAACTTTTAAAGTGAAACATCACATAATAGAATAGTGAACTCCTTGTAAAAAAAAAAGAAGAAGCTTAAATAGCAATTTGGTCACCCTACTTTCCAGCTTTTTTTTGTTAAGACCACTCTACTTATATATATTTGATGTAGGCAAACATGTCAATAATCGAATTACAACGCTAATCAGAGGCGTAGTGTTAAGAATTAGAATACCATAAAAAGAGGACATATTAGAGTATTTTTGGATAAAAACAATAAACAAGACCGGATGTACCCGACCTAAATTCGGTAACGAGCAATGCACGTGTAACCATCACGAGCTTAGAAACAGGAGCCCCGCTAAAGTAATGAGCATAGCGAGCAATAGATCCACCTAAGGACCACATTCAATCCTGGACTAAGCCTGGTCAGATAAAGGCCTAGCCTCTCCGATCGGGGGATATGCCCCGTGGACATAAACCGCACTATGAGTGAACATAGCTTGTCCGGGCAGGGACCACCCACTCGGGCAAGCATGAGGCTAGATGCCCAAGGCAAGCTACGAGGTTTCCTTATTTAAAGCAATTCCTTCCTTATCTATTTCGGAGATTGAGTTGCATCACATCAATCTTGCCTACAATTTAAGGATGATTTCTTGATTTAATAAGAAACCTTTCCTAAATTTTAAATGGAGTAAGTCTCATATAAGACCGTCTCACAGATTTTAATTCGTAACACGAAGTCTCACTTTTTTACAACTCAACCCATCAATATATGAAAATCGAATAAATAAGGTATACATATTTTTTGAACCTAAAAAATGGGTCAAATTCTTTCTCTTGTCACATTCCCGAGGGTATCCCTCGGCAGGGAACTTGCGTGCGTCATTTTGAGGAAGTCACCGTAAGGCGTAAAGCCATACTAAAAACATAACATATTCCACTTTTAACTCTTTTTAACATTCAAATCCCATTTGTTTAGCTAATTCACACTCTTCCCACTCATGGAGGAAGATATTGACAGAAATACCCTCAGTACTGACCGCATCAAGCTCAACGTCGGCGGCAAGCTCTTCGAAACCACCATCTCCACCCTCCAATCCGGAGGTCCATACTCTCTCCTATCCGCCCTATCCAACCGCCCGACCCATCATGTTCCGAACCCGATTTTCATTGACCGCGACCCGGAAATCTTCTCAGTGCTCCTCTCTCTCCTCCGCTCCAACCGCCTCCCCTCCACTGCCCGCCGCTTCACCAGCCAAGAACTCTCCGATGAAGCCACCTACTACGGCATCGAGTCTCAACTCAAGTCCGCCATGCTACCGATTCCACTCTCCGGCATCGACGCTTCACTGGTCGCTACGATCAGACCCGCCTCCGACGGCGTCGTTTCGTCTTTCTCCGCCGAAGATGGCGAGGGTTCGGTTTGGATCGCTCATGGCGGGCAGATCTCCGGTTATGACTGGAATTTGTGTCACACTGGTACTATACGGACTCATCTTGACTATATCACCTCCATTCGATGTGTACGTTCACCGGGGATCGTTGCCGTTGCTTGCGACGTTGCGTCCGGGCTCCATTTCTACAACTTCACGAACGGGCGTAGAGTCGGATCGGTTTCGTGGACTGACCCGTCTGATCCACGAATCTACAAGGCACGAGTCGAAGCCGTGACCGACTCGGTCGACTCGGTGTTCGCCTCCTTCGATTCGAACCACAGGGAGAATTGCGTTCTCGCTATCGATAAGTCAACGTTACAAGTAAGTTCTGAAATAGGTCGGCTATCCGGCAGCTCATCGAAGTCGATCGTCGCCGGGAAACTCTCTTACATACCGGAGATCAGTGTGTTGGCAGGGAGCGCGATCTCCTCCGGTGCCTTTGGTTACTCCGGTTACATACGGTTATGGGATGTGAGGTCTGGAGCAGTGGTTTGGGAGACAAACGAGCCGGGCTCGGGACGTAGCAGTAGGTTCGGAGACTCATTTGCAGACGTAGCAGTTGACTCGGACGAGTTGACTCTGTGGAAGATATGTTCTAAGTCAGGGGATTTGGCAATGGCAGACATACGTAAGTTAAGCGATGATCCATGGGTGTATTTGAAAGATAAAAACCCGAGCTTGAGGAATACTGGAGGAGGTAGCGCTAGCGTGGTGCAGTGTTATAGAAAGCAAGTGTTTGTAGGACGAGAGGGTGGATTGGAGGTGTGGTGTAGGGTGGAGGAGAGAGAAAGCGAGGATTCTTATAGGAGGAATTTTGTTGATAAGGTAGAGGATGCAGAAAGGGGGATTATAAGGAAGATTGAAGGCGGTGGAGATAGACTTTTTGTTAGTAGAGAAAATGTTGAAGGGCTTGAGGTATGGCAAAGCTCCAATTTTTCGGGTGGGATTTCGGATTTGTGACACTAGTAAAAGCTGTTATAACATAGTTGATTGACTGTTTTGACTTTTCGCAATTTGGGGATGTACTTGTATTTGATTGTCACATATAAGCATGGAATGTGAAGTGACAGAGATTTTCTTGGAGGTAAGCCTCTTGAATAATTTGTGTTTTGTTCTTTTAAACATATACTATTTTCATGGTTCTAGCTTCATCTGTGTTCTGCTCTGCAATTCTATACATGGTTATGCAATGAATGGACTGAGAGTATTTAGAAAGAAAATGTTTTGCAGTTTTAAATTTAAGATGTGACATTTTGCTTGTTGAACATGTTTCAATTATATTGTTTTTGAAACAGTCAGTACCTTGGTGATAAGAGTGCATGTCTTCCTTATTAGGATGCACGAAATAGTGTTTTAAATTAATTCCAACACCATCAATGCTTGGTACTTGCGATGAGGGTGAAATGTGTAACACTGCATACTTTCTTCAATATGATAATAACTGAAAACTTTGGAAGGAAAAGAATTGGACAGAGAATTCGTTTATTTCATCGTAACTAACTTGAATTCAGTTAGTGGAAAAAGGGCCTCTAAATACAAAGGATTTCACTCCCACTAACAGTCTGTTACATATTACAACTCTGCCCCTTGTATAAACAAAATTACATTAACAGCCCTTTAACAAACAGCCGTGTGTGTTATCTCCAAACATCGATAAAAGGAATCTTGATCACTCTCAATAACCTCTGCAGATCTCTCTTTATGGGATGAATTCTGTTGCTAACGTTATGAACTTGAGCTTCAGCATCAGCACTGTCAATACCCCTCCCACAAGTCGAAAGTGGAGGTAGAACAAACACTTTCAACTTGGACAAAAGGAAACAATGAGGAACTTTGCCAAGTGATTTTGTGAAGATATCAGCAACCTGTAATTTTGAAGGAATGTAGAGAGGCTTCAGAAGACCCTGCTGAACCTTCTCCCTCACAAAATAGCAGTCCAATTCAATATGTTTAGTCCTAGCATGGTATACTGGGTTGGAGGCTATGGCTATAGCAATTGAGCTATCACAGTATACATGTACAGGAAGAGGAATATGAATCTGCAGATCCTTGAGAAGGGCATGAAGCCACAGGACCTCACTGCTAGCAGTAGCTAAGGCTTTGTATTCTTCCTCAGCAGATGACCTAGCAGTCACAGATTGCTTCTTAGACAGCCAGGACAACAAAGAATCACCAAGCATAAGACAGTACCCTGTAACTGATTTTCTGTCCCCAGTCACTATCACAATAGGCCCTGAGTCTGAAATCATTGATGGAAGAAAGGAAGAGACCAAGTCCTGGTGAGGATTTAACATATCTCAACACTCTCAATAAGGATTTGAGATGAACTGTAGTTGGAGCATGAACAAACTGACTGAGGACATGGGCTGCATAGGCAACATCAGGTCTTGTGATGGTAAGATATAACAGTTTCCCAACTAACTAGCTGTAGAAGCTAGGATCAGACAATGGTTGTCCCACAGAAAAGAGGAGTTTTTCATTAGGGTCTAGAGGAATAGACAAAGGCTTGGCATCCTTGAGGCCTGCAGTGGCAATCAGATCCAGGGCATATTTTCTTTGACATAGATGAAACCCTTGTGAGGATCTAGAGACCTCAATCCCTAAATAATATTTAATAGGGCCTAAGTTCTTGGTACTGAACTTGGCATCCAGAAAATTCTTGAGGGAAGCAACAGCATCAGGGTCATTTCCTGTGACAATTATGTCATCCACATACACAAGCATGGCAGTGAAAGATTTGTCCTTGACCTGTGTGAACATAGAATAATCAGCATGTGATTGGACAAACCCAATCTGCAGAAGAGCTTCAGTAAGCTTGGCAAACCACTGCCTTGAAGCTTGTTTTAGACCATAAATGGACTTTTGCAACTTGCAAACCATGCCCTTAGACTGACCAACTGCATAACCTGGTGGTAGGGACATATAAACCTCCTCATTGAGATCCCCATGTAGAAAAGCATTATTTACTTCCAATTGGTGCACCTCCCAATCTTTTGCTGCTGCAAGAGCAAGAAGGGTTCTGACTGACACCATTTTAGCAACAGGTGAAAAAGTCTCCTGATAGTCAATTCCCTCTGACTGAGTATATCCCTTTGCTACCAACCTGGCTTTATACCTTTCTACACTTCCATCTGCATGGTATTTAACCTTGTATACCCATTTACAACCCACAGATTTCTCGCCAGATGGTAATGGTACAACCTGCCAGGTATTATTAGCTTCCAGAGCTGCTAATTCCTTCTTCATTGCATCAATCCATTCCTGGCTCTTAACTGCTTGTGTATAAGAAACAGGTTCTACATGACTGTCTAGTGCATTGATGAAAGAAGTATGTGGTGGAAGTTTAGGCTTATGAACTGAAGGCATGACAAAATCTTTTAACAAGACAGATGGTGTCTTGGTCCTGGTAGATTTTCTGAGAGGAATGGGAGAAGGAACATGTGTAGGTGATGTAGAAGGTGAAAAAGGATTATGCATGGGAGAAACATGAATAGGTTCATTGTGATCACATGGTGGAGGTGAAGGTGGAACAGAAGTAGTGGAAGGAGAGTCAACTACTGGAGGTGGAGGTGAAATATGAATGGATTCATGTGGAACAGATGGTGGAGGTGTAGGTGGATCAGAAGTAGTGGAAGGAGGGTCATCTACAGGCCAAGGAACAGAAGTTTCAGTAGGAATAGGAAATGGTGTAGCTGCTGATTGTGTAGATGTTGATTGAGATTCAAAAGGGAACATATGTTTATGAAAAATAACATGCCTACTAATGAAAACAGATTTTGTGGCCAGATTATAAAGGAGATATCCCTTGTGATCAGGAGGATAGCCAAGGAATATAGATTTGATGGCTCTAGGTTCTAGTTTGTCTGACTGATGAACTGAAGCATAACATAAACATCCAAAAGACCTCAAATGAGAATAGTCAACTTTGGTATGATGTAGGATTTCATATGAAATTCTAAATTGTGTGGCACTAGTAGGAAGTCTATTTATCAAATATGTGGCAGTAAGAAGGCAATAACCCCAGAAATGTTTGGGAAGTCTTGCTTGGAATCTTAAAGCCCTAGTCATTTCAAGTAATTGTTTGTGCTTTCTTTCTACAACACCATTTTGCTGTGGTGTGATAGGACAAGAAGATTGGTGCATGATACCAAGGTTTGTGAGAAAGGGAACTACTTCTTGATTGAAAAATTCTGTTCCATGATCTGTCCTAAAGGCCTTGATTCTGGTTTGAAATTGAGTATGCACATAGGCATCAAAATTATGTAAAAGTCTGAATACATGATATTTGGTAGCAAGCAAGAAAGTCCAAACACACCTTGAATGATCATCTACAATAGTAAGAAAGTATCTACAACCTTTCATAGTTGGGATTCTATATGGTCCCCAAAGATCACAATGAATGAGATCAAAACAAGATTCACTATAAGAAGTACTAATAGGAAAAGATAGTTTGTGTTGTTTAGCTATAGGACATATAGAACAAAAATAAATACAATCAGTATTTATTGTCTTGGAATGAAAAACATGAGACAATTGATCAATCTTCTTCAAAGAATGAAGAGATGAATGCCCTAATCTTCTGTGCCAAAGTTCAGATGTCAAACTGCTAGGAACTTCAAGACAACATTGCCAATCGATTAGGACTAGGTTGATGTCTTTTCAACAAGAATAACCCCTTTTGAAGATCACCAACAGCCATGATCTTCTGCATCTGGTCTTGGAAAGTGCAGGTGGACTCAGTAAACTCAACAATGTAATGAGTTTGAGCAAGAAGCTTAGATATGGACAGCAGATTGAATCTAAAGGAAGGGACATATAGTACATCCTGAATTGTGAGGGTAGTGGTTAAATGGACTGAGCCTTTATGTGTGACCTTGGCATGGTTACCATTTGGAAGAGACAAAATTATAGGTGTAGACAACTCAGTAACAGAATGCATGAACTGAATGGAAATGCATATATGGTCAGAGCTCTGAATCTATGACCCAAAGCATTTACATTAACATCATGGACTGAAGCAACCAATCTGTCATAGCAGTAAGTGGAATTAGGTATACCGCAAATTGTACACGGAGGTAGATGCATAAGCCGCAGTGCTCCTCTGGATGCTCATTTCCCTTCAACATGGACATGACTTCACTAAGTTGAGCTTTCAACTGCTCAATTTCTATTTGTGCATTCTTTGCCTCGAAGGAGTACTCTGAACCTGCATTACCCTAGGTCCATAGTTTTGATTTCCTCCATTGTGAGACTTTTGATCTTACGTGGTAGAACCCCTTTTATGCCCTTTTGATTCTTGTTATTAGTTGAGTATGCATGATGACCCACTGAAACCCATGCGGCGACTTAAAACATTCACCTTTGTATGCCCTTCCTTATTGCAATAGTTGCGGTAAATTCCCTTTTAAAGGGGGCTCTAGTGTATCTGTTTTTATTTCCGGTGTTTACGTGATTAACGACCATTGATTTGTTATCTCCTCCACTATTTCCTCTTGTTAAATTTGCTGCTATAACATTGTGTTCAGAGATGTATCCTACCCTAAGAGACTCTTCCTGCCTAACCATATAATAAGCCTCTCCAACAGTGGGAAGTGGTTTCATCCTCAAGATTTGGCCTCTTATGTTAGCAAAACTATCATGCAGGCCCATAAGGAACTGCATGAGCCTTTTTCTCTGCTCTTTAGTACTTTGTGTCATTACAGCCCCACAAACACAATTATTGCAAGAACAGGCTGTAACAGTGTCTAAAGCTGTACTCTCATCCCATAAGCCTTTCATCTTATGATAATATGCCTCCACAGACCCATCCCCTTGTTCTAATCTATGTAAATCCTTCTCCAATTGAAAAACCCTATGACCATCAATGGTTGAGTATCTTTCTTTTAGTTCATTCCAGACAACATGAGCAGATGAAATGAATCGTAAACTATTACTTATGTCTTCAGAAACAACATTAAACAGCCATGATATAACCATATCATTTGCCCTAGCCCACAGAGGATACAAAATTGAATTAATATCAGGAACAGGAAAACTTCCATTGATCAACGAAGATTTATTTTTAGCAGATAACGAGATTTGCATTGACCTAGACCAACCACTATAATTTTCGCTACCAGTCAATTTTGTGGAGATCAGAATTAAACCTGGATGATCATTATTGTGAAGGAAGAGGGGATGCATGTTGGATTCGATCGGAATCTCCATAGATGTTGATGTTGAAGTCTTTCCTGTATCAGTCTGAGATGCCATGCCGCTGGTTGATTTTCACCACTGGTAGGTCGTTCGCCATTGCCGTTGTCCATGTCAAAATCGCGTTGAACAATAACCAAGATTGATCTGACAACAGAGTGTTTGCAACACCGAACGAAAGCAAAGAAAATAACAAATCGAATGATTTCAACGGTGAGAAGGTTGAAAAATGTGCGATCAAGAACTCAGATCATTGGCTCTGATACCATGAAAACTTTGGGAGGAAAAGAATTGGACAGAGAATTCGTTTATTTCATCGTAACTAACTTGAATTCAGTTAGTGGAAAAAGGGCCTCTAAATACAAAGGATTTCACTCCCACTAACAGTCTGTTACATATTACAACTCTGCCCCTTGTATAAAAAAAATTTACATTAACAGCCCTTTAACAAACAGTCGTGTGTGTTATCTCCAAACATCGATGAAAGGAATCTTGATCACTCTCAATAACCTCTGCAGATCTCTCTTTATGGGATGAATTCTGCTGCTAACATTATGAACTTGAGCTTCAGCATCAGCACTGTCAATAATAACTATTTGAGTAGGTCTCCTGCGAGATTACGGATCCTAATAAGTGAGACCGTCTTACGGATCCTAATAAGTGAGACTGTCTTACGGATCCTAATAAGTGAGACTGTCTTACGGGTCCTAATACGTGTGACTGTCTTACGGGTCCAATTTGTGTGACCATCTACATGTCCTTATCCGTGAGACCGTCATACGGGTACTAATCCGTAAGACCATCATACGGGTACTAATCTGTAAGACGGAGCCCCAATTGTTGACATATGGCGAGGCGGGAAATCTGAAAATGGAACACATTTGCAAATGGCTTTTCAGAAATGTTTGACAACGCAGTAGCCAGTAGGATATGGGCAGTAGGATAGCCCAGAGATACCTCCTACTCTCTCTCTCTCTCTCTCTCTCTCTCTCCTGCAGCTGCATGCCAAGTCATCAAGTCTCTTTCCCTCTCTCAACACACACACACACACACCAAACCCTTAATTTAGTAACCCAAGTTGTGGTAAAAATAACCAACCCAAGTAATTGCTGATTGGTGATTAATCCTTTTACTTTGATTATGCTGGATATGATTGATTGTTCTGAATTCGGTGAGATCCAAGATAAAACTAGAATTAGGCTAGTAAATTTTTGTATTGTAGGTGAAAACTTGGATTCACCAGATGCTGTTTCTAGTGTTGAAGATGATATAGGAATCATTGAAGGTAATGAATTTGTAAAGTGATACTTCTAAAAAAAAAATAAAAATGAATTTGTAAAGTGATACTTGTATGTAAAAATCGATACTTTTGCTTTAAAACTGATTACTTCTCTTTCAAAAAATGTCACTTTTTATTGATTCTGCCTCATTGTGCCGAGTGAATAAGTAAAAAGTGATACTTTCTCGTTAAAAACCGGTACCTTTCCTTAAAAAAATGTAACTTTTAATATGTTTTACTTTTCTAATACTTATTGGTTTACGTTTTGTAAGAAAATCGCTGCAAAAAACAAAACTTGATTTGTATCAGGACAGCTTCAGTAGCACTTTCACATGTTTTTTTTTTACCATAACACTAGTAGGCGGGTGTAAAAAAATGACACTCGTCAGGCCAAAAGTGACACTTTCCAGTCAACAAGTGACACTTTTCAGGGAACAAGTGGCACCTTCACTTGTTTTTTGACCATATCACTAATAGGCGGTCGGGCCAACACAAAATACCCATCAGATGGTCTTTTCTAAGTTTTGCCTAGCTATTTTTGCAATAGGATGTCCGGTAGAATTGATTCTTTAGGAATACTGCTTTATGCTCTTCGTTGAATCTCGGGACGAGTTTCTTACAGAGTTTTTTGGTTCTTCTATTCAACCATCGTTGTTGGAATATTGATAAAGTCATGATCAATACATTTATAAGATACCAGCCATATGTGCAATTTAGGAAACATCAATATGTGAGCGGCTCTGTTACTTGTGCTCATATAAGCCACAGGGGAGCCTCTTATGGCTGTGAGTGGAGTCTTTGTAGCCTTTGCCTCCTCGCTGTTTCTAAATTGCCCAAAGAATGTGAATCATCTCCATGAAATGTGGCCAAGTGATCTTCACTTGGTTTCTCTGTCCACAGCTGCATGCCACCATTCTTTTCTCTGTAGTAATAACAATAAAATGAAAAGAAAGGCAACTCTAATGTGATTCTGTGAATTTGCTAGGAAGTGTGAAGAAAATATTACGGCATAATAGCTGATAGTTATAAATTTTTTTTTATCCAAAATTAACAAATGTTGTCTGCAATCAATGGTCTGCAAATGCTATAGTGTCTTGAAAAAGCTGCTATTATATGTCAGCTTTAAACCTGCAAAAGATAGTTGATGGCTACTCTACCGAGCCACGTAAGTTGAAGAATTCAAAATTGTAATGCACATGATTCCATATTGATGACCGTCTGTATGTGTAGCGTAGTCTCCTGTATGGATCCGCCTATTTTATTGAACAACTGAAATTCATGAGTACAAGGTTCAGCACCAAAGAGAAGCTCCTCTGTCCTGTTTGATGAAGAAGAAAAACAATGGTACATTCAGCCCAGGAGGCCTTACGATTCTGCTGGAGTTTCACGGGCCTTGGAACCAAAGGCATTCTAACTGTAGTAGTTATTCCTATCTAGTTGTTCCATAAAGCAAGCCGCGGAGAACTCATTTCCAAGAGAAACTGCTTTTCTGTGGTAGATAGTCAAGCTCCTTATTAGATCGGTTTAGGTTGATTCTGTTTGTTGCAGAAATCTGGGCCATCATCCAGGGCCTGGAGTTGGGCCCAAGGGGGTTGGAAAAATCCTCCGGATCGATTCCTTGACTATCAGAGATATCATTGGCCGAGACCCAAATCAATCCCATCACCTGCTGAGTAGTTATCGTGAGCTCTTGGCTTGGAATGGGGATTGGAATATTCTTTACTGAGACGTGCCGATTACTAGGCAAACCCGATGAGTTAATTTCATGTCTATTTTCTGGCAACCTCCGGAGTTTATCCTTCTCCATGCCCTGGAAAGAAATTTTGAAAATAGGATTACCATTTTACTTTATTAATCAATTCCACCTAAGTTTAGTAGGTGCCTTATCCTTTTCATCAGTGGTTTATATGGCGTTAGAATGAGTGAGTTGTTAAATTTGTGTATTTATAGTAGGGAAAGTAAGCACTAGTAGCATTATCAGTGGGGAAACCAAGGTGGTTTCAGTACACTCTCAATCAGTGGCTCGTTCAGTTTGTAGTTTGTACATCGTACCGTGAATTTCATTTGTTCGCTGGTATTCATAAAAAAAATGGAAGATCAAGACGTACTAGCATGATGGTCTTGTTGATCCTTTTGAGGATAGTGCTCAGGTTTGTTACTGTTGGAAGTTGCGTGAGCTGTTACTTATTGCAACTTAAACTATAAAGGACTTTTGCTAGGCTTCTTTGAGATTTATTTGTTCATAAATTATCAAAATGATATGATTTTAGCTCAAGTGTTTTTTCGGCCTAATAACTGAGCTTAGAATGCACGAATAAGAAATTTACATCTCCACGAGCCATGGGATATAACAGATGATTGCCGATATAAGCATTCTGATTGAATTTTCGGTACATGCTAATAAGCATTATACTTGATGAATTGTTTCATACACCTGTAGTGTTAATTTTCATCTGTCAAACCACTTCCCCTGCTCGTATGTGAAGAAAGTTGTCCTGTTAAGTGGTGTTAAGACTAGGCTGCTGTATTTAGTTGATGCGATTGGTCCTTGATTTATTCAATATCATTGTTCTTTTTGGCTATTGTTTAGAAGTAGATTAGCTCGCTTTAAGCCACTCCTATTTTAGTTACTTATAAAAAAAACCCACTCCTATATAAGTTATGCAGTGGTTAGTTCGTCAAAATGGTGAAATGGAAGAGAATAATTTATTGGTGCTGTTGCTCTTCCACGGAAATATTAACTTGATCAAGACACCAGAGAAATCACGTTGTTGGATGGCTGCTTCTGTATGTTTTTTGTTTTTGTTTTTTTAAATTCTTTTTGAAGTTCAACAACAAATAGCAACAAAAATTCTGCATATTATGTTTTTTTTTTTTCTGTCTGCAAAGATACAAAAGGCCATGCTTTCTTGAGAAGCGCGAGAGAATTTTGAGCTAGTGTAATCTTTATCCCCATATTTTTAATTTCTTCCTCCGTAATACGCATTCAAGTAAACTTAACAGGTATCATTATTTAGAGAGCTGCTGTGTATAGGATTCTGTTTGTTTGCAGATATTTTTTGGTATTTATTTGAAATTGTTGATTTGTTTTGTACAGAGTGCTTTTCAGTGATACACATAACAGGGGTTTGTAATGCAGGAATATAAAGAGACCTGTGTCGTGCCTATCATGGGATTGAATACTTCGCCTGGGCCTTCGATTGGAAGAAATTTAGAAAGAATTTGTGCAACTAAAATACGTGATTGGCCAGCCAAGACTGCTTGGGTGTTGATTGAACATAGCAAGGAGGCAGAGAAGACCTTTAAAACTTTTTACGAGTCGTACTCTGCGTAATAAGTGGGTATGGAGCCGCTATGACCTTGGTTTATTCAAATGAAAAATAATAGTAAGGTCTGAAATCTTCTTCAGCAAGGCCTGGCTAGTGGCTACTGAAGATCAGTGTGTTGACAGAAATGCAGTAACTTTGTTAGGTTTGGTTACTCTGGTTATCTTGTTATGGGGACATTAGGTATGGAAAAGTGGTTTGGGAGACGAACAAGCCAGGTTCAGGGTGAAGCATCAGGTTTGAAGACCCATTGGTCAAAGTAGACATTGAAGCAGACAAGTTCAATTGTTTTTTCTTAATCTGTGCGTCAGATCAATTATGACGATTATTTAGGGACATAGGAAGTATATAGTAGGAGGAATAATGTTGGAAGGTGCAGAAAGAGAGATAGATTATAAAGAAGATTGAAGGTGGTATGGGGATAGGCTTTTTGTATGTAGAGACAATCTAGAAGGTCAGATGACTCAGATGACAAAGGCGTTAGCAGTAGAGATGTTAAATTGGGTTGGTCTTAATTTTATAGGGTCAGTCCTATAGGGTTGTGATCCTATAGGGTTGCGGGTTAAACGAGTCACTCAAATCACAACCCTAAGCCTAACCCTGTAGGGTATGGTTTAACAAGGTCAGCCTTATTAACATATGATGTTTTATTTAAATCAAAAAATCGAAATTAAGTAACAAACATATTGACGGACGAGTGACAACGATTAACGATACGAATTAAAAACATGAAATTGAGTTTTTTTTTTTGAGTAAGTATCTTCTTCAACATCATTATTCTTTTCATCTACAATAATAAAATATCATAAAATAAATGTTGGTAAGAAGTTAATACAATAAAATTTTTTAATCAAATAGTAAAATATAATACTAAGGTCAACCTGTTTAGCATGTAATTTAAATGAGTTGTATTTTCTCAATCCTAATCCTTTTCGATTTCCGAGTAGCAGGGTCAATCATGCGGTTTTCTACCCTTTTAACATATCTAATTATATATTCAAAAATCTCATTTTGAACAATTTTGGAAACTTATATGTCTTAGAATTGTACTTACAACTATGTTTGAGTTTAACTTTCATCAAATAAACATACATCATCGCAAAGCTAATAGGAGATAGACATTGATTTACCAAATGAAATGATAATATATATTGCGCATTTGAATTTAAGACAAACAAGTTAGGATGATTGAATGGTATAAGGGGTCATCCATAAGTTCCTATCCTCTTGAGAGGTTGTGGGTTTGAATCTCAATTATAACATTTTGAACCCTCATTTTAGCCAAAAGCTTTCAGTCCGCGGGCCAGTCCTAGAACCCGTCAGTCAAACCCAGTTTGCCTGCGACCCTATAGCGTCAGTCTGTTTATTAAACGGGTTGAATTTTCCAAACCCTAACTCTTTCAAGTTTCCGGTTAATAGGGTCGACCATACAGTTTCCGACCTTTTTAACATCTCTAGTTAGCAGTCAGCAGACATCGTATATGAATATGTTTTTACGCATCGTGTATTTCTAGCATCTATAGTAGCTCGCCAACTACGTGAACATGTGTAAGAGTGGCCGGACCTTCATGGTTGATTTTGGGTGGCTGGAGGAAGCACAAACGTTCTTCAATTGTTGGAAGGAAAAATGAGATGCATATGAGCTTGTTTGATTTAACTTATCTGTGTGTGCTCATAACTTATGAATTACCATAAGTTTTTTTTAAGCGTTTGATTTCACTTATATTTAGATAAGTCATAAGTCATGTACAAGTCACTTAAAACACATATAAGGTAATA
>CM028381.1:115504744-115696894 GCA_013146195.2 Codonopsis lanceolata | reverse complement strand
TGCACTTTTCACATGTCATTTGCTGGGAGTAATGTCGATGGAAACAAGTTCTGTTGCAGTAATGTTGAGCGATTAACAGCTGCTGGGTGCAAAGCAGTTCATCTGGCCTCGTGTAAGGCCTGAGCAGCCAATAATCTGCTTTATTCCCTCACAGCCCGGACTTCAGCTCGTTTGTTTCAACCAAGATTTATTGAGTGTCCACACACTCATTTAATGTAAAAGATGGTGTGTCAACAAGAAAGAGGTAAATGGACGTACAAGAAACTATCATGCATGACTACTCTTGAATTTGATGATATACATGCTGCAGGTTTTGTTTCCACCAAGAACCTAAACTGCAAGAAGCCCTTAAAGATGAAAGTTGGATAAACGCCATGCAAGAGGAACTAGATCAATTTTCAAAAAATGATGTGTGGTATCTAGTTCCACTCCACTTCAATAAATGTTATTGGAACTAAATGGATTTTCAAAAACAAAACGAATGAAGTGGGAGAAATAATGAGGAATAAAGCTAGATTGGTAGCTCGAGGGTATCACAGGTTGAGGGGTGGGCTTTGATGAAACCTGCACACATAGCCGTATTGAGTCTATCCGGTCTACTTCGCAATTGCTTGTTTCCTTGACATTACTCTTCAACAAATGGATGTGAAGAGTGCTTTTTAAATGGGATTCTTGAGGAGGAAGTTTTTGTGGAACAACCAAAAGGATTTGAGGACCCCCATAAACCTAATCATGTGTTTAAATTAAAAAAGGCTTTGTATGGTCTCAAACAAGCTCCTAGAGCTTGGTATGGTAGGCTTACAGGATCACCTTTACAAAGTGGGTTTAAAAGGGAGAGGTGGATAAAACATTGTTCATTCAAAAACAAGATAAACATATTTTGATTGCTCAAATTTATGTTGATGACATCGTGTTTGGATCCACCTCCAAATCTTTAGAAAAAGAATTTGTGCATTGCATGACGTCCACATTTGAAATGAGCATGGTAGGTGAATTGACATATTTCTAGGCATTCGATCAAACAATCACATGAAGGGATGTTCATTTCTCAAGCCAAGTACTCTAAACTTGGTGAAGAAATTCGATCTTGAGAATGGCAAGCATAAAAACCCCTATGGGTACATCCAATAAACTTAACAAAGATGAAAAATCGAAAGTGTTGACCCTACCTTGTATAGAAGTATGATAGGAGTTTGTCAGTATTTAACTTCCACTCGCCCGCATATCATGTATGTGTGTGTTTGTGTGCAAGGTATCAAGCAAACCCCAAAGTTTCTCACCTAAAAGCTGCAAAAGAATCATTCGATATGTTGGTGAGACCTTTGGCATGGGTTTGTGGTATACTAAGCACACAAACACCAACTGGGTTCAAGGCCTGACTGGGCGGGCAAGATTGATGACATGAGAAGTACATCCGAGGATGTTTTTATCTAGGAAACAATCGATTTCTTGGTTTAGCAAGAAACAAAATTGTGTGGCTCTATCAACAGCTGAATCTGAATATATAGCTGCTGGTAGTGCATGTACACAACTTTTGTGGATGAAACAAATGATTCAAGATTATGGATTGCATAGTGACATCTTAACTATGTATTGTGACAACACAAGTGCTATAAGCATAGCTAAAAATCCTGTTCAACACTCAAGAACAAAGCACATAGATATAAGACACCATTTTATTAGAGACTTAGTTGAACAAGGCATTGTGTGCATTGAACATGTTGGTACAGATAACCAATTGGCTGATATCTTTACTAAAAGTCTAGATTTTGAGAGATTCATCAATCTTAGGAAATCTCTCGGTATGTGTGCCATGTAATCACTCACTTATAAAAAAAAAAAATTTAGGCATACTGCATTGTTGTCTAGGAGGGCACACTAGATCAAATCTGTTTGTATTAAGTACCTTGAGCATGTGTAATGATTCATTCAAAATTACTGTGATTTTATTGTCAAATTTCTTCTCACCTTCTCCCAAGAATGTTGTTGTGTTTGAGAGAAAACTCTCTTTTACACCACAAAGGAAAGAGCTACCTTTCAAAAGTTTTAGGATGCTGCAATTTGTCAATGTACCATGAAGTTTCGACTTGCATGGGTTGATCTTGACTAAATTGACTCCTCTGATTTGAGAAAGTGTGAAAGCTACCTAACGGAAAAGAGCTACCTATGAACAAGGTTGTGGCTTCTTTCTTTTGGGACTATGGATTTTCGAATTTCATGGGTTGATCAAATGCAAAGTTGCTACCCTTGGTAAATAGTGTGAAAGGTTCCTAGTGGTGTCTTTAGCTTGAAATAAAGTAAAGCTAGTTTTATAGGGAAATAAAGTACCTATAATGTTTCTGGGAGTAATTGTGTTATTTGGTGAAAGAAAAATTGTAAATTCAAACATAAAATCACAGATTTTTGGTGAATGTGATTTCCATTGTTGCAACATTGGGAACTGCAATCAGTTGATCTAGACATATCACTTGTGTGTATATGCATTCTTTCGATTGTTTTTCTTTTTTGCATATTTTAGACATACTGTTTAGGACATATAGGTGCATGATATCAGCCTTCTTAATGTCTGTCCTTCAAGTTTAATGCCTGTTTTGATTCTTGTTCTCAAAGTCATGATTTTATGTGGCTGTCTACACTACTGTGTTGTTTCTTCATGATTAGAACTGGGATGAGTATCTGTGCTTATATATTTTGTGGAGTCTCAAAATCTCTGGTTAAGTATGTTTTGTGTATTCCCAAAATTTCTGATCAATTAAAAGAATGTGTTTTTTGAAATCAGATTGTAACTCAAATTGCTCTTATAACTCTCATGTCTCAAACAGCAAACTCATGTCTTACTTATATCAGGTTGGTCAGCTTGTGCGTTTGAATTTTGAGTGCCTGGTAATGTGTGCGACGGTTCATTATTCTGCATTAATTACCAACGACCTAATTGCAATTAGTGGCAGGTTTAGTGAGTCTCTCTTGCAGGAACGTACGCCATTGTTCACAGCAAATCTCTTCAAAATTTTCCGGCGACTTTGTCTGGTCTCAGTTCTCCACTCATTCGACATCAATGGCATCCTCTTCCAAAAGCCCCAAATTTTCGAGGTCGAATGTCACAACAACGAAGACATCGTTGAGCCCCACTCGGCATCAAGACGATGATCTGTCGAAGGCCATGGTTGTCTATCAACCAGCCTCCCCGAACCTCTCACCATGATTCTCCCAGGTGAAAAAGGAAACGCAATTGATGTTGAAAATCCTGGAGACTTGTCCGGTTTTTCCTCCATCGGCAACCCTAGCACTCGCCGGTCCAAACGTCAACGAGGAATTCCGGCCAACTATGATGACCCCTCCCCTGCCGATGTTCAAGCCGCGAAGAAAAATAAGGTTGAAGCTGGATTCTTCAAGGAACCAGTTATTCTTGCAAGCGACTCGATGATGAGGATTTCGCTCCTCCAGCCAGTTCACTCCCCCTACTGCGTGAGCGTTACGTGTCACCGCTCCTCCCCGCACAAGAGCCGGTGAAGATGATAATTATCCAATTCCGTCTCCAAGGGTAGTCTTCCCTTCTGAATCTCCTCCCTCGAAGGCCATCATCAAAGGATGCACAATCTGTCATTGATGATGAAGTTGTACGGAATTTAATTCGATTGCGCCAAGCTCGTGTCTCTTCATCAGGTCCTTCAACCTCTGCTCCTCCTCCGACCGCACCTAGTTCATCGACTTCCTCAGAATTTGACGATAGTTCTGACCAGAACTATGCTACTCCGAAAGGTACCCCTGCTATTAGTGAAGAATCTGATGAGTCTCCGGTACGATCTTCAAGGAGACGCTCTGTACGTCTCAATGTTGCACCTATTGTTGCAACATCCGTAAAAATGAAACCCCCTTGGTACTCCCTACTCATCTTCGCTTATCTCTAAAACCGCTTCTCGTAGGTATAATATTTCTAGAAATATCATTGATGAACGAAATGTTCTGAAGTTCTATGTTGGATACCTATAATGCGTCTTTCTTATTTCCTCGCCGACATCTTTTGAAAACCTTGTCTCTTGCTGCCCCATATCTTCGTGAACTAATTCATGAGTTTTATGCCAATCTTGAAAAGAGAATTTCTGATTCTGTTGATTCTAGCTTTGAAAAAGTGTTTGGAGAGGTCGATGGTATTCATTTTCCCCACGTCATAAATTCCATGCTTGGTACTCATCCTCTCGGTATTCTTGATTTCAATGTCGACTGAATTTGTGTATTTGTGAACTTTCGGTGGTAGAATTTCATTGTGGCCAGCAAAGGTATTCCCGTTAGTACTTCTCGCTTGTCCTCTCTATGCCTTTTTGCATAAAATCTCTAGCAAATTGGTCTCCGTCCAAAAACACAAATGTTATAACCGAAGAGCATGCTAAAATCTTGTACCTCCTTGGCTCTCAAAAACCATTTGATCTAGGATCGTATGTTTTAGGAAAATATCATCCATGGTCGAAACGGGTGGTGACAAACGGTCCCTCATTTTCCCTCTCTCATATACGTGATCCTACTCTCTCAAGGGTACAAACCTTCTTCTTCCACTCGCCTCTCGCCTGTTCTTGAGCCTCTCCATTTTTCCTCAAAACTTTTAAAAGGAGATAGGCTCGTGAATTTGCCTCTCAGTTCAGCTCCAGATACACCTTTCACTGATCCTTCTATTCCTCATACTACTGCATCTCCTTCAGTTCCTGTTTCACCTGTTGTACCTATCATTGTTCCTCCGAATGTTGCAACATCCAGTGCAACATCCCCTCTGTTTGCCCCTCCTACAGCTCCTATGTCAGTTTTATTTGTCAAAGAGCAATTGCGCCGAAAACAGCCGGGATACAGACCACATATCTCACATTGCCGCCCATCAAGCCTTTCTCACTTCTTTGGTCGCTCATTACCTCCCTGGCCGACACCATTCCGTCAAATAGGGGGTGAGGCTGCACAAGGGTTGGTAGTGATGATGCTGCAAGTGATGAAGTCCCTGAATCTGGAAGTGTTCCTGAGACTGCCAAACGTACTTCTGAAAGTTAATCTGTGATTACATACTATCTTGTGGTTCTGATATTATGTAACTGATGTTTGATGGTTGGTTAAACACTTCTTCATTTGTGTCTGTAATAATCAGGTTAGGAGTTTGAGACACATGTAACAGGTTGTTAATTGTGATTGTGGTTTATTGATTATATCTCTATTCTATATTTCTGATCTTCATTTCGTGGGTGTTCATCATAATCTTCTGTGTTTTAAGTGGATTTGACCAAGAATGCTCGAACAAAGGGGGTGATTGTAAGTGGTAATTTAGGCATTGCCTAATTTATCTTGTTTTCACTCTCTCTCTTGGTCAAAATAGGATTTTAATTGGTATTATTGTGATAGGATTTAATTAGATTCTCTTATTAGATTTAGGTGATATTTTTGGGTAACTAAATCTTTGCATAAGTATTTAGTTATTGATGGTATCAAATTAGGAAACAAAATCTTGTATATTTTTCTGTTTAATCTCTTTCCTAGTAGGATGTGTTGGTTGGCCGTGTATTTGCAGGATTCCTTGGAGTCTTGGTTGACAAGCCTTGTACTCTATAAAAAGATGAGTAAGTCGAGCAGCTTTAGAGATAGAGAGAGCCTAGAACGAGACCATATTCAGAAAGCAGTAAGAGAGTTTCATATCCAGAAGTCTTGTGTGCCGAACCTGGGAGAAGAAATCAACTTCTAGTACACGAAGACCATTCTCAGATTGTTATATCTCGGCCGGTGTCAGTTGTTGCCGTTTAAATCTTCAGGAACACAGCCTTGTGTTTCCTGAAGTTGTGTTTAGCACTTCCAGTTCGTGTGATTGTTCTTGGAAGTTGTTCTTGTTTTGATTCTTTCTTCCCACGTTTGTTCTAATAGTTTATGTGGGTTTTGTGATTCTCCAAGATTCTATATCTTGTGAGAATTTTGTGTTAATTATTAAGTTTCAAAAACAGTGTTGATTTTAATATAGTTTGTTGCCTTGAGGCTTAATCTACAAGTTTGATACTTGTAGATTGTTTTTGTGTGATTTTCTGTCTTTCTAAGTCTGTGTGAGTTCAAATCTTAAAACAAATATTCCGCTGCTATTTTCTGTGATACACTTTAAGTTCACATTGTTACTGCCATTATTGCAACATTCACTGCAACATTGACAGTAACATCGTTTCATATTGAGATTCCGTGGCATTGCGTTCTTTCAACCCCTCGTCTGGTTTTGTAGAACGATTGGTGTGGTTAATTGATGATATTGTCGGTTGAAGTACATATTCGGTGATGTGAAACACTCTTTAATCACGTAGAACAACTACTATAAAATTAGCTTATTTGAGTTGGATGAAGCTAGTAACTTGTAAATCTTGGAAATGTGCCAAGTGTTTGCAATTTTCTGGGGAGATGGTTTCACAGTAAACTGAAAATTGAAATCAGAACTGATTCCTTTTATTATTTGTTATCTTCTTTTACTCTCTTATGTTTTCCTCCTTCATTTTTCAATCAGTCTTACCCCCACCTGGTTTCTTTTATGTTGCATGCATCACGTGAAAGTTTGTTGAAGATAATATATTTGTTTGTTTGCAGCATGATGCTGCTTGCCGAGTGATTGCTAGGCTTAAGAAAGAAAGAGACGAAACAAGGTCATTGTTGGCACATGCAGAGAGACAAATCCCAATGTTCCATCAACAAAGAATGGCAATGAGTGCTTCTCGCTTCTAAGCAATGGGAAAAGAAGTTTATGATTTTTTAGGTTTATTTAATTTTGATATCCTTTGTTTCATGAGGCTGACGTTTGTTTTATTTCTGTTATGCAGCTGCTGAGGATGATGAGATGGGCCCCGATGGGAAGAGACTCCGCCTAGGAATATCGTCAGTATAATTGCGAGCTAACCGATCGGAATGCCGCTCGCTTTTTCAAATCGTGAAGAAAGAAGCAGGAGGTATTCTTTTTAATGAAATAGAATCACAATAGAATTTCATTTCTTGTACTATTGTTTTGTCGAATTTGATCAACTTCTTCTATATATTTACCTTTGTTAAAGAGCTGTAGGCATCCCATTGGATATCTTATTAATTAGTATTATGTATATTGACATTATGTTTTTCCTTGCGAAAATCTTCCAGATCCCATCAACACTTGCTCCCGTGGACGTTGTTGAGAGGTATACCCAGCTTAACAGTTATCCTCTCCACAAAACAAACAAAGCTGGCATATTATCTATTGATGTCCATCACTCTAAGGTACAGCTTCGTCTCAATCCAAGCTGCATTTTGGCATCTTATATTCTATTTCCTTCTGTTGGATTTTGTCCAATTTACCTGCATGTCTCTAGGAAATTTTGTACATGAATTGCGTATTCATTTGCATAATATGAACTTAGAGATTAGTGATTCTGCTATTTCTGCTGTTGTAGCTAGAGCACTTGGAAGCAAAGCTTCGTTGTGACAACTGTCGAGTGACAAAAATATGTAGAGGATGAACACTGACCAAGTGAATAGAATGAAGCGAACTAAGAGTGGATCTGTTGACCATAACCTTCATTTGTTACTTGCCGTTGATCAGTATGTTACAATCCAATGTCTTGCATTGCTCTGTCATTTGCTCTATCCTACCGATGATAATGCAATTTCGACATTGTTCGGGCTTTGTTTCGGTTGAAACCTCTTGCGTTATTTTGGCACAAACTTGTCGACTACTTTGGATCTTCTTCATATTTTATAGCAACAGCCTTGACATGTGTGCCCTTTTGTCGATATGAGACTGACAATGGAGTAGGTCAGTAGGGACATGAAAAGCCCGTCTTTAGGCAGGATTTGGTTTAGAGGCTTAGTTGTAATTAAACCAAACCTAGCAATACACCAAGCTATAGGAAGAGTGCAAAATAGTATGAACCGACAGAGACGGAGTCCTATTTGTGCTGGTATTTTATGGTAATTGAAGTGTTAACTATTCTTGATATGCAGAGTGATTAGTTGTTTTATTTGCTGAGAATTGGTCGGTTGTGGCTAATAAGGACTATATGTAATGGAGCGAGGCTTTTGTTGTGAAAAGTGAAGGTGAACAGATATTGGTTGTAGTAAGAAAATCTGATTAGGAACTTTAAGAGCAATATGAGGCCTTAATGAAGCAGAGCCTTAAAAATCCACTAGACAGTATGTTTGAATTCCGAAAGTGTGCATATTTAACTGACCAGAGAATATCATATATGTCTACGACTTCATCCAATGTAGACCATAAGGGGTGACCCAATGGTAGAGTTAGGGCTTTACAAAATGTGAGGTCTCAGGTTCAATCACTTCTCATGCCACTTTAGGGGAAATGTCTACAAAAAAAAAAAAAAAAAAAACCTCATTTGATATAAGATTGACTTTCAAGATCTAGAGAAGACAATTTTCATTACTGGTATCATATGCAATGACAATTAACAAGTGTCAAAATCAATAATTGCATGTAGGTCTCTTCTTGAAGAAATCATTATTTAGCCATAGGCAGTTATGTCGCAGTTTCTAGAGTAAAAAATTGTTTTGATTTGAAGATATTGATATGCGGTGAAAATGAAAAACCAACTAATAAAACAACAAATGTTGTATATAAGGAAAATTTTTAGAATCTATAATGATTAGCGATATACTGATGTGTATTTTTAATAAACTGATTCTTTTTATTTTATCCTTTAAGATTTTTTTATCCTCTTTATTTTGTTTAGGTACAATTTAGTTGGAAAAAAAGAATGACGTGCATTTAACGCACGGGTTAAAAAAAACTAATTGTATTTAAAGAACGAATTAGTGCTATCTTGAGGCATAGATTTTTTTATGAGTAATTTGTGTAATGACAAGGGTAATTGTAGAAATACGTTTTACTCGTGAGAACATCAAAATCATATATTCCCTTAGTTCCGGGTAAAGAGTCCACGTTTGAAAGTCAAAATTTTTAAGAAAATGACACTTTTAGTATCTCATTAGTAATAAAATGACAATTTTTTCCTTAATTTTTGAAAGTAGACTCTTTAAGTGAAACACCTCAAAATGGAATAGTGAACTTTTTGTCCAGAACGGAGGGAGTATTTATTTGTCCAATTTTGTGTTTTTGATGAATAAGTTATGATTGATTAAAGTATGATGTTGGAAGTTGAAAGTGAGTTTGTCTCACGTTGAAAAATTAACAAAAAGTTGAGTGGTTTACATATAAATGTCTTATGTAGTAAGGGTAAGCTTGTGCAAATCATGATCCGATTCAACCTTCAGGCTACCGTACTCATGTGCGAGTGCGTCTCGCGGACACGAATGTCGGACAAAATTTGTCTGCTCAATCTAGCGCACGTTGTTTTTAATTTTTCTTTTATTTTCGTAACTCCAGCATTCAAAACTGTGATTGAATTCACATCAATACAATCTTGATTACCAGCTTTTAATTTATGTTTAATAGGCAGATCGAAAACGATTTTGATTAATAAATGTAATCAAAACATTCTTAATTAAGGTCTATATAAATAGTCTCGTTTTCCACAATTGATACACAGTTTAAGACAATATCTTTTTCTCCAGCATTTTCATCTAATTGAGCAATATTCCTTGGCCTCTTGTTTCTGTTTTGGTGATAGAGTCTTGACACATTTTCAGTGCGCCAGAAACCTTAGTGCTAAAGGTCTTTTCGGTGTCTCTGTTGTATCATGAGAGACAAACATCCTACAGATAACTTCTAAGCACGCACGTGAAGGGACGAACATGTTTTAAGGAAACTGTGTGCGACACAAACCTCAGACTAGTAGACTTCTTTTCTGTAACAGCAAACTTGTCCACAAGCAAGCGTCACCGGCTCCAATACATCAGTAGACTTGAAGTCTACCAGCACACTTGTGAAGCATCCGCAGTCATCTAAGCTTACAACAAGATTGCGTGTGTTGAGGTAATCCGGATATACCTCCAGACCCGTTGGGGTAGTCAGCTAGGTTGAAGTGACCGCTTACGTGATCATGGAATCTACGTGTGTTCCTTGTTTTCAACCGATATGAGACGGTTGACGGCAATTGGATATCTCGTATTTGTTTTGAACCTTATCTTTCACTTGGAATTTCTGTTAACATTGGTATTTGATTTTACTATTGCTACATCTGGATGATGCAATTATTGATTTTAATAAACTATTTGACTTTTTGACAAAACATATTTCTTGTGGTCAACTCCTCCTTAAAAACCGGAGGGATTGTATATGAACTTGCTGGACTTTGTTCGCTCACTTTTTTCTACTTTTCTCCAGGTCGTAAGTAGATTTGGGATCCTTTTAGGCTCGAGTGGACCATGTTGAGGGTGACTCGTGAAGAAATAAATTCCTTAACATTTGAAGTTTTATTATGATTATTTTAATGGACAATTATTTTTGCATTGGGACTTGTTGAGCCAATTATGTTTTGGGACTATGTAATAGATAGGAAAAGGTTCATTTGGCTGAAAGAAATTGTTGAGATATATAACAATGACAACAATGACAACAACAAAAACAAGTAAAGACAAGTGAAGACTTCAGGTGATCTAAGAGCAATTAAATAGTTCTCAATTAAATAGGAGGGTAGCAAGTGCAATTATTGGATTCCATTTTCTTTATGGAGACATTTTAGTTAGTTAGTATATATATATATATATATATATATATTCCCTCTTCTTCTTCCTTTGTAATCAAGACATACAAAGAAGTAATAATTCTTCTTCAAGATCTTCATTCATATTATACAAAATAGATTTCATTAATTATGGAGGATTTCTCTAGATTATTTCTTCTTCTCCTTTGGATTTGAACATGATATCAGAGCCTAGCAATTATGCTTCTCAAATATCTCTTCCACAATACTAAAGGTATAACCTTCTTCTAATCCTTTGGATTTCATTCATATTCTTGATCCGTTCCTTCTTCCTATATCTTCTTTCTTATCATGGATGATTCCACATCTGATTTTGAAAAAGGAGAAAAACAAAAATACCAATATCATAGTAGATGACTATGATCTGCCAGAACCCTCTTTTCAACTTAATTCTGGATACCCTCTCTATCTACACCCTAATGACCACCATGGCATGAACCTTGTTTTAGAACCACTCACAGATTCCAACTTCAATCAATGGAAGATCTTTGTCACTACTGCTCTCTCAACCAAAAATAAATTAGGCATGATCAATGAGACCAACAAGAAACCTATTCATTCATCTAAATATGTAAGTGCCTGGGAAAGGTGCAATAGCATGATTGCTTCTTGTCTTCTTAGGGCTTGTTTGGTAGTCACACAAGGATAAGCAGTATTATTACTCCCAGTACTATTAGTGCCCTCGCTATTAATCCTCACTTGTATATCGGGGGTAATTTTGAGATTACAAATGTTAATCCCAATTTTTTTTAGTGAGGGCGCTAATAATACCACCCTCTTATTTGGTATTAATGGTGAGGCAATAATGGCTCAATCCGGATAACTCGTGTTATTAGTCCCGACCACCTAATATGTACCAAACATCAGGTAACTCGGCTTATTAATCCTATATGCCTTTAACCCTGGCTACCAAATGGCACCTTAATGTTGTGAGTACAGAAATACGTCAAAGTATTGTATATCTTCCTACTGCCCACGAAATTTGGGATGACATTACCGCCAAATTTTCTCAGGGTGATGCTCCCAAGATCTTTCAAATTCAAAAAAACATCATGCTTTGCACTCAAGGAGATCTTAACATAAATGGCTATTTCACCAAGTTCAGAGGGCTATGGGATGAGTTAACCAATCTACTTCAAATACCCAAGTGTGTCTGCAACTGTACTTATGGCTCTAAGTCTGCTCAAGAAGAATTTGAACATATCACCAAACTGGCTCAATTCCTAATAGGCCTTTCTGAAAAATATACTGATGTGAGAGGCCAAATACTCCAGGATTCATCCACGTCCTTCTGTGACAAAAGTTGTCTCTATGCTGGTTCAAGAAGAAGGGCAAAGGCAGCAATCTAGCACCAACTTTGAGAATGCGCCTTCAGCTTTCATGGGCAAAATCAATACCAATTCTGGAAACAAATTTGCCAAAGGAAAAACTGCAGGAAACTATCAATCCACATCCACTAAAGGTAATATTTTCTGTGATCATTGTCATGGTGACTCACATACCAAAGACATGTGTTTCTTCATCCTTGGCTTTCCAGAATGGCACCCTCTGTTTGGGACCAAACCTGATCCTACCAAAATGCCAAGAAATAAAGGAAAACCCATAACCAACACTACTACAAACAATGCTACTATCCAAACTTCCACCAAGGATACTAAAGGAAAAGATGTCTGCACTTCTGAGAACTCCAATCTTTTTACTTCTAAGCAATACTAACAACTGATGTCTCTTCTAAAAAATGTGAAGAGAGTGTCTTCTGCCACTATTATGGTTGACAATCCTGAAGACCATCTATCAGGTACTACTCACTTATCACATGTATTCTTTAACAATAAAAAATCATTGTGTCTTGATTGGATCATAAATACTGGAGCTAGTGATCATATCACCAATTCCTTTGATCATCTCATTGAACCTACTCCTATCAACACTGTTATACATCTACCAAATGGGAAGGCCTCCATCATTACACACAAAGGGAATGTGATTCTGTCCAAAGACATTACCCTCAAGAATGTCTATTATGCTTCTGACTTTCACATTAACCTTATATCTGGCAGTAAGCTCACTCATGACAGCAATAGGTGCCTAACTTTCTCTGACACATCTTGCTATCTTCAGGACCAAACTCACCAGAAACTAAAGATTGGTAGATATGATAGTGGCCTCGACAAGCTAATTCTTTGTTGGAATATGCTTCTTGATAATTCACTTATCACCTTGCATATTCTATATATGTTGATTTGTTTGTTCCTATTACAAGTGAGTCATCACGAGTGGCTAAAAGGTATGCGTACCGATTAGCGTGGCAACTCGTGTGGCATCACATAGGTCTTAGATCAGGTGCAACCTGATCAAGTCCTACCTTCCTACATGATGATCAAACAGACCAGCAATTCATATGCACTCCGACAGACTTGCAGCAATGTCAAAAGTCTTCAACAGACTTGTCATAAGAAAGATCAGAACATCTTGAAAACTCACCACTGGAAGACATGCTACAAGTTAACTGTTCGCACCAGCAGACATCAGTTGCTCCTGAAATAGAAGACCTGTTCCACTGGCCCGAACATCTTACCTGCAGACCTAATTCTGCACGTGCTACAGAGAAAAGACTAAAGTAGTTCAAATCAAGACAAATATGTTCAAGCCTCAGAAAGTCTGACATAGTTAAAGCTACAAGACTTTCTCTCACTCATGTGGTCTGTTAAAGTCAAAAGAAACTACTTTATTGAGCAGACCACCTGACAGTGCACACATCAGACCTACTTTTCAGAGACTTATCAACACAGTCTGACAGACAACAAGTTCCAAGATCTAGGACTAAATCTTTGCCCCAAACAGTCAAAGATCTTATGGACAAAAATATATATCCGATAGACTTCAACAACTATGTCTCTAAACGGATAGAAACATCAAATCTTCATCTCTCAACGATCACATTGACTCCAGTCTATATAAATCCTTTCTCTTTCCCAGAACAGATGAGCTCAGAGCGACAAAGCAATAAGCGAACAAATACTCAGTGCGAAGTCGGAAACAAGGACTCACTCAAGAGCTTCGAAGAAACAAAGAGATCTACAACGAGATTGTCTTCACCAACACATCTCAGATCTCTACAAAAGATTGCAGTGAATCGATCCAAATCTTAGCAAGACACTCTCTGTGGATTGCTAGGAAGAAAAGCTTGGAGAAGAAAAGAGATAGATCAGAAACTTCATAAGACAGAGATCAAGATCTAGAGATTGATGCTAAATAATGTCTAAAGAAAATGAAGAGCTATCTGTAGATATTGCATTCATATCTTCATATTTGTATTCCAATACAAATGTTGTTGATTGTGCAATAATCGTTCATCATGGAAGGCCGAGTGCTCTGCACTCAATCGTTCAGATATTTTTTATCTGAACGACCTTGAAAATTTTCTTCTCATAACAGTTTCTTATTTTGGTCTCCTATTGCCCTCGTTGCTTAATAATTCATTTATGAATAATTAAGTAAGGATTAAGGCTTGGGAGGACAAAGACAGAAACTGTACATAAAATATTTAGGTTGATGTAATATGCAATTTATCTTTGAATAAATTCATATGTTCTTACAAATACTTTATCCCTCGGTCTTTATATATCTATGAGCTTTTACAAATTGATTTATCTTTAGAAAAGTTATTTTTTAATTGATTTCCTAAATCTATATTTGAAAGAAGTATTAAGTGTGTTGTTGTTCTGATCATATATTCGTGTACAGCCACTTAAGACTTCTCCAAATCTTAAGCCTCTATTTTTCGTTGCTTAGATTCTTTATAACTGGCTTTTGATTTAACTGACAGTTTACTGGCAGAGTTAATACTTCTGCTTAGAACAAGTCTACCGTTAGCCTCTATCGGCAGACATGCCCAATACAATAAACTGCAGATGCCACTAAATCTACGTTTTTTAAATGTATCCAAAAGAAAAGTTTTTAAAATGGCATCATAGGCTATTCACCCCCCCCCCTCTAGCCTATTTGAGCATAATTGTGGACCAACATTCTTTCTGAAGACAACAAGCTCAAAGCCACTACTTCTGATTGTAATAATGCTGTCAAACCTAATCTTTCCAAATGTAGTAATTATTTCTCTCTTACCAAACCCATAAATAAAATGTGTTTGTGGCACAACAGACTTGGGCATGTCCCTATCCAATCTATGAAGCATATTAAAGCTCTTAAGTTACAATTCAATTCAAACCTTCATGTTCATTGTGATATCTGCCATCTATCAAGACAAACAAGACAACCCTTCCCTTTAAGTAACTCTTACAGTTCAAATATTTTTGACCTCATTCATTGTGATGTTTGGGTCCCCTATAGACAATGTACCTATGATAGATGTACACTTGTTCTTACTATTGTTGATGACTACTCGAGAGCCACATGGACTTTCTTTCTAAAATCCAAAACCCAAGTCTGCCAAACTCTTACTTACTTCTTCAATATGGTGAAAAATCAGTTCCAAACTTCTGTAAAGCATCTATGAATTGATAATGGTACATAATTTCTGAATGATGGAGTTGGCAGTCTTCTAGCATCCCAAGGCCTCCTACATCAGTGCACTTGTGTTGACACACCCCAACAAAATGGTAGGGCTGAGAGAAAACATAGACATCTTCTTGAGCTTGCTAGAGCCTTAAGGTTTCAAGCCAATCTTCCCAAGAAATTTTGGGGTGACTGTCTGTTAACAACCACATATATAATAAACAGACTTCCTAGTTTTGTTTTCAAGTTTAAAACATCTTTTGAAGCCCTTTTTGGTGTAGCTCCTAAATATATGCATCTCATAACTCTTGGATGTCTCTGTCATGCTTCCACATCTTCCCACAACAGAGACCTAGATCTCAATGGTGCATATTCATTGGCTATCCTAGTAACAAGAAGGCTTACAAACTCTTCAATCTTGAGACAGATCAAGTTATATACAGTAGAGATGTTATATTCCATGAATCCATATTATTGAATAGTTCTCAGAGCAATTAAATAGTTCTCAATTAAATAAGAGGGTAGCAAGTGCAATTATTAGATTCCTTTTTCTTTATGGAGACATTTTAGTTAGTTAGTGTGTGTGTGTGTGTATATATATATATATATATATATATATATATATATATATATATATATATATATATATATATTCCCTCTTCTTCCTCCTTTGTAATCAAGACATACAAAGAAGTAATAATTCTTCTTCAAGATCTTCATTCATATTATGCAAAATATATTTTATTAAATCTGGAGGATTTCTCTAGATTATTTCTTCTTCTCTTTTGGATTTGAACAGAGATTATAATGTTTTATTTGGATATTAGTAGTTTAGTATTTTGTAATGATGACGTGATTAAATTGTGGGACCGCGGTGTCAGTACTGAGTTTTGAGCGTTACGGTAACAATTTCAATTGTTTACATATTATGTAATTCTTGTATTGAATTCCCAGTATATTATTTCTAGCAGGATCTTCTTTCATTGGTTTTAGATTAGACTGCATGTTAGCTTGGAGTATGTTAGATTGTGAGCCATGATATTGCTAAGGCGCGCAAAAATCTGAATGAACCATCTTATTTACTTCGAAATAAAGAAAGACTTTTATACATTCAACTTTCCAATAAAAGAGAAATGACAACATAAGGCAATATTGCATTTTGCTTAATCTGTCAAATGTTACAACCTTTTTACAAGATGGAGAATATATATAGATAAGAAGAATACAACCGAAGGCAAATGCCAAATTTAAGTAGCTTAAGAGAACCAGCCAAAGGTATCAAAAATGGTGGTGTGAAGTGGGTCACTCAAATGAGTAGCCCAGTTGTTGAGTGGGCCTTTGCCTGTGGCGGCAGCTTGGACAGCGAACCCGAGGAAACCCACCATGGCGAGGCGGGCGTGTTTGATCTCAGCCAGTTGAAGGGTCTCCTTTTTCTCAGGATCCTCGGCTAATTTCAATGGGTCGAATGGACCACCGGGGTAGAGCCTCTTTTCCTGGTCAAGTTCAGCATTTCTTTGGAACTCGATGAAGCCAATAACCAAAACCTCAATCCAGATCAATGTGGTGATGGAGAATGGTAGGGGTTGGCCCAAGTAAGATGACCCATCAATAAGTTCAACCTGCACAAGTTAGTAAGAGATATTGAGAAATCAACGAGGGTTGGGCCAATTATTTTTATCAAATAAAACGACTAGTTAATTGAATAAGATTATTTAGAAGTTAAAATTAAATTATTTTTAAAAATTAAACAGTTCAGATTTACCCTCACATTTATATGTATAAGTAGTTATTAATTTTTAATTTTATATTTTTTCTTTCCCTATTACAAGTCACCCCCAACAATTAATATTATGAATAATCACTATTTTTTCTTCTTCCTATGTTTTATCTTCACATTACAAAGTCTACATTATGCGACTAATCTTTTGAACAATCACCCCTTATAAAACAACAATCTCTCAACTATCACTTGAAGCAATGTACCTCTCAACTATAAGAATTTTTTAAATCGCACTTTTTAGTTAGACACTGTTATTTCAATTGATGAAATCAGATATACTGTCATCATGTCAAAGGCACACGGGTATGAAGATCTAGTTTTTATCAAACAAAATACCTTAACGTAATACCTAAATCCCTAAAAGTGTTAATGATTTATTCCTCATTGAGTATAAATAATTATTTATCATGCATCACAATGAACAAATGATGCATAGCGATTCAATAAATATCATTTTTTTATGACGAAAAAATATAAAGGTGTCAAGCGGTTGAAAAGTGGATTGGCCCGTAAATTTTCCAATAATTGATTTAATTAATCGTAAATTACTATAGATTATATGCAAAAAAAATCCGTGGAAATAGACTCTCATTATTTAATTTTACACAAAACTAGTTATTTACTCGTGTTCCGCACGAGTGCAAGTTGGATACATTTCTTTTGTAATAATAATATAATTTTTGGACATTATAATTTGATTGTTAAACTCTTTAATAGTTTAATTAATAATTAATTTTTTCTATTGTTATTAATATTAAACATTTTTTTACCTAAATACTTTTAAAATCAACATAATTTTTAACTAACGTGATATACATATTCTCTATTATTAATAATAATAAAAATATTTTATTTAAAAACTTTTGAAATTAATATCTAACTTGATAATAATAGTAGAAGTCTTTTTGTTAAAAACTTTTAAAATCATAATTCATTTTCAAACAATGTGGGGTACTTGTTTTCTATTTCTATTGGTAATGAAAGTTTGAAAGTTTAAATCTTTTATCTAAATATTTATAAAATTAACATCACTTTCTAACCATGTGGTATACATATTTTATATTGGTAATAGTTGTATTTTTAAAATCAATATCATTTTTTAACAAATGTGAGATACATCTCTTCTATTAGTAATAATAGTAGTCTTTTATATTAAGACTTTTAAACCAACATTCATTTCTAAACAATATGAGATACATCTTTTATAACTAATACTCATTTCTAAAAATTATTTTATCTAAAAACTTTTATAACCAATACTCATTTATAAATAATGTGGGATACATCTCTTTGTAACTAATGTGAGATACATCATCTAAAAGCTTTTTAAACCAATATCACTTTTCTAACTAATGTGAAATAATTCTCTTCTATTGGTAATAATGGTAGATTTTTAAAACCAACATCACTCTCTAACCAATGTGAGATACATCTCCTCATTTGAATATAATAGTAGAAGTGTTTTATCTTAAAAAATGTTAAACCAAGATCTTTTTCTAAATAATACGGGATATATCTCTTTTCTTTTATTAATAATAAAAGTAGAAGTTTTTTATCTAAAGACTTTAAAAACCAACATTACTTTCTAAACAAAGTAGGATATACATTACCAATAGAAGATGTATATTTTACATTGGTTAGAAAGTGATGTTGACTTTAATTTTAGATAAAATACTTTGAAAATCAACATCACTTTCTAACCAATGTATGATACATCTTTTCTATTGATAATAATAGTATTTTTAAAAACAATATTAATTTCTAACCAATGTCGGATACATCTTTTCTATTGGTAATAATATTAGAATACTTTATAATCAATTTGAGATACATGTATCTATTCTATTTGTAATAAAAATCTTTAATCTAAAAATTGTTTAAACCAACATTTCTTTTTAAGCAATGTGAGATACATATTTCAAAATTAACATTTTTTTTCTAAACTACGTAAGATACATCTTTTCTATAATGACAAAAATATAAAATATTTTGTAACCAATATGAGATATATGTATCTATTATATTTGTAATAAAAGACTTTAATCTAAAGACTATTTAAACAAACATTTTTTTATAACAATGTGAAATATATATATCGTTTATTGGTAATAACGTTAAAAATATTTAATATATGACTTTTTAAAACTAACATCTTTTACTAAACAATGTAAAATATATCTCTTTCTAAATAATATAAAATACATTTCTTGTATAGTGATAAAAGTAGAAGTTTTCTTTATCAAAAGACTATCAAAACTAATTTCAATTTATAATCAATATAAGATGCATCTTTTCTATTGGTAAGATTAGTATAAATGTATTTCATATTGATTATAAATTGATTTTGATTTTAAAAGTCATTAAATTAAAAATCTCATATTTTATTACCAATAAAAGAGTTTTATTCCACATTGGTTTGAAAGTAATGTTACCTGATGTTTGGTATGCAATAAGTGATCGGGACTAATAGCACGAGTTATCCTGATAAAGTCATTATCCCCCTCACTATTAATACCAACGGAGAGGGTGGTATTATTAGCGCCCTCACTAAAAAAAATTGAGATTAACATTTATAATCTCAAAACTACCTCCGATATACAAGTGAGGATTAATAGCGAGGGCACTAATAGTACTGAGATTAATAATACTGCTTATCCTTACCTGACTACCAAACAAGCTAAGAGTTCTACTATTAACAATAGAAGAGATTAATATATTCCATTATCATATTATTAACACCTATTATTAATAAGTTATGATTGAGAAACAAAAAGTTACACATTAATGCTTAAGAATGAAGATTTATCTAAAAGCGGGTGAGGTGTCACGACCAAAGTTTTCTTCACCAATTATATATATATATATATATATAATGCCATTTAAAAATAAATAAATGGGACAATTTATACCTGTTCATTTAAGCTCGTTTAGACTCGACTCATCAACGTATTTGAAATCATAAAATCAAGATTAATCGTAGTAAAATCTGTGCTACCACCGACAACATAATTCGAGTTTGACTTTAAAGTAATTTGGTAAACATAACATGCATAGAACGTGGATAATGATAATTAATTGTCTCTTGCCTATGATTAATGATTTACAGAAATTACAGTTTTTCACGAAAATCTGAAGTAATCATAAGTGAAATTTAAATTCAACTGTTATATCGTACATTTTGGCATTATTAGTGAACTAAAAACCAAAGTTTAAAAGAGTCAATATGTAAGTTTTAGTTTATAGATGGAAAGTATTGTATTTAAGAATGCAGATTACGTTACCTTTCCGGCGTCTTGCCATGTAACGCCCGTGACTGACTCGACAGTCAGCGCACCGAGCGTAGCCAACATGGCCCACCTCCCATGGATCAGCTCACACTCTCTGAACCTTTGCAAGCCAAACACCTCACTGTACGGCTGGAACGGCGTCGATTTCACGTCGTCGCTCTCAAACCTCGTCCCAATCACATCTCCCGCATTATTCTTCGCCAAGTTCTGGTCCAACGAGTCCAAGTCAAACTGCAAGTACTCCGCCGGCTTCCCCAAGCCAAATGGGTCAAACCCGTAATCACCAACAAAGCTCCCGTCCAAATATTCCGGAGCCTTGGCACCCGGGTACCAAAGAGGTCTGTCCGTGAATATTGTCGCCTTCTTCTTCGGGGCAGCCTTTTTTTTGGATCCGAATCCGAACCGAGCTTGGACTCCTTGTTGGACCCGAGGCTGGATACGGGCCGGGTTCGATACCTCCGGGAGACGGGTGCCCATGAATGATGTTGCGGTGGTGGCTGCCATGGTTATGTCTAATGTGTGCCGGGGGTTGTAGGGGGGGAAGAGAAGGGGTGAAGGATAAGGGAATGGAAAATGAGTTGTTTTTGGGTTGAGTTATATGAATTTTAAGCGGGGTTTGAGGATTATCTAGGGTGTGGGGCTTGTGACCGTTGGATTGAGAAGTGAATCCGTCTGACGGTTGTGGGAGCCTAGGCCTTATCTAAGCCTTATCTGGTCGTGGGCATTGTCTGATTTCTACTGGTTTAAGGTAGGGACAAGTTGGAGTGATGTTTTTTGTGGTTGACATTGATTGGTGATATCTGATGCAACCCTCTGCCAATCAAAATTGTGTAAGGTTTGTAGTGAAAAATTAAAATTAATTATTCCTCTCCCTCCTCGTTCTTCTTTCTTTTTGGGTTCTTTAAAAATAATTATCATGTTTCAAAATTTTTCTTTTTAAAAAAATATTTTTATCATTTTATCTTTATTTTTTAATTACTATAATTATAATCATATGTTTAAAGGCATTAAGGAAAGACAAAACCTTATATAAGACGGTCTTACGAATATTTTTTGTAAGACATATCATCTTTATCCGACACATCATGTATTAGTGGGTTGAGTTGTAAGAGAGTGGAGCTCCATCTTACGAATTAAGATCTATAAGATCGTCTTACAAAAGATCTACTCTAAACAAAATTACATATTTAACTAATATTTACAATAAAAGAAATTAATTTTTTAAACGGTGTGTAGGGTAAAGGGAAAAATAATTTGAAAATAGAGAGAGTACTTCCTTTGAGAACTACTCCCTACGTTTTCAAATTATTGTCTACTTTTCTTTTTTCGTCTGTTCTCAAATAATTATCATCTTTCAAAATGTTCTCTTTTAAAAAAACATTTTTTCCACTTTATCCTTACTTTTTCTACCTACTTTAATTATGACCACATATTCAAAGTATATTAAAGTAAACCACACACTTCACCAATATTTATAATCAGTAAATTTGTTTTTCTTAAATGATGTGTCATGTCAACCCAGTCAATATTTTAAAAATAGAAGGAGTAATTAGGATTCCTTGGCTTCAAATCGTCTATCACACTCTCTGTCACATTCCATGTCCCATTGAATCTCGACCATACACGTTCCTTGTTTTTTTAGTCAGTCTTCTTTTTATAAGGAAACATGTGGGGTTGAGATTTAATGGGATAGGGGATGTGACAGAGAGTGAGATAGATGATTTGAAACTGAATTCCTTAGCACTAAAGAATAACTTTTTGACAAATTATACTTGTCAGTTACTTACTTAGAGAAGTTGATTACTCAGAATTTTATGTATGGAGATAATTTATACTCCCTTCATTTTCAAATAATCGTTTTATTTGGCCGGACACACCTTTTAAAAAAATTTGTCTTGTATTATAAACTAGTGAAGCACCCGTGTGTTGCACGATTTGTTCACAAGTGTAAATTTATATACTCAATTAAAGTTGAATAATAAATAATTAAAAACTTTAATATGAATAAAATAAACAAAAATTAATAAACAGTAAAGTTAAAGATAGAGAATCAAATAAATTTGAAAATGTTATTATAAATTTTAGAATACTTATTTATATACAACATTTGTTGTTGAACATGTACGACTATTACAATTATCACTATCATATAACAAAGTTCGAATATCCTTAGGATTAGGAACTCTAGGTAAAGCGAGATACAACAGTTATGACTAAAATTTTTTTTTTTTTCAAAAGAAGTCCTACGTTAGACAATGACTGTCCTAACTTTTATTTATAGACATTGCGCAAGATACCATCAGTGAAAACAATGTTCTCTGAAATTTGAATAGAATTATATGATCAGATGGTGTCACTGACATTTTTGAAATCAAAACAGTAATACCAAGATGTCCCTTTAAAAGAACTTAACTTTCTAAAACATGGTTTCCCACAAATGATAGTATTCTAGAAGTATATATATGTCTATTATCATATATTCATATCATAATTAATCATCATCAGGCCCGGTTTTGAAGGGGTTCAACATGCCCGACAAAACAGGGCCTCCAATGTAAGAGGACCGAATTTTATTGATGTAGGCTAATTTTTATTATATTTAAAATAAATAATGTATTCAAAGTAACTTGATGTTTCTCTAGTTCAGTGGATTGGCAGAGATAATGAAATAGAGGTCTTGGGTTCAAGTCCCTCCAATGTCAATTTTACATTTATTTTTATTTTGGATGTAAGGTTAATTATTAAATTTTATTTATATGCATATTATATCATATACTTCCCCGTTTTGGGTAAATAATCTCATATACTATTTTGTTTACATAAATAATCATTTAAAAAAAATTATGCTTATAATTTTTTCACAATCTTTCATCTTTATCCTCCAATTGCATTGTAACTATAATGGTTGTGGTTAAGTATTTTTATTTATTTATTATCAACTTCAATACTACTTATACATGTTTTAATTTACTTCGGAAGCTAATAGATAAAGAGTTACTATATAAAGATAAATATTTTGTATTCGGCTCCAGTAGAGTTATTCAATCTTAATTTTATTTTGTGTTCACCAAATTTACTTATCAAAAAAAGTTAGTTGACCATCAATTTTTTTATCTGTGTCATAAAAAATAAAAATTACTTCAATTGAAATATATGTGCAATTATAATAATCATTGGGTATATAATATCAATATTGCAACCAGAAATCAAATTTTATTGTAATGTGACTATAATTTGTATTGCTTATGTCCGTTTAATTTTTAGCTTTGTCATTTGATTTTTTTTAAACTTGAATTTATAGTGCACACATGTTACCAAAAACATATCCATCCGGAAGTCAAAAATAAATAAAATTAAAAAAGATAGAGAATATTCTTTTTATTGCAAATTGTTTTAGCAAATGAAGAATAAGAGTTTCCAGTAATTATTTAATACTTATTTTTCTTATATGTTTGTAGGTAGTATTCATTTTCATTACTTTAAATTATGAAAAGTCAAAAAAATGTTCGCCTAAAAATCTTATTTTTATAATGTTTCAAGGGCCTTTATTTTTCGCTCTGGACCCCCAAAAGTTTAGGACCGGCCCTGACCATCATAATTTGAAATCACTCGACCTTCTAAAACATGGTTTCAACGATCTTGTGTCATTATTTAATAAATAATTGACATAATCTATCATTTATATATTATTATGTTGTATCTGCATTAATTTTCTATAACGATAGAAAATTATATACTTAAATAAAGTTAAATAATATAAAAATTAAAAAATTTAATATGAACAAAATAAACAAAACTTAAAGATAGTAAATCACATATATTTTAAAAAATTATTATAAATTTTAGAATATTTCTTAATAAACAATATTTGTCGTTGAACATGTACAACTATTACTACTATCACAATCTTATAACAAAATTCGAAGACGTTTAGGATTAGTAACTCTACACAAAACGACATACAATTGATCATGGCTAAAAGCATGTTTTTTTTAAAGTGTTACATTAGACAATGACTGACCCTGTGGGTGCCCCGGAGCATTCCCGCGCCCCGCGCTCCCTTGGATAGGGGTGCGCGACGTGCGGAAGCAGACACCACGCTTTCCATTCCACCCTCCCTTGTTTAGGGGAAGGCGAAATTAAAAATGCGGAAAGGGTGTTGTCAAAAAGCGTGTTGAATACACATCGGTCACCGAAGTGAGTTTTTGATCCATTATGGGAGCTTTGAGTTTTTCGTATCAGGTTATCCCTTTTTTAGGGGATAACAGGATGTAGGAATACATCACCCTTTCATTCTCATTCTCTCTTGTGTAGGGGATAACAGAAAAGTGCAAGAAAAGATGTTGCGGGGCCCCACTATGGACTTTATGAAAATTGCCTTAAGACCTATTTTGGATCGCTATGAGTGCTTTGGGTTTTCTGTATCAAGTGATCCCTTGTTTAGGGGATACCAGGATGCATGAATACATCACCATTTCATTCTCATTATCCCTTGTGTAGGGGAAAACAGAAAAGAGCAAGAAAGGATGTTGCGATGCCTCACTGTGATCCAAAATGTTTTGACAGAGTCGCCATCTTTATTTTAAGGAGAAAATAAAGAAAAAACCAAAAATTAAACCAGAGATAAAAAAAAACGGGTTCTGAGGCTAAGTTACGAGTTGGGAAGGTGTTAGGCACTCAACTCGCCCTTTCGGTCTCAAAAAACAGTTTTTGGCTAAAGTATGCATTTTGTTATATGTATCTAGCAAATAAATAAAGCATTAAAAACTAACATATGCATGTCTACATTATTTACGGACTTGCAGCCGCCTCCTTCCAGTAATTACAAATACACTTAAAAATATTTGGCCATAGTAACGGCTCTTTTTAATGCTATTTTCTGAATAAATCCGGGCAGCATAACAGCCTATATTTTTACATTGGACCGGATGAAAAATAGCTTTTTTATAAAATAAATTAAAGGCTCACCTTTAAGAGCGTTGGTGTGCTCGTTCTGTCCTTCCGAGAGAGAGAGTCTTTTTGCTGCTGCTGTGGTTCGGGCAGGGTGACTGCTTCCAAAGGTTGCTTCTAGGCACCGTCAAACTGGCAAAACAACTGCTTGTGTTTTTGTTGTTGTTTGCTTGCTTGCGTAAATCGGACGAGCAAGCTTGCTTGGGCCTTTTACTCGGGCAGAGCAACTGCTCTTTTCGAGATTTTTGGACTGGGGGAATAGGGTGGAAACCTAGCTGGGGGCTAAGGCTCACTTTGACCGGTTGGTTTTGTGTTTGGAGGAGTTTTGGCAGAGCTTCGAGGCTTTATAGGAGGGGGCGCTCACAATCTCACAATCGCTCTTCTATCTGCGTAAAATAAACGCACAGCGTAATAGTGAGATGAATTCTCGTCCCTGAAAGCAAATCCGGGGACCTCTATTTATAGGCTGAGAGGGGGACACCGCTGGGATTAAAATTTGTTCTTTGCGCTTTACCAGCTTGTATCGCGTGCTTGAGAATTTATGCAATGCGTTAAATCGGAAGCACTATTTGGGGAGCTGGGCACAGACACCATATGATTTGGGCGCCGCGCCCAGATGGAGTTGTGGCAGCGCAAATGCTTCAAACTTCAACCTCTTTTTGACACTTTTAGCCCCTGTATTTTACTGTTTTGCGCATCCTGCTTTGTCTTATGCATTGTTAAACCCTGTAACTTGATATTTGTTAAGTTTGGCATGTCTTGATATCACATGTCAATGTTACATACCAGAGGGTACGAATTTGGGTATCTACAGACGCTAACTCTTATTTCTAGACATTGTTTAAGACGCCATCAGCGAATTATCCTCTCTTGAATTTGAATGAAATTCTAGTATCAGAAGACGTCAATGACATTTTTGGAATCAAAATGGTGCCACCAGAATTGTCATTTGAAAGAACTCGACCTTCTAAGACATGATTTCACAGTTTGGTTTCAATTTCTCGTGTTATTGCATTACTCAAGGTAATGATCAATGTTTGTAATGATTACTGATTAGTCTTGTTCCACTACACAACCGTGCGGCATGAGTAATGTATTTTCAACAACGTGTTGCCCAAACTTTAGTATATTAATGTTAATCAACCAACATATATTTTATTTTTCTTTATTTTTGTAATAAATAAAAATCAAATGATATAATTTAAGTGGTTGAAAATGAATTATTTAATTTTGATAAAATGATATTTGACTATTAATTAAAGTAATCACTTATTCTTTTAAATTAGTTTTTCGTCTTCACATTGATTGAATATAATTTTCATATATTGCAATAGATATTTCCTATCAACTAGTTAATGAATAAAGGCCTAAATATATATACATGCAAATAAAAAGGGCCAACAAAAAATGGTGAAATAATTTGATGGGAGAAATTCGGTCCCGTTCCCTTTTTCTTTTTCTTGTAATCAGAAAAAGTCATTTTATGCATTGCGATGCAAGATTTTGTGCATTGCAATGCACAAAATAAAGCACTTTCATGCCTTGCGATGCAAGAAGTTACTTTTTCTGATTGAAAAAAAGAAGAAGAGAGGAGCTGTTAAAAAATCGTAGAGGGAACCGGTCTACTATTTTCCCTAACTCAAACTAGTAGGTGTGCGGACCGAAATACGATAGCCCCAGAGTGCTAATGACAGTTTTTCTGGCCAGTCTTTTTTTGTTTCAGCCATTTTTCTGATGATATTTTCTAATGTTTTATTGGCTGCTTCGACAACACCGTTTGCTTGTGGTCGGTACGGGGAAGACTTATGTCTCTGGATTTTGAACTCGTCGAGTAATCGGTTCATGTCCCCTTCAAAGTGTGTACCGTTGTCAGAAATTATTTCGAAAGGTACCCCGTATCTGTATATGATGTTGGCTCTGATGAGCTCAGACACCTTCCTGACATTCAATACTTTGTAGGAAGAACCTTCTACCCATTTTGTGAAATAGTCGACGGCTACAATGACATATTCGTGGCCATTGGATCATTTTGGGTGGATTTGACCTATGACGTCAATTCCCCATGTTGAGAAGGGCCAAGGAGCTGTGGAGTTGTACAGTGTATCCAGGGGAACGTGCTGCAGATTTGCAAAACACTGACACTTGTCACAATGACGCACCCAGCGGATACAACCTGTTTCTAGCGTACTCCAGTAGTACTACTGTCGGATTACTTTTTTTTATATAACATATACCCATTCATGTGTGGCCCATAAGTACCACCGTGCAGCTGGTCCATGACTCGTTCGGCTTTAGCTTGATTGATGCATAACAGGTTTAACCTTTGGTAGTGCCTTTTGTATAGACTACCTTCACTGATCACGAATTACGACGCCCACCTTCGTAGGGAAATTTTCCCTCTTTTGTCTAAGTTTGGTGGATAGACTCCTTTCTGAAGTAGATTCAAAATGTTTAGGTACCAGGGTTTGTTACCCCTTTCAGGAGTGGCATCAATTTTGAAGCAATAAGCGGGAATGGTCTTCTTCCTGACTACAAATGGCTGGACGTTGATTTATGTGGGAACTTTGACCAACGAGGCTAAAGTGGCTAAGGCATCAGCGAATTGATTTCTATCTCGCGGTAGATAATGAAACGAGATATTATCAAATTCTTTTGCTAATGCTGTCAATCGGGTATGATATAGCTGTAGCCGAGGATCCTGGGTTTTCCACTTCCCTTCGATCTGGTTTATAATCAGAGCGGAGTCACCAAAGACATCCAAGTCCCTAGTTCATTTTCGGAGAGCCTCTTCTAGACCAGCAACGCAGGCTTCATATTCAGCAGTGTTATTTGAGCATTCAAATTCCAATCTTATAGCCAAAGGAGTGTGGGAATCTGCTGGATCAATTAGCAGGATTCCTATGCCGAAATCTCTTTTGTTGGTAGCCCCATCAAAGAACATTTGTCACTTGGTGTCATGATCAGTGATTTCTAAGACACATTTGTCTAGGAAACTTGGCACAGATGCATCTTCTGATTCTAAAGGTAGATAAGGTAAATGGTCTGCGATCACACTTCTTTTGAAAGATTTAAGTGTGACGTAGGTGATGTTGAATTCGTTGAGTAGAAATTACCATTTAGTGAATCTGTTGGAAAGTAATGGCTTTCCAAAGATGTATTTCATGGGATCCGTTCTGGAGATGAGCTTGATGGACCGAGCTTGCAAGTAGGTTTTGAGCCTCTGTGTTGCCCAGACTAAACCAGTGCAGCTTTTTTCTAAGGCCGAGTAGTTTAGCTCACTTCCTTGTAACTTCCTACTTATGAAGTAGATATCATTTTCAATGTAAGAATTTTCGTTTTCTTGTGCGAGCATAGCCCCTACTGTCGTATCTGTGACAGTAAGGTATAGGAGGAGAGGTTTATGAGTATGAGGAGAAGCTAGCACTGGTGGGCTGACAAGGTATTCTTTGACCTTTTCGAAGGCTAGCTGGCATTCTTCGTCCCAGACTCGGTCAGTGTCTTTCTTCAGGAGTTTGATTAGTGGCTCACACATTGATGTTAGCTATGGCTTTTACTTTAGCAGTTTCTATTTCGATCCCCTGCTCGGTTACCATGAAACCTTAGGACTTTGCCCTTGGTAACTCCGAATGTGAATTTGGTCGGGCTGAGCTTCATTTGGTGTTTTATTAACCTTTCAAAGAATTTTTGAAGGTCTCTAACATGGGCACCATCTGTATTGTCAGAATGCACAATCATATCGTCCACATATACCTCGAATTCTTTATGTATCATATCGTAGAAGAGGGTAGTGGCGACCCTTTGGTATGCAGCCCCATCATTTTTCATCCCAAATGGCATGACAGTATAGCAATAGGTTCCCCAGGGGGTGATGAATGAAGTTTTTTCCTGGTCCTCTGCTACCATTGTGATTTGATTGTAGCCAAGTATGCCGTCTACAAAGGATCTTATTTTATGAGATGCCACAACGTCTACCACAATATCAATGTTAGGTAGAAGGAAGTCATTTTTGGGCGATGCTTTGTTGAAGTCGCGGAAGTCTACGCAGATCCGAACCTTTCCATGGGTTTTGGAAAAGTCACTATGTTTGACAATCAAATTGGGTATTCAACTACCCGGATGAACTTGACGTGTAGTTGTTCCATGATTTCTTATTTCACTTTCAGTGACCATTCTGGCTTGATTCAACGGAGTTTTTGCTTGACTGGCCTAGCATCGGGGTATATCGGAATTCGGTGCTCTACTATTGCTGGATCCAAGCCAGGCATGTCTTTGTAAGACCATGCGAAGATATCTACAGACTATTGGAGTAGACTGATCAACGCTGCCCTTTCTAACCCTTGCAGATAACTGACAATTCTGACCTCTTTGATATCACTGTTCAGTCCTAGATTGACAATAGACAAGTCTTCTTCTGACGTTGCTGATCGGTGCTTTTCTTGGTGCTTTACTGACTTGGCGAGCTCATGTAATTAACCTTTATCGCTCGGGTTCATTTCGTTAAACGACTCATTATTAATGTTAATTAATTCATCTTTTAACGTAGGTGCAACTAAGGAATACGCGAAGACATCAAGATTTTCATTATTAATAACAAATTGTACATGGTTGGTTACATTATTGAGGTCCTGGGGCTTGAGGTCCTCAATTTCAGGGAGCGGCCCAGTAGATGACCAGTCCGTAAGGCTAAAGGAAATAGGGGGTATGGTATATTCGAAACGGTCCACTAAGTCTGCAGTCATCAGGAGCGGGCCGGCTGTAGTGTACTAATTCTGCAGGGGTTTATCAGCGATTGACTCAAATTCAGCCGGGAGCTTTTTATAGCTAATCCCTCCGTCAATCATTCCCAGGAAACTATTTCTTATGAAGTCATCACCTAACAGGGCCAAGGCACATTTGTAATACCCCTAATTTTGATAAGTATTATTATTTAATTATAATAAATATACTTGGGCCTATATTGATTTAGTTATCTTGGGCCGGTGTTTATGGTTTGGCCTGTTTTGAATTAAATCGATAATGGGGCTTATTTTAATTTAAGAGCGAGCTCACTTAGGTTTTGATACACAATTGGGTGGTTTGTTTGTGATTGGGCTTGAGCCAAATTGTTGGGCCATTTGATATATATATAAAACAATAATCATAATAACAATAATAATAAAAGTAATAATAATAATAATAATAATAATAATAATAATAATAATAATAATAATAATAATAATAATAATAACAATAACAACAACAATAATTAGTGTGATTACGTCTGTCATTACGTTCAGTAAATTAGGGGAAGGCCGAACTTCCTTGTTGCCGCCGTTTTGGAAGTAACGGGTGATAGCTCTTTAAGACGTAGTAATGAGGAAGATGGAGAGGGTTGCTTATGGCGGGTATAAAAGGGGATGAGTTACCTGTGGTTGGGCATTCACAGAAAAAAAAAAGGGGAGAGAGAGAGAGAGAGCAGAGGACGAGCAGGGGAGGAAGGGTGCGCAACAGAAGTTCTTGGCGAAGTAGCGGAGTGGGAAACAACCGGTGGCACACCAAATCTCCGACGGACAGGATCGAGTTTTGATTAAGGTGAGGCACTGACTTTTCCATTTCGAATTTCAGGTAGTCGGGTTCTTTATCGAGTTGGTAGTTGCGTTGGGTTTTCGTTTGAATCGGGAATCGGTGTCGTAGGTGTGTGTGGGTATGTGAAAGGAAAAATAATAATAATAATAATAAGAGTGTGGGGAGAAGGAGAAGAGAAGAAGCTGGAAGGAGCGAAAAAAAAATATAAAGGAGCGGAGGAGTAGCAGGGGCGAGGGAGAAGAAGGGGGAAATATTGAGTTTGGTTTTTTGGGGTTGTTGACTTTGTAGAAGGAGTGGGGTGAGAAGTTGTTCACTAAAGAAGGAAAAAAACAAAGAGGGAAAAGGAGAATAAAAAAAAGGTGGGTAATTAAGTGGGGAAAGGATTGGTGAGGGGACGGGTGGAAAAGAAAGGAGGGGGAAGTTTGGTGTGTACTTGGGGAGGATTATTTAATTTTTTTAAAAAAGTAATTTTAGCATTACAATTTGTTTGGAATACAAAGTGATAAAACAGTGTGTGTATTGGTGAGTATATTTTATTTTTAAATGTTTAAATTGTCTAATTGATAGGCTACTTTTGGTACAAAGTATGGCATATCAAGTATTATTTATTTTGAATTTAGATTGGGACAATAAAACTTAAAGCGATTGTACGTGTGGTGGATTAGTTTTGCTGAACATTTTAAGGTAAGGGATTATACTTCTTTAAAGATATTTGATCGTCCTATTTTATTCGGTAGGTTTCCGTTATAACTTTATTGATATAACATTTTCTTTGTAAACCCATGTTCGGCACTCGCCGATATTTGCTTTGAACTCCGTCGAGCCTATTTTGTTCATAATCCGAATTTTTTAAACTTTTTTTAACCCATGATTGACTTCTTTGAAATATCAATCCGTTGGAAAAATATATTACATATATTTTTGGATGTTTGACTTTATTTGGAACTCCACCGTGATCACTAAGTAAATTAGATTGTTACGTGAAATATGTAACATTAGTGAAACAAAGAAATTATTTGACACCACTGGACATGTGGTGAGGTTATCCGGATATACCTTCAGGCCCGTTGCAGTTTTAGGCCCGTTGGGTTCAGGTCCATTGGGACAGTTAGTCATGTCGAATTGACCACTTAAGTGATCATGGAATCTACGGGTGTTCTTTGTTTCTAACTGGTATGAGACAGTTGGTGGCAATTGAATATCTCGTATTTGTTTTTAGCTTTATCTTTCATTTGGAATTCCTAATTAGCGTCGCATTCGATTTTATTATTTTTGTACCCGATAAATGCAGTTATTGGTCCTGTTAAATTATTTGACCTTTGGCGAAATATATATATGTTTTGGTCAACTCCTCCTTAGAAACCGGAGGGGTTGTATATTAACTTGTTGGGCATTGTTCGCTCACCCATTTTCTATTTTCTTCAGGTTGTAAGTAAATTTGAAATTCTTTTGGGATCAGATGGACCATTTGAAGGGTGACTCGGACAAGAATAATTTTCTTAGCTTTGGCAGTTATTTTTTTAAGGAATAAACATTTGTTTGGGATTTATGGTGTTAATTACATTTTGGAGTTTGTATTAGACAGTTATGTATTTTGGATGGGAAAATTATAATGTTTTATTTTGGATATTTTGTGGTTTAGTATTTAGTAATGGTGACGTGGCTAAATTGTGGGACCGCGGTGTCGGTATCGAGTTTGAGGTGTTACAGAGTGGTATCAGAGCTTAGGTTAAGATCCTGAGGGTTATAGGTTCTAAGGGTTATGATGGAAATAATAATGAGATGGTAGAGATAAGCATATTATCAAAATTTGGGTTTCTGTTAAGGACTAATACATCGGTGGTTATGTGTAGGAATGGCACGAACCCGTCAAACAGCGAGGAAAACCTGTACCAACCAGTCTCACTCGGTTCCTAGGGGGCTGTTTAATGAAGTACGTGCGAAGTTGGACCGTTCCCGCCGTGCCTTCCAAAGGATGAAGGACGCTAAGGATGAACTTGCGGTTCACTTACGTGCCCACATACAAGCAGCCAGGGATGTTAGCCACGTGTTTGATTTAGTGCGAGCAAGTCTAAACCAAACTATTAATGAAGCTCCCGAGGACAAGTTGGGGTCTTTTCTGAACCCCATAGAAGTTGACTTGGATTCAGAGGCGGATGAGGAGATGGAAGAGAGCACATCCGAGGGCACCAAGTCCGAGGGCTCCGAGTCTGAGGACTTCGAGTCCGGCGAGGAAGTGGGGGCGATAGCCGGGAGGGCACACACTAATGGTTGGATAGAGTGACTTGTAGATAATCGTTTTCTTTTGTGTTTAAGGACGTTATCAGCTCTTTTTGTTGTGGGTTAAAGTCCCATGTTTTCGAACTTATTTTTGGATGTAATGGAAAATTTTCTTGAGGTTAATATAGAAAGCTTTATTTGAATGCGTATAGTTTGATTTGTCTGGTACCCTAAATCCTCTCAGTCGATGTTAAGGAAATTTTTGTAACCATGGTATAACCATTTAAGCCTTAAGGGCTAAGCATTAAATCGAAAGATGTTAGAAATGTATCTCTACTTTATGTGTGTGTGACACTTTTGCTATCCATGAAACAGTAATAGATGGCCCGTGGAGGTCGTTCGGGCGCTAAAGGGCGTGGTCGTGGTCGCGAGGGAAGGGTCAGCGAAAACTCTACCTCCGGGGTTGCGGGTGAGGAACAACCGAAAGTCAATGTTAATGGTCCTGGTCCCTTGGACCCAACACTTATGGCCCTCCTTTAAACTCTCACTCAGGCCATCCTGGCAAATATGAGCCAACCAGGGCAACAACCACCACCACCACCACCACAACCAAAGCAACAACCACCACCACCACCCCAGCCACAGCCACAACCCCAAAACCAGGCATCCACTAAGGACCCCCTTGAAGCTTTCCAGAGGAGGAAACCTAAAACCTTCACTGGTGCGTCAGGCACCGAGAAACCGGAAGAATGGTTAAAGAATATGTAAAAAAATATTTGGAACCATGACTTGTACCGACGAGGAGAAGGTTCGATTTGCCACGTTTATGCTGGAAGGTGAGGCTGGTGAATGGTGGGAGTCAGAGGAGAGGACTGCCCAGGCAAGCGGTGTGGCCATGTATACTTGGGAAATGTTTCGTGAAGCTTTTAACAAGAAATATTTCCCTTGTAGTGTGCGAGAACAGAGACTGGTAGAGTTTCTCAACCTAGAGCAAAGGTCAATGAGTGTGGATGAGTACAATGCTAAGTTTACGGAGTTGTCGAAATATAATCTAATTTCTTTGAGGATGAGGATCAGAAGGCAAGGAAGTTTGAGAGAGGACTCAACAGTCAAATCAGTTTCGGGTTAACAGTTTTGAAATTGCCAACTCATGCGGAGGTTCTGGATCGGGCTCGGGTGGTCGAGCAGGAGTCGGCTGAGTACCGTAGGAAAAAGGAAGATAAGAAGAGGAACTCGGAGGACAGCTCAGGGAAGTACCGAGGCCAATCCAGTGGTCAAGGAAGTGGTGGTTACGGTAGTAAGAGAAGGGCCATTGAGGATAATCGTTTCAAAGGGGGAGCTCAGTCGTCAAGGAGTCAGTCTCAAAGTCAGGACCGAATTTTACCAGAAAACAGACGACACGTGCCGCACTTGTGGGGGTTTGCATCCAAACAAGCCTTGCTACCGAGGGACAGAGGCATGTTTTAACTGTGGTAAGGTGGGGCACTTGATCGGGAACTGCCTGGAGCCGCTCAAAAATACTTTCAACAAAGGCTCGGGGAGTTGGGACAAGGACAAACTCAAGGCACAAGGAAGAATTTTTGCTATGACAACCAGAGATGCTCGGGCAACCAATGATGTGGTGGCAGGTACTGTACATCTCTATACTCACAACGTGTATGCTTTAATTGATCCTGGTGCCACCCACTCTATCATCTCTGCTGCTCTTGTGCGTCGTATGAAATTATCTCCCCAAGATCTAGCTGTCGAGTTGATCATAGATACCCCAATCAAGGAATCTATTCCGGTAACTATAGTGTTTAGGTCTTGCCCTCTGAAACTCGGGGATAGGGAGTTGTCTGTTGACTTAATACCCTTAGACATTCAAGATTTCGATATTATACTTGGTATGGATTGGTTAGCTGCTTTCCATGCTATGGTGAATTATTTTGAAAAAGATGTGGTGTTTTGCATTCCTGGTGAGCCAGAGTTTAGGTTTAGTGGTTCCAAACCAGTGGGCGTGTCGGGTCTTGTTTCTTTCCTAAAGGCAAGGAGACTTGAGAAAGGGTTGCCAGGGATATCTAGCTTCCATCACCGACACTCGTAAGGAAGGAGTTAGCCTTGAATCACTTTCCAGAGGACCTACCCGGTCTACCACCAGAACGGGAGGTAGGATTTATGATTGACCTAGTGCTTGGGACGACACCCATCTCTAAGGCACCATATAGGATGGCGCCGGCAGAACTTAAGGAATTGAAGGAACAGTTGCAGGAACTGTTGGAAAAGGGGTTAATTAGGCCGAGCGTTTCACCTTGGGGCGCTCCGGTGTTGTTTGTAAAGAAGAAGGACGGGTCTATGAGATTATGCATTGATTATCGGGAGTTGAATCGGGTTACTGTAAAGAATAGGTACCCTTTACCAAGAATTGACGATTTGTTTGACCAGTTGCAAGGTGCTCGTTACTTCTCCAAGATCGATCTCCGATCAGGTTACCATCAGTTAAGGGTTAGAAATGAAGATATTTCTAAAACGGCGTTTAGAACCAGATATGGCCACTATGAGTTATGGGTTATGCCATTTGGGTTGACCAATGCTCCAGCTGCATTCATATACTCCATTAAAGTTGAGTAATATACATTTAAAAACTTTAATATGAACAAAATAAACAAAAAATAATAAATAGTAAAATTAAAGATGAAAATCACATAAATTTGGACAAGTTATTATAAATTTTGAAATATTTCTTTATATACAACATTTCTCATTGAAAATGTATGATTATCACAACTATCACTGTCACATAATGAAATTCGAAGGCCTTATGATTAATAACTTTAGATAAAGCGACAACACAAAAAAATTAAATTTTAAGGGTTGTGTTAGAAAAGCCCCCGTGTGATGCACAGTATATAAAAATCTATAATAATACCAAAAAAAAAAATTTAGTGCCAACACTGTATAGAAGTTGAACAAATTATTAAAACATAAAGACAAAAAAAATGTAACTTAATAGTTAATTATAAAGAATTACATTATGTAAAAAAATATTTATTTTTTGGAATACTTACTTAAAAACAGCATTGGTCGTCGAACGTGTACAATTACTATTAGTATCAGTATCACTTATTAATATGGAACACACATCATCAGTGTTCTAAAACTCCCCGCTTAGCTACGCCTAGGTCCCTCTCTACCGCCGCGACTTTCTTAGTCGCCGCCTAATCGACCAAGTCGGCGCCTACGCCAAACCGCCCCGACCTTAATTTATTTTTATAGCTTTGATTTTGTGGCATGCGGTGACTGGAGAAGAAAGGGGGGGGGGCGAACTGGAGAAGGAAGAAGGAGTGGTAATGGTGAGGCAGAGAGGGATGTAGAAAGAAAAAAGGGTTTGATTTTGTGGATATTTGGTGGGATGAGAGAGGGGATAGATTAAAGGGTTAGCTCTAGGAGGAAATAGATTGAAGGATGAAAAAATGAGGAGAGTCGGTCTGCCGGGGAGAGAGAGAGAGAGAGAAGAAAAAAAAGAAAGAAAGAAAAAAGGGTTGTCGGTCTGCCAGATAGATAGAAGAAAGAATAAGAAAAAAGATGAAGAAGAAGGGGGTTGTCTCGAAGACTCAGAATTTAGAAACAAAAAACCTTTGGCTGTATTTTGAAGGTAATCACCATAACATTTTCATAATAACTCTAGAAAATAATTATACTCCCTTCATCTAAAAAAATAATATCATTTGTCAAGTTGAACTAACCTCTGAATAATGTGCTCTATCAACTGCCTCATCTTCAATGTTGATTCCACCTTGGTTGGTTGGACATATATACTTAGTCATACTTATAAGAGTTATATTTCGCAGTTGGATATTCTTTATTCGTCTATTGATCTTGCTAATGAACACCACTTCCTTTGCAACAAATTTATATTGGTTTCAACATTGTAAAATGCTTGATGTTTGAATAATCATACGGATGTGCATCTCTCAATGCGTCCATGTACAACTGAATTAATTAATTAACTTGATGTATAATTATTGTAATTGTTTTTATATTGCTATTATTAATTTGATATTATGTTGTATAATTTATTCATTAAAAAAACACTCTTCTCTATATTATTGAATGTAACTGTAAATGACAAAATAAATTTATTAATTTGACAGCTAGTTCTTGTAATTAATTTTTTAAATATTGTATTTATTCACAATTCAATAATAATTTGTTGTATAATCTAGTCATTAAAATAAATATCTATGTCTATTTCCTTGCAATTTCTGTAGTTTGAAAAAAATTCCATATTTTTTTATACTATTGAATATTGAATGTAAGGAGGCCGGAAGTTTATTACTATAAAAAATTCAATTGACTAAAGATAAATAGAAATGTAGAAGGTTTTTGAATTAATTTATGTACTTAAAATAACGATGACAATATCAAGTATCAAATACCAAGACAAAAATGACTATTGAATTAAAACAAAAGTGTTTCCATATATAGAAAGTGTATTTTGGCGAGATATTTCCATTATTTGCTCATCTCCTTTTATATGTGTATATATAAAATAATATAAAATTTTAATGATAACCATATAACCGAATAATTATATGAAAAATCACGAGTTCAATATGCATATAAAACAAATTATAGAAAATTATGTTAATAAAAACAATAACTTTTTTAACATATCTTTAAATTGATATCTAAGTGACATGTCCTTAATCAAAATAATTTACTTTGTACATTAAAAATTGAAGTTAATCATAGAAAATTATAACCAAAGCACTCGTGCGATACACGAAACTTATATTCATATCAATACAATATTTAAAACATTAGTGCTAATAAAATATACAAATGATTGCAACATAAAGATTATGAGTTCGATGTGTAGAATTGAATATCGTAATTTTGTAACATTAAAATTAAGATTATTTTATTTGGCTCTCATGTAGAGTTCAGTTTAAAATCTAAATGTATAAGCAAATTAATAGAAATAAAAAAAAATTACTGAAAATCAAGAGTCTTTAGGTTTAAAAATGTTTTACCTTTGGAAAAAAAAATTAGAGAGTAAAAATATTAAAAATTTCAGTTCAATTCCAATTCTAATATTTTTCTGGATATAAACAATAAAATTTACATTGAAGCCCACAATTCCAATTGTAAACAATGGAATTGAGGTTCACTTTCTCTCATTCTCTACTCTGAAGTCTCAACAAAATTTAAATTCACTGATGTGTTTTCCGTATTAAAAAACAATAATAAAAAATATATAAATAAAAGTTACATTAATATTAAAAAATTGATAGAGCATATAATATCATACAAAGGGAAAATTGTTTGTGATATACTAACATGTTTTGTCATAGAAGCTTAAAAACTTCAAAATTGGTAATTTTAAAAAAATAATTTAAGTATTATTGTTCAATTTAAAAATCAGACATAAAGAAAAAATAATTAAAATAGTATATAACCAAGGAAAATAAAATGTAGGAGATGGGTCAAGGATTATGAACCAAAAGTTCAAACGATCGATGGATAGATATCAAAAAATTTGGTTTAAACTGTGCTATGGATAACTTTTGGACCGTGGCCCGGTAAACACTCATAATACCACGTTGTTTTAATTGATGTATATAAACAAAAAAAAACATTTTTACCCTAATTTTAGCACACATTGTAATTTTTTTTACACATTATTTGCAGCGATGACCAACCCCAAGGTTACCACCTAAAGAAAGTCTGACAACGGAAGCTATGACCACCGACTTACCATAAAATTGTTGGTATGCTCATGTTTCCAAAAATATTTCAAAAACTATGTTTAACTTCAAAACTCGTTTACTAATTTTAATTTGTGATTTAGTTCAACTAACAAACAAATTCGATCTGAATGTTGATTAATTTCATCATCAGTATTTTTTTATCTGAATTTTTAAACATATATAAGTAACTAAAAAAATAGAAATTATCAGATTTCATTTTTTTTTTACATGTAGCTAGATGTCTCAAAAAATTGGTCTTATCTCGATTTATAGATTTTTTTTACAATAATAACTTTGGTTATGATGAAATAGAGAAAAATTGTCAGATATTGGTAATATTATTAATTGATTGTCTGTGAATTAGCTTTACTTCAAAGTGTGTGTATATGATTTAGTTTCAAAATCGTTGTTTTATTCCATCTTTATTTTTCACAGCCTAGATATTGATGTAAAAAAATTGATAAAAAAATTGGTTTTGTTATCTCTCATGTTTCTACTATGCATATTTTTCTTAATATACTAAATAAGAAGGCGAAGAGGTTCTGGAATCATTTATCCAATCAACCATGATAATGACATTTTCTATTTTCAATTTCTAATACAAAAGCTTATATACAAATTAGAAGTGTTTCTAAATTTAGAAAGTTACTTTTGACGGAAACTTTCTAAACTTGCTCCTCTCCTTTTATATATGTATAGATTTGGTGCAGCGTTTTAAAAACACAGCTTTTTCAAAATGCAACGTTTTTAAAACGCATCATTTTCAAAACACAATTTTATTTTTGTAAACACGTTTGGAAAACTATTTTAAAACACTATTTTTCATAAACAAAGTAGTTGTAAACGCAACATATTTTTAAAATGCTACAAATTGGAGCGTTTTAAAACGCTCAATATTTTTAAAACGCTGCATTGAAACACTTTTAAAGAGGAAACGCTGCGTTTTTTATTAGCATTTTAACCAAAACGCTCCATCAGACAAGCATTTAGTCTTACAAGTGTCTTTATAAAAAGAAATCCAGATAAATAACAAACACACATAAAAGAGGTTGGGATAAAAAAACATGAAGCCGGATACAAAACTCCATTGAATGTATTAGGGTAATGTGGGTGTGTTGTATGCTCACAACTGGGAGAAGAATAATTTGTAACAATGGTGAAAGTATGCTTAGACATTTTGGTTAGTTTTCAAATTAAAAAAATGCAAATGCGTAGTAAATCTATAAATATATAAAAGGAGAGGAGCAAATTATGGAAAGTTCCCACCAAAAGTAACTTACTAAATTTGGAAATATTTATAATTTGAATATTTATCTTTTTTTTTTGAAATTGAAATGAAATTCAATTAATAAAGTTGACAATAACTCTTCAAATTCAAATGACTTTTCAAATATCTATAATAAATTTAATGTTCTTGACTGAGATTCAAAGTTGAAATATTTTTTTATTGTTATTTTTTAGCTTAATTTCTAGCTCACAAGTATTAAAGTTAATTAATTTCAACTTGACATTCATTTGTTTGTAAGTCCTCATGTGACATTATCTTAACCTATTGACTTATGTCTATTTGGTTTAGTAAAATACCAAAATTATTCAAATATATAACACGAGATAGATAAAAAAAAAAAAATTGGTCAAAGTGGGAGATAAGACTAACATGTCACAATTTCAACCTTTTTTCCTTCACTATATTTATCAATTTAATTTATTTTCAAGATTTTCTTAGTATAAAGAAACAAAGTTAGTAATCTACCATAATCTGGTCATCAAAAAAGTAAAGTAGATTGCTACCTTCTTACTACGGAGTATATAGTAAAAGACTCTCATTAGTAGTTACATTATTATTATTATTTTAAAATCAAGCTCCACTTGCGACTGTACGAGAGCAACACGTAGATGGAGAGATTGATTATACTATTGTACAAATAAAACTAATTATAAATATGTGACTCACAGTTGAAAGTTTAAACTTGAAATGATAATAGTCATTCCTTAACTGACTTAAATATCAAATTTATCATCCTACTTCGAATTTTTATTCATTAACGTCATCTTTGCTATAACAGTGAAAAGAAGGAGAAGAAAGCTCTTATACCCCCCTGCAACGACATCGTTTTAAGGCAGGGCCCCGGAAAATCATCGGGTTGACCCGCGTGTTTTTTCTGAACCAAACACAAAACGCCACCGCATCACTAATTTCTCTGGATTCGGGAAGGAAAAAGGCGGCATTAAAAGCATTTCGAAATTCAAAAAGCCGCCCAAAGCGAAAACCGAGAAACCGCCAAAACCTGCATTTAATGACGTGACAGCCTGAAAAGACGAAACGTCCTGATTGGACGGATATACGAAAACATCCCATAAACTTCCAACAATCTCGTCAAAAAGCTCGGCATCAGCCTCGACTTAAGTCCCGCAGTCATCCTCGACAAAAAGCGCGACGCCAACCTCTCACCACCGAACAACGAGAATACTTCTTGGCCTTCTCGGCGTCGATCGGGCAAAAAGTAGGGGGCCACTGAAAGGATTAAACCGAGGAATTTACCCTCGGCACAATAATGGGCCCCACTTAGAAAGCCACTAGTAACGAAGTCAGGACCACTCGCCCCTAAAGATAACGCACCTCGACAATGACCTCAAGACAATAAAGGCTTCACCTACGGCCTCGAAGACCTCTGATGCCTTCGGCCTCGTCACCAAATCGGTTTCTTGTATCCTCAGCCTCGGCAATAATAAACACTTTGTCACAAAACCGCTCGGCCTCGGCTTTGGATCAATCATCATCCGGCCTGACAAACTGCTTCCACAGGCCCGAGAAAACCACTGCACGCAAACACCAACTCTCTGAAACGCACAGTTCACTTATTTCTGACAAAAACCCTCAACGCATTTAATGATTGCCGCTTTATGCCCCCCAGTCACCAGCCGCCACGTCAACATAAACATCAGGTATAAATAAAGAGTGCACATTTAATGTGAAAAAAAGTAATTTCTGAGATATCACCACTCCCTTATCACCATCCCTTATCAAGCACATATCACGGCACATTTATTACCCTCTTATTACCGGCAACCTTACTCTCACACCGGAGGGTTCTAGTCAGGCCGCCCCGACTCCTTAACGGTGTCTGTTGTTTATTTTGTGCAGGATAAACAAGGAAGACGAACCAGCGACCGCCACCTCATCCTTACTCACACGTGGACGACAAGACAAGGTCACCACCAAAAAAGCGTGATCAGTGTCAAATCAATAAGGTCCATTTTTTTCAATGTCATAAATACAAACAAAAAATTGGTAATAATGAAAAAAAGTTTTAAAAAGAAAATTGATAATATTTGAGACGTCCTTAAATAATATAGTGGACACTAATTTTATGACGTAATAAGTATTTATTTAAATTATAATTTATAAATAATTAATGTGCACAAACTCTAATTATATTTCTAAAAAATGTATTTGTTAAATAAAAGGCAAAACACACAAACGGGCCACCCAACTTTGGACCATATTGCAATTCGGCCCCCGAAACTTTGGTTCATCTATTTTGGCCACCCTACTTTCATTCTGTTGCAAGCGTGCCCATTTTTTAACGCCCATTAGCCCAGGACGTTAACTTTAGGGGTAAAATGGGAAAAAACAATGTTAAACAGTTCATCTTCATCTCTCTTTCTCTCTCACACACACAGATCTGTAACATCTTCATCTCTCCGGCTCATGTCTGCCAAATCCCAACAATCCACAATCGGTCCCTTCACCTTCTCCGGCCCATCAACATCTCCCAGCCGCAATCTCCATCGCCCCTATTTCAAGTTCACATCTAGCCCAGATCTACTCGCCGGAGAGTATTCTTCTGCTGCGGCCATCTATCAGCCGCCGTCTCCCTTTCTCAATTGCAGATCTGGCGATCACCAACAAAGCTTCGACACCCGCCATGTCTGAAGCAGGGACCTCAATCCCACCCCCAAAAGAAAAAAGCGACCGAAAATCTGTCATCTCCCATATCTCTCTCATATATCTCCATATCCTTCACGTACAGTCGGCCGGCGTCCACCTTCCTTTCGGTGAGTAAGGAATCGACCCAGGAGGCGAGGTCGGAAGGGTTGTAATAAATGGCGTCGTTAACGAGGTAGGAGATCTCGAATGGGGAGGATTCGACCATGACGGTTTCAAGGCGTTCGAGGCGCTGAGCGACTTGGTGGAGCTCGGTGGAGCGAACCTTGTAACCGGCACCGGCGAGAAGGTTGTCTATATGATCGGGTGGCTTGGCGGAGTAAGATGAGGAGCTGGCGCTGCTGCTGCCGGAGGGGAGGGAGGAGTCGTAGGGACCCATAAAAATTGTGTTAATCTTTTTGAAATGAGTTTGTTTTTGTGGATCGGAGAGCTAGGGTAGGTGGGCTGTTTTAATCATGGTTGATTTTGAGGAAGGAGATCCTATGTCTGTGTGCGCGCGTCTGTGAGAGAAAATTGGGGCCCAGGCAAGGGAGTTTTATCACTATTACTCTGGTTATAATAACAGGTCCTGGGATGGCTTCTTTTTTCGAAGGTTGGGAGACGTGTTGTACAGATCTGATGCACAATAGCAAATGTTATTTTGGGGGGGGGGGAAAGAAAAGTGTGTTATTTTTCACCTGTCTATAAGTCCTGGTGGCAAGTATCGACTAGCAAATGTTTTAGTGACAATCTCGCGAAAATTTTCAGCCATGCCACCAACGTCAGCTGATAGAAGTAACTCTTCAAGAGCATCGAGAGAGATGTCCCTTTGAAATGCTTGTTTAGGTAATCTTCGTGGCTTCAGCAGCTACAACAGCATTTATCATGTTACAACAAACCAAATAAATTCATTTCAAGAGGAAATTCAGACTATGTAGAATACTATAAATATATGTTGTAAGTAGCATTAAGTCATTCAAGGATCTGGTTTAAGACACATGGTTGACATTCTCGATTGGAATACCATCTTTGATACTAATAAGCATTAGAGCTTAGATTGATAGATGTTATATCAAAACTATCTTGAACTCACAAGAAAACTATCATGCTACGCTTTACTAGCTTTCTTGAGTTCACATGGAGAAAAAAAATGAAGACGATAAAGTACTGCAACAACAGAAAAAAGAAACTAGACATTGCAATCTGCTGTGCTCCATGAATTTGGAAGGAACAAGAGAAGAAGGGAATGAGAGGAGGGAGAGAGAGACAGAGACAGGCAAAAACAATTAGGCCCCAAATACAGAGTCACCGGTGAAGCACAATAGGAACCAAAACCTAAATCTCAGGAATTTAATTGATACACTCCTTATTTAGATACATTTATAGTTGGTGAAAGTATGGTGGTTGTGGAAGCTAAATAGTGCTCCCTTTTTTTTTCCTAAGGGGAGCATGGGAAATGATCGAACCTGAGACCTCACGTTTTATGAAGCCCCATGTCTACCACTGGGTCACCTCTTTAGGGGCCTAAATAGTGCTCCCTCCATCCTAGACTGAGTGTCCCCTTTTGAAAAAAAAGATTGTCCCAAAATGAGAGTCACTTTTTCTATGAAGTTTCTAATGTCAACTTCGGTATCTATCACGTCAAAATGTGCACTCGGAAGAATATAATGTGGATACTAAGGGTATATATGTATATGTACTATGGCCTAAGAGTCTAACTTCTTTAATTAAAAAAAAACTTTAAGAAGACTCACGAGGACAGATGAAGTAAATTAATCGTTCTCATGTATTTGCAATCTATTATCCTTATGCTATTGTTAATTTTAATGCATGCAGTAAGTGGCCTGTGTATATGAATTTTGTACCTGTAGCATTAGTCAATGGATTTAAAACTAGACACGAGAGCGTCGGATTTACCAGAGAGAGAGAGAGAGAACCTTCTACCAACTTCCGGTGGCACGAACAAAGATTTGGGTCTTTCGCCAGAGAAATCCCTGTTTGGCACTGCTTTCTGGCAAAGTTAGTCGAATCACATCAAAACACATTTCTTTCCCCTCAACCCGGATCAAAACTTTCTACCCAACGCAGATCACCTGTTGAAACAACAACAAAGATTTACAGACAAACAACTATGAAAATGGTTAAATACAATCGATGATATATATAGTCCTATTACTTGTCCTTCAAAATCTTTTAATATTTTCTTCTCCAGGTTCGAAGATATAATCTGCAAACAATAAGAAAACTTCAGTGAAAATTTCTAGCCTGCTACATTAGAAGTATAAAGTGCTTCTACAAGTCCTTCTTCAAAACGTTCCCTCTTTAAGTGCTTTTAGCAAAAGAATTCTTGGCTTCTTGTGGAAGAAAAGATGCATCACGTACACAAACCTTTCAGGTCTTAGCTTTGCACGTTGGAAAAAGGATGGGTATTTTTCATGCTAATTTCAAAATCATCTAATAGGATGCTTTGCGCAATACCTAACCACAAACATTAATCTACGACCAATAGTATATGTTTTCTAGTGCTATCCATTCATGACAGTTGGTATCATTTAGATTTATGAAATGAGATTGATCCCTTAACTCTTTGAAGTTGGCCTTTTGAAGTTTCCTAAAATTATAATTGGTAGAAAATCTTTCCCTTTGGCTTATTTTTAGGAATTTTGTGTCAGAATAAATATTTATCAAACCAATTTTCTTGGCAAACTCAAATTTCTAAGGTCTCCATGGAACAAATTGATTCAACGTCCTGCCTCTATCTTAAAAGTCCTGCCTCTATCTTAAAAGTATGACTTAGCTCGTACGAGATATCACAAAAAATACATCTCATATGAATTAATCTTGGCAAAAAACTTAGGTAAGACGGTCTTACGATTATTTTATGCAAGGCGGATCTCCTTGATCCGACCCACTGTATGTTGGTGAGTTGAGTTGTGAGAGAGTGAGGGCTCCGTCTTACGAATTAAGATCAGTAAGACGGTCTTACATGAGACTTACTCATTAATCTTGGTATGTTCAGTTAATAAGGTTTATTTTCTTCAACCATGCCACATTAATTATGAGAAAACTAACTAGTCACTGCTAATAACACTAATGTATATATCTTTCTATTTGGTAAACACAAAATTCCTTTGACACAACTGGAGATATTCAAAGACTCTTATGAAAATCATGGCTCAGAGCCCAGAGGTCATTAGTAACTCCACTGGAGTATTGTGAGTGAACTGGAAGGCAAGGGGATCATTTGCAATGCTTGGAGAATGATAAAGGTCAAGGGTCTTGCTGTATGGATCCGATGGCTATGAAGGATATGCCACGGCACTTTACAAAGCCGTCCAGTTGGATCAGTAATCACCTCTGTCTGATTATCTACTTAGTGAACAAATACTCCCTCCATCCCAGAAAAGAATCATGTTCCAAATTATTTTTGATAAGTATTAATCTTCATATCATTTCAAATTTTTATTTTTATTTTTTATTTTTGAAAACATGATAGTTGTCTTACTTGTGAATCAAAAAAAAAAAATTTAGGATTTTAGTACAATATTAGAAAGTTTGACTTGTCAAATGCAAATGTATTTTTGTTATTTGCTCAACAATCAAATAATGAAAATTACCTCTAATCTGCCCTCACTTGGATCCTCGATTCTAACACTCATCATCTCCAATTTGAATTGAGTTGGTGGAACAAATCTGAATCAATGAAAGCAGCAAAATCAGTAGTAAATCTACTATCTACTATCCACTATTTTTTTTACTATAAAAGTCTAGGTTGTTTCTTACAACTTAATGTACTGACAAAACTAACCATGCACCTAATAAACATCCACAATAGAATTAAGGTTAAACAAATAAAATTTGTCATAAGTAGAAAATAATGTATAGAAATAAATAACCCTATATTTAATAAACTATTCAAAATTAATCATTGCTAAACAAATAAATTTGAATCAGCTAATCAATTCTTCGAAGGATGAAATTGAATTTGGTCCCTCAACTTATACCTAAGTTTAAATTAGATCCTCCCCTTTTTAATTAATTTCATTTTGTCTCATATGTTGATTTTTTTTTGTCATATTTCCTCTTCGTGTCATTACCATTACAAATGTTATACAATATTTTTGAATATCACGAAAATACACTTACTTAGTTAAGATAAAAAATAATATGATTTACCTTTTAAAATTTGTTTAACATTTGTTACGGTAAAATTTTGACTACGACAAGCAACCTTAAAAAACTATCATATTGGTCCATAAGTTATAGATCTTACTAACAAATCTCTATTCAGTTAACTAAATAACTTTTGTTATGACAATATTTCTCTTTCTATCTAAAAGTGTGAGGGTTTTCTTACGTACAAATTAGTGTATAGGTAACTGTGAGGTTCCCGGGTCGCGTCCGCGCCCCGCGCGCCCTTGGATAGGGGTGCGCGTACGTGCGGATGCGGGACATCTACTGCTCTCATTCCACCCTCCCTTGTTTAGAGGATGACGAAATCAAAAGTGCGAAAGGAGTGCTGTCTATGTTAGCGCGTTGGAATGCGCCTCGGTTACCTTTAGTGGATTTTTTATCCAATATGGGAACTTATGGTTTCCCGCATCAAGTTATCCCTTTTTTAGGGGATACCAGGATATGAGAATGCATTACCCTTTCATTCCCATTTTCCCTTTTTTAGGGGAAAACAGAAAAGTGCAAAAAAGGATATTGTGATGCCCCCACTGTAGATTTTATTAAAAATAGTCTTATGGCCCATTTCAGATTACTATGGGAGCTTTGGGTTTCTCGCATCAAGTTATCCCCTTTTTAGGGGATACCAGGATATGCGAATACATCACCCTTCCATTCCCATTCTCCTTTTTTTAGGGGAGAACGGAAAAGTGCAAAGAAGGAATGTTGCGAGGCCCCACTGGATCCAAAAAGTTTAGAGTCGCCATCTTTATTTTAAGGTAAAAATAAAGCAAAACCAGAAAAAGAAAAATAAACCAGAGAAAAAGAAACGGGTTCGGAGGCTAAGTTACGAGTTGGGAAGGTGCTAGGCACCCAACTCGCCCTTTCGGTCTCAAAAGTGGTTTTTGGCTGAAGTATGCTTATTGTTATATTTATTTAGCAAATAAATAAAGCATTAAAAGACAGGAAATTAAAACAAATACATCCGTAGCTACATTATTTACGGACTTGCAGCCATTTCCTTACAATAATAACAAATGTATTTAAAAATATTTGGCCATTATAACGGCTCTTTTACACAATATTTCCTGTTCTAATCCGGGCAGCACAACGGCTTATATTGACTACATTGTGCTGGATTTAAATAACAACTTTAAATAATAAAAGAACGGAAAAGTAAATAAATAAATAAAATAACGCCCTTAAAGGCTTTTACCTTTTAGAGCGGTAGCGTGCTCGCTCTGTCTTTCAGGGAGATGGAGTCTTTTTTGTTGTTTGTTGTGTGGTTGTTGTTTTGATTTGGACAGAGTAACTGCTTATTTCGGAAGGTTTTGGCTCGTTCACTTGGGCAGAGTGATGGCTTATTTTGGTAGGTTTTGGCCTTTTTGGTTGGGCGGAATAACGGCTTAGTTTTTTGGTTTTTCAGCTCATTACTCAGGCAGAGTAACGGCTTACTTTGGGATTTTTGGGCCGGGAAAGTAAGGTGGATACCTAACTACTAGGCTAGGGATCACTTATAACCGGTGGATTTTTATTTTAGCGGAGTTTGGACGTGGTTTGGAGTCTTTGGTGGGCTACACTCACCTATCTCACACCTCTCGCTAATATTTCTCTCGGCGTCGAAGGAACGCAGAGAGAGAGACATAGTTTCTTTGCGATTTTCTAATCGCTTTCTGAACAAATGAGAAGGGAGCCCAGCTCCTTTATTTATAGGTGGGACGAGGGATTCATCCGACATTTCCTGATTTCTTCAGCCGGCTTCGTTTGATTGTACACCGGGCTTCACCAAGTGCACAATGCGTTAAGTGAGAGGGCATATTGTTCACCTTTGGCGCGGCATTATCCCCCTCTTGGCGCGGCGCCAGGACCTCCTTTAGGCCGCGCCAAGCCACTATTCTAGTTTCGTTTTTGACACTTTCACCCTTCGCAATTCACTGTTTTGCGCATCCCACTTTGCCTTTCGCATTTTTAACTCCTGTAACTTGACATTTGTTAATTTTGAACAGTTCTTGATATCACATGTCAGAGTCACATACCAGGGGTACGAAATTGGGGTGTCTACAGCAACAATAAAGATAATCAACCTTAAAGCTTGTTTTTAAAAAAACAAAATGTATGGACAAAACTAACCATGCACCTAATAAACATCCACAATAGAATTAAGGTTAAACAAGTAAAATTTGTCATAAGTAGAAAATAATGTATAGACATAAATAACCCTAGATTTAATAAACTATTCACCATTAATTATTGCTAAACAAATAAATTTGCATGGGCTAATCAATTCTTTGAAGGATGAAATTGAATTTGGTCCCTCAACTTATACCTAACTTTAAATTAGATCCTATCTTTTTGAATTATATTCATTTTGTCTCATATGTTTAATTTTTTTTTTGTCATATTCCCTCTTCATGTCATTACCATTACAAATGTCATACAATATTTTTGAATATCACGAAAATACACTTACTCAGTTAAGAGAAAAATAATATGATTTACCTTTTAAAATTTGTTTAACATTTGTTACGGTAAAATTTTGACTACGACAAGCAACCTTAAAAGACTATCATATTGGTCCCTAAGTTATAGATCTTACTAACAAATCTCTATTCAGTTAACTAAATAATTTTTGTTATGACCATATTTATCTTTTTATATAAAAGTGTGTTTCTTACGTAGAAATTAGTGTATAGGCAACAATAAAGATAATCAACCTTAAATCTTGTTTAAAAAATAACAAGAATTTTTTTTGGTAATCAACCATAGATTTTGATGTAATGTTTCTAAAATACTTAAAATTTGTTCTGGTGAAATTTAGGTAGACATTACTATAGGTGTATGAATTTTTTTGAACTATTGTAATAGATTTGTTGATGAGTGTCGAGATATTAAACAAATCGGTGGCGAGTTTACTAATTATCAGTGAACAAACCAAGAGAAATGAGTTAAAAAAAGAGTTATTGTTCAAGTTGATGAAGAAAATAATGGAAAACACATTTTGTGAATATGTGCATTTTGTCGGAGAAGAAAGCAAAAAATTACAGTTTTCTCCCTTTAATATTTGAATGCTACAAGTAACTATAAAGACTAACATATTGGTACTTAACAAATTCCTCTAATCAATTAATTAAGATTTTCATTATCCTTTAAATATTGAAATTTTCGAATAAACCCTCAAATGTTAAGAAATGTATAGAACCCGTTATCCTACACATAACGTTAAAGTAAGTATGTTGTCTTCAAATTAACCACTACTAATAATATTTACACATTCTTCTGTTTCCTTTTGTATGGTTTATTACCATATCTAATATATTATATAAATTGCAGAGTAGGGAGATAGAGAGAGAGAGAGAGAGAGAGAGAGAGAGAGAGAAGAAGTTTGAGAGATAGCTAAAAGATGAATGATTTTTTCTTAGAAACTACAACAATTGTGAGAGTGAGTAATAAGTATATGAATTAAATAATAATTTGGTCCCTGGACATGTCGAAAATCAATGTTTTGGTCCCCGGACAAAAAACAATAGAATTTGGTCCCTGGACATGTATTTTTGGACCAATTTGCCCCCTCCCACCGTTAGCGTTAGTTTTGTCGTTTGTTTTGTTTTTAATTGACGAGAATGCCCTTGGTCTAAACAAGTGGGAAATTAAGAAGGAGTTCGACCCTAACGGTAGTTAAACCCTAAATTCGATTGCAAAAGAGTAGTTCGACCCTAAATCAGTCAAATCCTAAATTGGCTATCTTTCTCCCTCTCCAACAACGATACGAAAAAGGCTTTGTTTTCATTGCGTTGAAAAGTTGAAAGAATCGAAGACATTGAGGACGTAAATCCAAAAAATTGAAGTCCCTGAGGCTGATTGAAGGCAATTGGTACGAAATCTTCCCATTATATCTTTGATAGGTTTTATTACAGATTATACTCCATTGATAGGTTGTCATGCGGGTGAATCTTCCTGCTCATTCCTTAAAAGTGGTTAATTCATTCTCTAAGAAGAAAATTTGCCTGATTTTGCTGTTCCTGTATCCTGTCTAATGATTCTGTTTATCCATTGTCTTTGGAGGGTAGATTGGTTCTTTGTGCTTTATATAGGTAAAATAAGAGGGGCTGATTTATCATCAAACAAAAAACAAGAAAGAGAATTAGAAGAAAGGAATCTTGAAATTTTAAAATGACTGCAGTGGATATTTTAAAATGTTTGCTTATGTAAATTTTTAATTGATAGTGTTGTTGTCTAGATAACTTAAAAAATGTGCATTAGCTGATAGTTGGAGACAAAAAGTAAACCTCATCTTCATGCTTTGTCTACCACCATTTAGTGTAGTTAGTTTCCTTATGTGGACCAATCTTCTTTTGCAGGATGGGCATCTTTACTATAATAGTCTACCATGGGGGTAATTTTGTCAAAGAAGGGGAACATAGGAAATACATTGGGGGGACTTATGATTTATTAGAAGATATAGACACAGATTACATTTCTTTTATTGCTTTAAAGGGTGGCATTGAACAACTAATGAACTATAGCAATGTCAAGTGTTCGTGGTACGTAATTCCAGGTCAGGATTTACAGAATGGACTTAGAAGAATGTATAGTGATAGAGAAGTCTTATGTATGTGTGAGATGTTAGGGAATGAGGAGTATCTACATATGTATGTTGAGCATGGAATTGATGAAGGTCAGCCATGTGATGGTCTTCTTACTGGTACACAAGAAAGTGTGGCTGAGTGTTTTATACTTGATGATGATGTACATGAGGAGGAGGATGTTCATGCTAGGGATGATGTATATGTTTAGGATGATGTTGAGGATGATGTAAATGTTAATGGTCAAGAAGATGTAAATGTTAATGGTCAGGATTGTGAGGATGATGTAAACGGTCAGGAAGATGTAAATGTTAATGGTCAGGAATGTGAGGATGCTGTAAATGGTGAGGATGATTCTAGTGAAGATGAGACTTATATTGCAGATAGTGAAGAAGAAGAAAGTGACTATGAGTACACTGTTAATGATGTGATAGAAGCAAGTGATGAGGAAGTAGCCCAGGCTAGAAATACAAATATTGATATGAAAACAAATGAAAGGAAAAAACCAGTTGAAAAGACTTAGAATGAGCATGGTACACCTCCTGTTGAAATGACTGAGGATGAGCATATTTCCTTGGGGGAGACATTCATTGCTGAGACTAATTCAGAGCTGAGTAGTGATTGCAGTGAACATGACATCAAGAAGAAGAATCAAAAAAGGAAAAAAATATGGATCATTCAATCCATACACTGATCCCAAGGATATCAACTTCAATATAGGCATGGAATTTAAGAATGCAGTTGAGTTTAAGGAGGAAATAAGGGCACATGCAATAGAGAAGGGGATAGACTTCAAATTTTTGAAGAATGAACAAAGGAGAGTGTGTGTAGTCTGCATGAATTCCACTGTATGCCCATGGAGGATTTGGGGAAGTCAACCAAAAGGAGTGAAGAGTTTTCAGATAAAAACCTATAATCCAAAGCACATGTGCACTAAGAATTTGAGGAGTAGACAACTCAGTTCCCAATGGATTGCAAATACATATTACACAACAATAAAAAACAATCCATCTTGGAAGATTTCAGAAATGAAAAAGGAGATTGAAACAAGGTATGGCTTGGATGTTAGTTTGGGTACTTGCTCAAGGGCTAAAAGAAAGGCATTGGGTGCTGCTGTTGGTTCAATGAAGGAACACTATGCCAAGATCTGGGATTATAGAAATGAGCTCAGGAGGACTAATGAAGCGTCTAGAAGTATATTGTGTCATGAACAATCCTACATATGGTCTGTATTTCGAGGTTTTATGTGTGTTTTGATGCCCTGAAGAAGGGTCTATTGACTGGTTGTAGGAAGGTCCTAGGATTGGATGGGTGTTTCCTAAAAGGCTGTATGAAAGGAGAATTGCTAATTGCAATAGGAAGAGATGGGAATGACCAAATGTTTCCAGTGGCTTGGGGAGTTGTGCAAGTGGAGAACAACAATTCTTGGGGTTGGTTTCTTTCTCACCTAATAAATAACTTGCAAATGGAGGATGGTAGGGGATGGACCCTCATTTCAGATCAACAGAAGGTAACTTTAATGGTTTTTTTATATGTATTATATTGCATTTACTTTAATATCTTGTCATACCCTATTTAACTTATTTTGTTATTCTTCAATTTAATAGGGACTTGTAATATCTATTCTTTGAGCTCTTGCCTTTATCTGAGCATAGGGCATGTGCTAGACATGTGCATGCTAACTGGTCAAAAGAATTTAGAGGTGTAGAGTATTAGAGTCATTTCTGGGCAATTTCCAAGTCAACTAACATGAATGACTACAACACCAACTGTGACAAATTGAAAAAATTTTGATGAAAAGGCCTACAATGATTTGATGCAAAGAAATCCAAGTAAGTGGTGCAAGGTTTTCTTCTCAACTGATATTAAATGTGATAACTGTGAGAATAATATGTCAGAGGGGTTCAATGGGTCCTTAGTGGAAGCTAGGTCTAAACCACTAATTTATATGTTGGAGCATTTGAGAATGACTATGATGACTAGGCTACATAAAAGAAGAGAATGTATGACAAATCATTGGGATAGGATATGTCCTAGGATTAGAAAGAAAATTGAATTATACACATCTGAAGCTAGGTTGTGGACTGCTACCTATAATGGAAACAAGAAATTCCAAGTGGACTACATGAAATGGGGGTATGTTGTTGACATTCAAAATATGACATGTACTTGCAGATCATGGGATTTAAGTGGAATCCCATGTTGTCATGCCATTGCTGGCCTAGTGAGTATTGGTAAGAATGTAGATGACTATATTCCTAAGTGTTATACAAAGGATGAGTTTTTAAAGGCATATGCAAACAGTATTGAGCCCATAACAGGTGAAAACAACTGGCCACAATCTGGAGATGATCCCTTGAGGCCTCCAATGTACAAGGCAATGCTAGGGAGGCCAAAGAAGAAGAGAATGAAGGCACCACATGAAGAAGAGCCAAAGAAGACAACCAAGGGTGTATAGAAATTGAGTCAGTATGGGAAACATATGATATGTAGTATTTGCAATGTAGTTGGTCATAACAAAAATGGGTGTAGAGAACCAAGGGAAAGTGTAGCAAGTGTCAGTGGGGTCCAAACTGAGGTATTCAGCTTCTATATCTTGTTTTTACATAACAATGTTATATATCATTATTGGTTCTACAGTTCTGAATGTGGATGCTAATTTCTTATAGGCACCTAATACTTCAAAAAAAAAGATGTAAATCTAAAGCAGAGAAAGGAAAAGCCCCAATTGAGAGAGTTTATACAAAAAATATAAATGAAGGAAGGAAGAAGACACCTCAGATACCTGCAGGTGAGAAGAAAAAAAGAGGAAGGCCCAGGAAGCCAGTCAATGTAGAACCAAGACATGATTTTGCTGGACTCTATGTTTCACCAGCTGGAGAAACATTTTTAAAGGTATGTTCAGTTTATCAATATTTGTCTAGACTACACAGTTTACCATTTTCATTTCTAAATTATCAACTAACACTGATATGCACTATGTACTTGTTTGTAGATACCTGGAGCATCTAGGCCTGTCAATTTGGATGCTTATGCTCCACCAAATGAAAGACCAAATCAATTTCCAAGAGATGCAGTTGGCCCGTCAACATCAAGCACAACTGCCCCAGCAACATCAAAGACAACTGCCCCACCTGCATCTACTCAACAGTCTGACTTTTGAAGGAACACTAATTAGGATAGGTTGTATAAAAATTTCATGACTATGTAACCAGGATAATTACTGGGGGTATAACTTAGTTTTGGACATGTTTTTTTGGTTGGTACATTACTGGTTGTATAGAAATCCCAGGCAGTATGGACAAGTACTTTTGGACTTGTGTACTTGTTCATAAACTTTTGTGATAGGGGCTTTTGGATGTGAAACATATGCCTTTGGTTAGCAATATATTATGACTTGAAGTAAACCTATGTGTTTTTGGACTTATTCATAAACATATGTGTATTTATTGGTAAACATGGTATCTAAGGTGAACACAGTCTACACAGATCATATATAGTTTTGCAACAAACATTCCAAAGATCACAGTTTTGCAACAAACATAATCTCATAACAAAGATCATAGTTTTCACAATAACCCATTCCATTTCCTCCTAACATATGAAAACTCTATTGATATCATAGCCTAACATAACCTAAAAAAAATACTCCAATGATATTCACCCTTTTCTAGGCAACATCAACATAACTGTACCATTTGGACTTAAAATGACATATACACAAATCAAGAAAACAATTACAACAACCCATAGCCTAATACTCCAATTGCTCCTAACTTGAGATTTGAGCAAAACAATTTCCATGTCTTTCATCACCAATTCTTTTTCAAGCCTCTTGATTTCCTTTTGTAGTGTCACTTTCTTGTCTTTTTTCTTTTCCAACTTCATCTCAGCCTTGGTTAACTTCTCTTTCAATTCAAGAACATCTTGGCTCTCATTTGCCCATTCAAAGAAATCACAACCTTTGACTGTTTTCTGCATTAACACAAACAAAAATATATATGTCAAAAGCTTTGCACAGAACCTTTAAACACAAAATAGAAGTCACAAGTCACAAACAAAACTGCTGATAACAAACAAAATTTCCAAGATGAAAACAAAAGTCAATAAAACAGCTTGCATGAAGAATTTCCAGGCTTAAACAAACAGAATCACCAAGAAAATAGCTTACCATATGAAACAAACAGAATCACAGACAAATATTTTAAAAATGAGCCAAGATGTAAAAAAAATACAATTTAACATACATATACATACACTGTAATTCCCACATCCATAGAATAGCTTGCCAGGGTTACTATAAGTTCGTGAGGTCTTCAATGGAGCTGAGACCTTGCAATCACACAATGGAACACCTTCATCTTCGTGAGTTTTGGCACGCGATTGCCCTGTAGATGACGAAGCCATGGAACACAATGGAGCCGAATAGGGTTTTCTAGCTACGAATTGTGGGATAAATGATTCTCAATGGAGACTCGAAGAAGAAGATGTGTCGGAAAACAGTTAGGGCTTCGATGAGTCGGAGAGAAACAGTTAGGGCTTCTATCTAACTGTCGATATACATCTGGAATTTAGTTATATACATCCACTCAACGACCAAGGGCATTCTCGTCAATTAAAAACAAAACAAACGACAAAACTAACACTAACGGTGGGAGGGGGCAAATTGGTCCAAACATACATGTCTAGGGACCAAATTCTATTGTTTTTTTGTCCGGGGACCAAAACATTGATTTTCGACATGTCCAGGAACCAAACATTATATTAATCCTAAGTATATTAACCTTAAATCTTGAGATTATGTTTTCAATATATTTCAAAATTGTTATGATAAAATTGTTGCAGATATTACTAAAGTTATATGAATTTATTTAACTATAATAACATATTTGTTAGTGCGTATAGAGATACTTAATTAGAAAATCATTGGTGTGTTTAGTGATTATCAGTGAACAAATTAAAAAGAAATGAGTTACGAAAAGAAGCTATACTTTCAATATGATGACGAAAAAAAATGAAAAATGTAGTATTTGTTGGAGAAGAAAACTAAAGTTTATAGTTTATTGCATTGAATATTTTGACTATTACAAGTAGCCTTAAAATGAACATATTTATATCTAACAAACCACTAATCAGCTAACTAAACAATTGTTGTTAGGATTTTCACTATCCTTTCCGTGCTGAAATTTTTGAATAGACTCTCATATGTTAAGAAATGTACAGAAACCCATATATACATATTAATGTTAAAGTAAATATATTATCTTTGATTATTTTATTTCTTAATATGAATATATAACTTTTTAAAAATAAATAGAAAATGTACTTAAATTAACCATATTATGAATATTTATATTTTTCGAAGTAAGGTCACTTAATTTGAAAATGAGATTTCAATTTTGTTTTAAGTTTGTATAAAATAAATAAATATAATGAATGAAATTTCTTTAATTATTAGATTTTGAAATCTTTAATTCTATTTATTCTACTACTAGGTACGATATTAAAAAAAAGGGAGGGTTTATTTTCACTACAACTTTTACTTATCAAATACTTTACTATTTATTGCATCAATTAAACAAATGTTTGGACAAAATTACCCCTTGATTATTTGCATTTGTTAAGTTATCTAACAATGTTACCTACATAATTTTCTAAATAAAAAAATATCAAATGATATTTGGTTACCGTCCACATAACCAACATAATTATTTTTTTTTATTTTTCCTAAATGTTATATCCATAAAATTCATGGCTAGAGTCATGTTACATAATAAAAAACTAATATTAAAAAAAATATTTTTTATCAACCGAATATTAAGAAAACGTAGGATTTGTTATTTACTGAAAAAAAAAATAAGAATTAGATGAATTACATGTTATAATTGTAAAAAAAATTATCCAATAGTAAAATCATATTTTGATACCATATAGTAAAGCTTTGTACATTTTGCCTACCATAACAATTGATTCTAAATATTAATTATGAATAGATTAACCAATAATCAATTCAATAACAACCATATTATTATTATTCAACTTATGTTAATACAAAATAATATTTAAATCAAATTAATATTTTATTATAGTAACGGAGTATCACATAATCCCTTCGTTTTTAAATATTTTTCTTCATTTTTTTTCTATTCAAAAATAATTGTCTTCTTTCATAACTTTCATTTAAAAAAACAATTTTACCACTTTACCCTTACTTTTTCTACCTACTTCAATTATAACCACGTACACAAGGGCATTAAAGAAAAAAAAATCATGCATTACACCAATATTTATAATGCAGTTAATTACTTTTTCTTAACGGTGTGTCTGGTTAAAAGCGATAATAATTTAGAAACAAAGGGAGTATAATTTAGAAATAACAAATATATTGCTCAACTTCAAATAACAAGTAATTAATTAATAAACAGTTTTGTCCAAGTATACATAAGTTAAAAGTAATAACTAATAATGTGGTAGATAAGTAAAAAAGGTAGTAGAAATAACATCTCACTAAAAAATCATTAACTACACATGCAACATGCGTGCAACGTGCGTGCACTTGACTAGTATTAATAAAAAGCTATGATTTTAGTAAATGAATTCATCATAATTAAGACTGAAAAGGAGAATCAACAAACTTACTGCCTTACTGAAACCTCCACTCCGATTAGAGTATTGAGAAATTCTAGATGGAGTCTGTGAAGGACAATATTGCCATCTTCAAGATCAGACTCTCCTGTTTTCAGTCGATTAAGGCAGTGTACATATTTGGTCAAGAATTGTAATGAACAACAAAAAAGTGAAGTATAAGATCAGTCACCATTTTTTGTGTGATAAGATGTAAGAATGCAACATAATCACATGAATTGATGTAGCATTACTATAATCTTTACATGGGACGGATCATGGATGTAGTAAGTATAATATGAACCAAGAACTAATTTTTTTATTATTATTTCAAGACATTAATACAATATGTAAATGCAACTCTTTAAAATAAAAACATTCTTTTAGTGGAATAAGCAACTGTTTAAAACATAACGTTTATGGGAAAGCCCTCTTTTGCACATTCTTCTTCTTTTGAGTATGTAATTTCTTCCTAATGAGAAGGGGCGTCTAGACATAATCATCACAAGAAAGAATTGAAAAAGGATATTTTACTGTTAAGAAGAGCTCCTCATTGATGCTGATAACATACTGCTTTGAAGAAGAAGCCAAGGAAAATAAAAGGTTGTGTGGTGATCCTATGGGAACTAGGATTTTTTTTATGTCATTTGTGGAGAAATAAGCTATGTTTCTAAATTTCCTATTATCATCTAAGAGAACAGCTTTCATGTGAATAGCTGTGAGGGAAGTGGAAGATGAAGCTTGTGTTGAAGATGAAGCCATATGAAGTCTGTGAGGGACGGAATATGAAGCTTGTGTTATTCAGAACAGAGCTCTCTTGTAGTGTGAGGATCAACCTTGGATGTTCTTTTGCTTCTTGATCGGTTTCGGTATCTGAAAAACATTAGATGGTGTTACTCTCTAAAGAAGAGTGGGGACTGTGGAGTATCACAAATTTAAACCTCAGCACACCCACATGCCACATGGAGGAGGCATCCTTACAAAAGACATTGATTTTTTGTCTAATCAATCCTACTCGGATCGCTAATCCAAATTATGTGTATACCTTATGGTTATGGAGGCTGCTTATCAACTGCACCAATCCACTTAAAACTTCTTAATTTCCCTTTGAATACCAATTCATTTTTTGGATACAAAAAACCCAGTAGTTCAATATACCCTACCAGTCCCATTGATCTTTCACAAAACACCAAAATATGGTCTGCAGTTTCTAAATCCACTCCCCACAAAACAGGAGCACAAGGGATCCTCACTCCTCATTAATACCTAAGCTATCTCTCATGAGTCATGACCATGAACATCTTAGATGTCATCCGACCTTGAACAACCAACCAAATAATTATAATATAAACGATGTCATGGGCATTTATTTTTTGCACTATCTTGTTCTACCAATAGACTTCCCATTCATCAAGATTTTCCATATAAAAGCACACTTTGTTGATTGAAAAAAGTCGTTTTCTTATTTCAACACAACCAGTCCCTTATTATTACTGGGAGCCTCCACCAAATGTTGCAAGTCCAGAAGTCAATCATATTGCTCTAATCCCAAACAAGACATACTTGTTACATAAAACCTTTCTCTTTAATAGCTCCTTTCCGTTCCAAATCTCTGCCAATGTGAATATTGCAATTGACTTGACATTGATTATCAGAACAACAAAATAATATACATACAGTTTTTAATGGAACGTAACAAGATATAACAAAACTTAACATAATCTAACACTTTTAAAAGGGAGGGCTAGTTGGTAAAAAGGCCTTAAAGGGAGGGGGGGGGTTCATGGCAGGCCTTTTGCTTCTTCTTTTTTTCTCTGTTTTTTCCTCCAAATCTTCAAAAAAAAAAAGAAGCAAATCTTGGTGAGTTTCAGGTTGGTGGCGGCGTCAAGGGAGGGGCCGAGTGGCTCAGGATGCCACCACTAGCAGGAGCCAAGTGGTCCTAGCTAGACTCCATGAAAAAGTTTTATTTTTCCATGATTTGACTTGGGGGAATTTTAATCAAGTTTTATGAAAACGTTTCACGCATGTTATGTTTAACATTTATGTTTTTTTTATTCGTGAGTAGATTTCTTAAATTTCACATTTCCACTTATTTGTTTGATCCTTTTTTTTTTTTTTTGATTTGAATCAATTTCATGGTTAGGAAAAAAACAAAGAAAAAAAATCACGAATTCAAACATTCTTTCAAAGAAGTACATTAAGACAAATGGTTATATTTAACAATTGCTCTCAGGTAAGAATTTAGATCCCCTCCCGTAAACAATGGGGGAAAGATTCTTCTTTTTCTATCCACAGAAGGCGGATTTATGCTTATTATCAATCGCTTATTTAGTTACATAAAATTATATTAAAAAACAAAAAAACATTAAAATATCATGCATGTTAAATGAAGGTTTATATATTATTAATATATATACCAATCAAGTTTGTTATCTAAGAGTAATCACGAGTTACCTCGTACGAACTTGAACTTTGAGCGAAGCGGAAGACTTTCTGCTTGAGCTACGATCTTCGTATGTCACTATCAACAATCCTGTAAGTCTCTCTCATCGGATTGATATCACGTAGAACGAATATCAATTCTGATTCACACCACAAATCGAAGCCTCACGCATTACACCAATATTTATCATACAGTTAATTACTTTTTCTTAACGGTGTGTCTGGTTAAAAGAGATAATAATTTAGAAACAAAGGGAGTATAATTTAGAAATAACAAATATATTGCTCAACTTCAAATAACAAGTAATTAATTAATAAACAGTTTTGTCCAAGTATACATAAGTTAAAAGTAATAACTAATAATGTGGTAGATAAGTAAAAAATGTAGTAGAAATAACATCTCACTAATAAATCATTAACAACACGTGCAACATGCGTGCAACGTGCGTGCACTTGACTAGTATTAATAAAAAGCTATGATTTTAGTAAATGAATTCATCATAATTAAGACTTAAAAGGAGAATCAAAAAACTTACTGCCTAACTGAAACCTCCACTCCGATTAGAGTATTGAGAAATTCTAGATGCAGTTTGTGAAGGACAATATTTTCCATCTTCAAGATCAGACTCTTCTGTTTTTAGTCGATTAAGGCAGTGTACATATTTGGTCAAGAATTGTAATGAACAACAAAAAAGTGAAGTATAAGATCAGTCACCATTTTTTGTGTGATAAGATGTAAGAATGCAACATAATCACATGAATTGATGTAGCATTACTATAATCTTTACATGGGACGGATCACGGATGTAGTAAGTACAATATGAACCATGAACCAATTTTTTATTATTATTTCAAGACATTAATACAATATGTAAATGCAACTCTTTAAAATAAAAACATTCTTTTAGTGGAATAAGCAACTGTTTAAAACATAACGTTTATGGGAAAGCCCTCTTTTGCACATTCTTCTTCTTTTGAGTATGTAATTTCCTCCAAATGGGAAGGGGCGTCTAGACATAATCATCACAAGAAAGAAGTGAAAAACGATATTTTACTGTTAAGAAGAGCTCCTCATTGATGCTGATAACATACTGCTTTGAAGAAGAAGCCAAGGAAAATAAAAGGTTGTGTGGTGATCCTATGGGAACTAGGATTTTTTTTATGTCATTTGTGGAGAAATAAGCTATGTTTCTAAATTTCCTATTATCATCTAAGAGAACAGCTTTCATGTGAATAGCTGTGAGGGAAGTGGAAGATGAAGCTTGTGTTGAAGATGAAGCCATATGAAGTCTGTGAGGGACGGAATATGAAGCTTGTGTTATTCAGAACAGAGCTCTCTTGTAGTGTGAGGATCAACCTTGGATGTTCTTTTGCTTCTTGATCGGTTTCGGTATCTGAAAAACATTAGATGGTGTTACTCTCTAAAGAAGAGTGGGGACTGTGGAGTATCACAAATTTAAACCTCAGCACACCCACATGCCACATGGAGGAGGCATCCCTACAAAAGACATTGATTTTTTGTCTAATCAATCCTACTCGGATCGCTAATCCAAATTATGTGTATACCTTATGGTTATGGAGGCTGCTTATCAACTGCACCAATCCACTTAAAACTTCTTAATTTCCCTTTGAATACCAATTCATTTTTTGGATACAAAAAACCCAGTAGTTCAATATACCCTACCAGTCCCATTGATCTTTCACAAAACACCAAAATATGGTCTGCAGTTTCTAAATCCACTCCCCACAAAACAGGAGCACAAGGGATCCTCGCTCCTCATTAATACCTAAGCTATCTCTCATGAGTCATGACCATGAACATCTTAGATGTCATCCGACCTTGAACAACCAACCAAATAATTATAATATAAATGATGTCATGGGCATTTATTTTTTGCACTATCTTGTTCTACCAACAGACTTCCCATTCATCAAGATTTTCCATATAAAAGCACACTTTGTTGATTGAAAAAAGCCGTTTTCTTATTTCAACACAACCAGTCCCTTATTATTACTGGGAGCCTCCACCAAATGTTGCAAGTCCAGAAGTCAATCATATTGCTCTAATCCCAAACAAGCCATACTTGTTACATAAAACCTTTCTCTTTAATAGCTCCTTTCCGTTCCAAATCTCTGCCAATGTGAATATTGCAATTGACTTGACATTGATTATCAGAACAACAAAATAATATACATACAGTTTTAATGGAACGTAACAAGATATAACAAAACTTAACATAATGTAACACTTTTAAAAGGGGGGGCTAGTTGGTAAAGAAGGTCTTAAAGGGAGGGGGTTCATGGCAGGCCTTTTGCTTCTTCTTTTTTTCTCTGTTTTTTCCTCCAAATCTTCAAAAAAAAAAAATGCAAATCTTGGTGAGTTTCAGGTTGGTGGCGGCGTCAAGGGAGGGGCCGAGTGGCTCAGGATGCAACCACTAGCAGGAGCCAAGTGGTCCTAGCTAGACTCCATGAAAAAGTTTTATTTTTCCAAGATTTGACTCGGGGGAATTTTAATCAAGTTTTATGAAAACGTTTCACGCATGTTATGTTTAACATTTATGTTTTTTTTTAATTCGTGAGTAGATTTCTTAAGTTCCACATTTCCACTTATTTGTTTGATCCCTTTTTTTTTTTTTTTTTTTTGATTTCAATCAATTTCATGGTTAAGAAAAAAACAATGAAAAAAAATCACGAATTCAAACATTCTTTCAAAGAAGTACATTAAGACAAATGGTTATATTTAACAATTGCTCTTAGGTAAGAATTTAGATCCCCTCCCGTAAACAATGGGGGAAAGATTCTTCTTTTTCTATCCACAGAAGGCGGATTTATGCTTATTATCAATCGCTTATTTAGTTACATAAAATTATATTAAAAAACAAAAAAACATTAAAATATCATGCATGTTAAATGAAGGCTTATATATTATTAATATATACCAATCAAGTTTGTTATCTAAGAGTAATCACGAGTTACCTCGTACAAACTTGAACTTTGAGCGAAGCGGAAGACTTTCTGCTTGAGCTACGATCTTCGTATGTCACTATCAACAATCCTGTAAGTCTCTCTCGTCGGATTGATATCACATAAAACGAATATCAATTCTGGCTCACACCGCAAATCCAAGCCTCACGCATTACACCAATATTTATAATACAATTAATTACTTTTTTCTTAACGGTGTGTCTGGTTAAAAGAGATAATAATTTAGAAACAAAGGGAGTATAATTTAGAAATAACAAATATATTGCTCAACTTCAAATAACAAGTAATTAATTAATAAACAGTTTTGTCCAAGTATACATAAGTTAAAAAAATAACTAATAATGTGGTAGATAAGTAAAAAATGTAGTAGAAATAACATCTCACTAAAAAATCATTAACAACACGTGCAACATGCGTGCAACGCGCGTGCACTTGACTAGTATTAATAAAAAGCTATAATTTTAGTGAATGAATTCATCATAATTAAGACTGAAAAGGAGAATCAACAAACTTACTGCCTTACTGAAACCTCCACTCCGATTAGAGTATTGAGAAATTCTAGATGCAGTCTGTGAAGGACAATATTGCCATCTTCAAGATCAGACTCTTCTGTTTTTAGTCGATTAAGACTGCGTACATATTTGGTCAAGAATTGTAATGAACAACAAAAAAGAGAAGTATAAGATCAGTCACCATTTTTTGTGTGATAATATGTAAGAATGCAACATAATGACATGAATTGATGTAGCATTACTATAATCTGTGGATTTCTATATTTCGTTTGACAATTAAGATTACATAAAGGCTAAAGTTTTCATTTTACAATTTTTATCACGAGAATGAACCATGAGATTGAACGATGAAACTGGACAAGTCGAATTGTCCTGGTTTTGTTCAATCTAGTTCAAACTCGAACTAGATCTGAGCGGTTTAGATCAATTTGATATTTTACGAACATAGGGTGAGAAACATGTTTTGGTATTCGGGTCTCGATCCGACCCGATTAGTTAAAACCCAATCGGATCATATATTTTTTCAAAATGTTGTTTAGCGGGTTACCCTAACCCAAATCCTAATCAATTTGTTCATGACAATGCATCAATTTGAATCGCAATGCACAATATGGATTTGTGATGCAACAAATCCCGATGTACAAACTAGATTCCCGTTGTAGAAAATCCCAATGAATAAATTGGATTCCCGATGTAAAAAAATAGGTGAAAATAGACAGAATTGGACCGATCAATGGGTACGCCTAACTGGTCCGATGAGACCCATGAGATTGAATCACGAGACCGAACCACACTACCTTAGACCACGAGACCGAATCGTGAACCGCGCGTGAAGCCGGATTCGAGCAGTTGACTGTCAAGGCTATAAGAGGTTTGGTTGGCCGAATCTGAGGTAGAGAAGAGTGTTGCCGGGGTTGACATTGGGCGGCGACGATGAGGGATGACGCTCTAGACTTTGGCTGGCTCTGTTGTTAAAATAGTTGGGGTGAGAGATGTTAGTGTAAATAGATGTAAACTATGGGGGGTGTTAGTATAACATTTAGTTTCATTTGTATTAGCTTTGCGTAGTTTATTGTTTGAACATGCATAGTTGGGTGGTCATTTTGATGCTATGAAATCCATAACTTTAATTAGTATACTTGGTTGATATATCTTGTTTATGTTGTTAAAATAGTTGGGGTGGGAGGTGTCAGTGTAAATAGATGTAAACTATGGGGGTGTTAGTGTGACATTTAGTTACATTTGTATTAGCTTTGCGTAACTTATTGCTTGAACATGTATAGTTAGGTAGTCATGTTGATGTTATGAAATTCATGACTTTAATTAGTATACTTGGTTTATATTGTATATTTTTTTAAAATTATTGGGGGTGTTAGTGTAAATTGATGTGCATCATATGGGGTGTTAGTGTAACATTTGTTGTAGTTTATCTTGATTATGATGTTGAAAGTATTGGATGAAGGTGGTAGTGTAAATTGATTCAAATTATAAGGGGTGTTAGTGTGAATATATGTAAATTGAGGGTTGTTAGTGTAAAAAAATTTGCTTTATTTATCTTGTTTGTTATAGTTTTCTGATGCTTTATTATTTCATTAATATAGTAATAATGATTGTAAGTTGAGGCATACGGTCCCCAAGTCACTCCAGCGGACGTGTTTGTGAGTACACACACCACTGCTACCTCCGGTGATAAACGTGACTGAATTGATGAATAGGCAGAATCCACATTTGTAAGTATAATAGTGTTTAGTGACTGTTATTCAATACGTGTTGATTATGCATTGTGTTTTAATATTTTACTTGTTTATTTTGTTATTATAGTCTTCTTATCTGGGGATGAAGGAGGCCCCAGTTGAGGCGGATTTAGTGGAACCTAGTGAGACCGGGTGTGGGTTCCCGGGACGGTGCGCCCGCGCCCCGCGCGCCCTTGGTTACGGGTGCGCATACGTGCAGATGCAGGACACCACTGCTCACGTTCCACCCTCCCTTATTTAGGGGAAGACGAAATTAAAAGTGCGAGAGGAGTGCTGTCTATGATAGCGCGTTGGAATGCGTCTCGGTTGCCTTTAGTGGATTTTTAATCCAATATGGGAACTTATGGTTTCCCGCATCCAGTTATCCCTTTTTTAGGGGATACCAGGATATGGGAATGCATTACCATTTCATTCCCATTTTCCCTTTTTTAGGGGAAAACGGAAAAGTGCAAAAAAGGATATTGCGATGCCCCCACTATGGATTTTATTAAAAATAGCCTTATGGCCAGTTTCAGATCACTATAGGAGCTTTGAGTTTCCTGCATCAAGTTATCCCTTTTTTAGGGGATACCATGATATGGGAATACATCACCCTTCCATTCCCATTCTCCCCTTTTTAGGGGAGAACGGAAAAGTGCAAAGAAGGAGTGTTGCGAGGCCCCACTGGATCCAAAAAGTTTTAGAGTCGCCATCTTTATTTTAAGATAGAAATAAAGCAAAACCAAAAAAAGGAAAATTAAACCAGAGAAAAAGAAAACGGGTTCGGAGGCTAAGTTACGAGTTGGGAAGATGCTAGACACCCAACTCGCCCTTTCGGTCTCAAAAGTAGTTTTTAGCTGGAGTATGCTTATTGTTATATTTATTTAGCAAATAAATAAAGCATTAAAAGACATGAAATTAAAACAAATACATCCGTGGCTACATTATTTACGGACTTGCAGCCATTTCCTTACAATAATTACAAATGTATTTAAAAATATTTGGCCATTATAACGGCTCTTTTACATAATATTTCCTATTCTAATCCGGGCAGCACAACGGCTTATATTGACTACATTGTGCCGGATTTAAATAACAACTTTAAATAATAAATAAATGAAAAAAGTAAATAAATAAATAAAATGCCCTTAAAGGCTATTACCTTTTAGAGCGGTAGTGTGCTCGCTCTGTCCTTCAGGGAGAGGGAGTATTTTGTTGTTGTTTGTTGTGTGGTTGTTGTTTTGATTTTGGCAGAGTGACTGCTTATTTTGGAAGGTTTTGGCTCGTTCGCTCGGGCAGAGTGACGACTTATTTTAGAGGGTTTTAGCCTTTTTGGTTGGGCGGAATAACGGCTTAGTTTTTGTGTATTTCAGCTCATTACTCGGGCAGAGTAACGGCTTACTTTGAGATTTTTGGGCCGGGGAAGTAAGGTGGATACCTAACTACTAGGCTAGGGATCACTTATAACCGGTGGATTTAAGTTTTGGCGGAGTTTGGACGGGGTTTGGAAGCTTTGGTGGGCTACACACCTCTCTCTAAAACTTCGGCGTTCTTACGACGCGAAGAAATATCAGAGCTTCGTTGTCGATTTCTCTGAACGCTCAAATGAGGAGCCCAACACACTTATTTATTGGTGGGACGAGGGAGTCATCGGGGATTTTCTGATTTCTTCACCGCCGTGTGTCAACTAAGCCAGCGAGTTGCACAATGCGTTAAGTCTGAGAGGCTACAGTAGCCCTTTGGCGCCGACACATTGGTTCCTTGGCGCGGCGCCCAGCATCCTTTTAGGCCGCGCCAAGCTCCTGTTCCACTTTCAAATTTGACACTTTCACCCGTCGCAATTCAGTGTTTTGCGCTTCCTGCTTTGCTTTTCGCATTTTTGACTCATGTAACTTGACAGTTGTTAAGTTTGAACAGTTCTTGATATCACATGTCAGAGTCACATACCAGTGGTACGAAATTGGGGTGTCTACACCGGGCAGGTTGAATGGGACCCATTGCGTAGCTTGTTGTTACCAGTGATGGGCGAAAGAAGAGGGGACAAAGAGTGTATGGGTTAGGGGAATATGGGGGAGCTGCCATCTCCGTAGCAAAATCCAAGGCTTTACTATCAACTGCACGGTCATATGTTCGTTCCAGAGATGACAGTGAAGAAGTGTTGGCGCTACGTGCTCAGTTGGCAAGGACAAAAGAAGTCTTGGCAAAGCAGCAACAAGACATGACGGAGCGGGACGCAACAATGACGGATATGAACACAAAATTGAATGCATTATTGGAGATACAGATGTGGCACCAACCGCCCCCTCATAGTATCTTGTTCTGCATCCCCTGAGAATGTAGCTAGAATTTTGTTTTGTGATGGACATGTGACTATTTTAAAACTTCGTTTTGTTAATGTTTTAAAACTTCGTTTTGTTAATGTTTTAAAACTTCGTTTTGTTAATGTTTTAAAACTTACTTTCTTTTATTAACGTTTATGTATTTTGGGAGATGACAAATATTAATTGTTGTTTGAGTTAATTGCGGTATCTTTTTATGCAAAGTGAATTTTATTTACATATATAATATGTTTTTTATCATGTAAAAAATTTATTTAATTTAATTTAGTTTTTTTATTTGCTGTACATATTAGCGACAGAATTTCCGTTTCTAAAATTAATCAATAGTATCATTTTTTTAATAAAAATTAGCGACGGAAACTTCTGTTTCGAAAATTAATCAATAATATCATAAAAATATTTTTTAATAAAAATTAGTGACGGAAAAAACCGTTTCTAAAATTAATCAATATTATTGTAAAAAATATTTTTTAATTAATTTTGTCTAAACTATTAACGACGGAAACTTCGTTTCAAATTAGCGACGGAGACTATTAGAAACGAAGATTATAAATGGAATATTCCGTAGCTAATTGGTGACGGAATTCTTATATTCCGTCACTAATTAGCGACGATATACAGGTAATTTCAAATCAGCTACTAGTGATTAGCGACGGGCCAGTGACGGAGAGATTCCGTCGCTAAATGTTAATTAGCGACAAAAAATTTCGTCGGTAATTAACGGTTTTCTAGTAGTGAGATCACCATCAATGTCATCATTTGATTAGCTCGACCAAGGTTCAAATCTCACAATCAATGTCATCATCTCTGTGTATCAAGTAGGGGTGGCAAAATGGGTGTTTTGGATCATTGGATAATAGGTCATTATCCATGGATAACCATAGATAATGGCCTATTATCCAATGATCCAAAACACTCATTTTGCCACCCCTAGTATCAAGTCTTCTTTCGTTTGGTTATATGACCCCCAGTGATTTTAATCATGGAATTGATAAAGGGGTATGGTTGATTTAAGGCCTAATCGGATCTTTAGCTTAAGTTGGGTGTTTGAAGATGACGGAGAATTAGGAATGCTGATAGATATGGATATATTAAGGTTGGTGGTAGGTTAAACACGAGATTTGGAGATGAGATTGAAAATTACCTCAATACCCTTGCATCCTTTGTCTAAATGACTAAAATAGTCCTTACGTGACATATGCATGTTAACTCTTGTTATTTTTTTAAATGTTCATAGAGGTGAGGGTGGAGAAAAGGAGAAAAAAAAAAGTAATGCTAAATACCATTATGAGATTAACCTTAGGTTACAATGCATGATGCATTATGGGACCAGGTGGATACATTAAGAGGGAAATTTAGAGCATATATATAACAATGATCCTAATTGACACAGATGCAAGTTTTTTTCAACTTTATGAATTATCACCATATTAAAAAGAAAATCAAACTCTTGTGCGATTTAAATGTTGCTATCTCATCCACTCACCAGTCAATCATATACATTTGTATAACAAATTACTATCGTTCAAACATTTTGTTCGATGCATGAAGATGAGATGTTTTTATTTACTAATACTATATTTATTAACATCACGCTATTGATATTTTATTTACTAGTACCAAATGTTTTATTTTTTGTAATATAAAATACAACATTTAAATAACTTAAGAGTGCTACTGCTACAATGATTGCCCATGAAGACGTATTTAAGATATGAAATTTTTTTAGTAGGATTTTTGGTATTTTTTCCTAGAAAATACTTTTGTCTCAAAATTATTATCGTGTTTAACCCGACATCCTGATTAAATTAATATTTATTTGAAATATAGTTTTTTTTAAATTCATGTATATATAACTCATAATTAAAGTATTATAAAAAAATAATAAAATAATTATCTTGAAAAAATTTCAAACAAAACAATTACTCTTAGGCTCCGTTTGTTTCACGGAAAATGATTTCTGGAAAATGAAAAGATTTCGTTTTTAGGTGTTTGGTAGATTTTTTGAAAATACGACGGAAAACATTTTCGGGTGTTTGGTAAACGTACGGAAAATGCTACAGAAAACAATATATGAATAAATACAAAAATATATATATTACAATAGAGCTCATTCTCACACATGTGCAATTGACTAAAGTTATTTAGAGGTTGAGATTAAATTATTTTTAAAAATTTAATAGTTGAGATTCACTTCACTCTCACATTCACATGTGTGAGAGTAGTTATCCATTTTTAACTATCTATTTTCTCTCACCCTGTTACAAAATCACCCCCTACAATCAATATTATGAGTAGTCACACCATGAAATTAATCTTCTAAACCATTACCTCTTACAAAACATCAACCTTACATTAATATCTATAATACAATAGATGTCAGTGTAGCACGCTTACAATTGACTTGAGATAAAAAAGGGTCAGGATTTACTGTTTTATGGTGATCCAACAACCCTTATTTCCCTATGCTCTCACATGTGCGAATGACGGTTTACTGTTTTACGGTTTTACAGTTTTATGTTATCGTAATTAACATACTCAATTTAGTATTTTACGGTTTTACATTTATTTGCAAAAATTAGTTACTCTTTTACTGAGATATTACGATTTTACAGTTAATATTTTACAGTTTTATAGTTTTATGGTTGCGAAAATTTGTATTTGTATTTTTTTCTTTTTAATTGTTATCGTAATTAACTTAATGAATTTAATTTTTTTCGACTCGTAATTTTGTATACAAATTATTTTTTAAAAAAAACGTAAGTTTTGTAATTTGAAATATTTATTTTTTTCTTTTTAACTGTTATCGTAATTAACTTAAGCAATTTAATTTTTGTCCGGCCCGTTTTGTCCGGCCCACAATTTCGTACACAAATTATTAATTAATCCCTCCGTTCCGGGCAAAGAGACCTCGTTTGAAAGTCAATTTTTTAGGAAAATAATATTTTTAGTGGTTTATTTCTACAATATATGCTTCATTTATTGATAAATTTTTAAGCTGACACCGTGTCATCGGCACGGGCAAGAGTACTAGTATTCTAATATTAATGCTCATATTGAATTTAAGATAGTACTGAGATTTAAGTAATTTTCCATTAGTAACCTCAATTTATCATTAATAGTGTCAAATCAATAAGATCCATGTTTTTTCAATTTTAAAAATACAAATAAAAAATTTGACAATTGATATGAAAAAAAAACATTTAAAAAATGAAAATGAACAATATTTGGGACGTCCCTAAATAATATAGTTGACACTAATTTTAGGACGTAGTGAGTATTTATTAAAATTATAATTTATAAATAGTATGCACAAACTCCATTTATATTTCTAAATATATTTATTTGTTGAGTGAATGTGTACTTGTGGAAGGGGCGGAGAGATGCTCGAACTTTGGAAAATGACTTACGGAAAATGAATATGTAAGTCATTTTCCGGAAAAGAAGACTTCATTTTCCGTTGACTCGGAAAAGCTTTTACGTTGACTATATTTTCCTAAGGTTATCAAACACCGAAAAATGAGAAAAACGTTTTCCGAAAGTCATTTTTTGTGAAACAAACGAGCCTTATTTTGAAAAAGACGAAAAAGCAAATCATGACCATAATTATGGGAACAAGGGAGTAAGAAATTACACACATCTACCCGATCTACCATTTCATTCACAATTTTAAACTTAAGCAAAGAGAATGTAATTTTAAACCTTTCAATTTAGGAGCCAAAATTGTAACATAGACCAGGGTCAAAGTTTTCATTTGCAAAAGACTCTTTGTAGACCAACACTTGAGTCAGAACACAAGTTTCCAGAGTCAAACTTCTAACCCAAAAATGGCCTGCAGGCTTTGCACTAGCCCAATTACGTGGCACATGATTAGACACGCCACAATATATCGGTTGTCCTTGCATGCATGAGATAAAATTCGTTGTAATAATCACCTCCACTATACTCATCTACAATCCGTAGGTTTAGTATAATTTACATTTCACGCCTATGCAGTATAAGCCACTTCCACACATTTCCCTTGTACTTAACCTCAAACTTAAAATGTAACAAACATTTCATTAGATCGACTCATGCCGTTAGACTTCTCCTAATGAACATGAGTCATAACAAAGGTCAAAGTAAGAGTATGTAAAGAGGTTAGAGTGAGAAAAGTTACATCTTGAACACAACGTTAATACTGATTTTTGTTTGATAATCTAAGAGAGTGACTTCTAGGTGAATAAGGTATTCTCGATCCCTAATTTACCTTTTTCATTGGAACAAATTGTTGTCTTACTTTGTTTATGTAATTATGAGTTAATCTTTAAGATTATGTGGGTAAGACTGGTTCACTAGTTAGTCTAAACACATACATATGAATAGAATCACCTACTAAGAAGCCAGTTTGATTTTATAAACAAAACAAATTATGATTTACTAAAACTAGTATGAATTGAATACAACAGACACTTGAAATCATTGGATACTAAACAACTATATTTTTTTAAAGACCATTCAATATTGCATGCAATTACGGGATGCAGAAGACTATGTAATGTTGCAGTTCCTCACAATTGGTCATGAATCGTTTACAACACATTATTTTTTTCAAGGATGGATAATCAACCGAATCTCATTCACCCACATTATCAAATTCGTTTTATATTCTATACTATTACTTTAATTATAAAGGTGCTAGTCACTTACTTTTGAACCACTAGGGAGTGAAATGACAATGTTTTGAAATTATTCGGGGTGCTAAATTGCATTTCAACAAAAACCGGTATATCCGGTAACACCACACTATCAAAACAGTGTCGGAGACGTCAACAGGCTGATCCGGTCACTTTGCTCCAAAGGTTTACCCCATCTCAGAAAGTTTCGCTGATTCTCCTTGTCTTTCCGCTCCTGCTCTACTCTCTCTCTCCTCTCGATCACAGATCGTTCTCTCTTTCTAGGTCTGGTTTCTTTCTCTCTCTAGATCTGTTTTCATTCACTAACTCATTATCACTGATATTAATTTGTTCATAACTTGCAATTATTGATATCATTATATATTTTTTACTTCAATTCTTGCAAGTAAGTGTGTCTTCTACTACTTTACTCTCGAATTCTATCAATCTTTAGTTTATCTTTTTTGTTTTGTTGTGTGATTTGGATTTAGCTTCTGATTGATTTTTGTTAAGTTTCTGATGGTTTATCCGTTTATGAGATTTTGAATCGTTGCGTGGAAGTGCTATATTTTGACTTTATGAGGTCAATTAATGTTCGTTGTATAGTTGTATTATCTTTTACTGCGTTGACTCGAGTGTATACAGTTGGATTTACTTCTGTTTTATTGTTTAATGTTCGTTTGATGTATGATTTTGATTTGTTACTCGGAGATATTTATGAATTATGCTACCAACTCAATTTCAAGCCTTGAATTCAGAACTCGAAAACAAATCAATTTCCACGTTTGTTCTTCCAAATCCAAATCTAAGTCTTGGAATTGAGTGGTCAAGCGCTAGCGTTAATGAATTTATTTTGAGCTTTTGAATTGAGCGTTAATGATGTTACTGTTCGTTCTTTGTTGCATTATCTTTTACTGTGTTGACTTGAATGTTGCTCCTTTCGTTTTAGAAAATAGTCACATTTTGACTTTTATTAGTCAAATTGATTAAAGTTTGATGAAAGATTAATAAAGCTTAATTGTTCATACGAAATTCTAAAGGTTGTTATTAATAACTTTCTTGATATTCTTTCACTGAGTGAATATTTGATCTCCTAAAACATAATATGTGTATGGTAATGTGATTTGATTGACAACTTTCCAACAAGGAAAGAGGACTATTTTTTTGTGGACGGAGGGAGTATATGGTTAAATTGGCTTCAGTCTGTCATTTTTTATGGTTTCGGTGATATGTGGTACACATGTCTGTGATTTAGTTATTTTAAATTTACTGTTGGAAGTTGCAGTTGTGAGAATGAAGGGTGCTAAGGGTAAGGGAGCAGCTAAAAGGGATACCAAGGAGGCTTTGAAGCCTGTTGATGACAGGTTTGTTGAATTGATGTTGTTCCTTTACACTTATTATTGTGTTTCATATCAACTTACTAGTTTTGACCTAATGTTGGAATTTGGGAAGTGTTTTTGTCTATGGAAGTGAATAGCTATGTGTCATGCGTGATGTTAGCAAACACTAAACCGGTTCCACTTTGAGAGTCCCTTCTTTTCCGTTCATGAATGTTTAATAATGAAAGTTCTATTGTGTAAATCATACTTATGAGTTTTATGAGGTTTCACATTTGGAAAATGCATGGGATATAAAAAGATGTCACTAGTTTGACTCTTAACTATTGTGTGAAGTATGCGATTGGTTAGTTTTTGAGCCCCACAAGTGAGCGGCTTGGTCTTTGACCAATCAAACACTTGAACACATCAGTTTGGAGATAAATATGGGACATTTTTGTGGGATCCCTAACATTACTCTTCAACTTTACATTGCCCCCTGATATATCGACGAAACAAGTGCGACACTGTAATTATTGTGTTTAATGAGTGACAATTGGGACAGAATGAGTAGTTTGGTCTGATGCCTCATTTATGTATAATGTTGCTATTGGTTGTATGAGGGTGACAAAGAATTATAGTTACAGACTTACAGCATGTGTAACTTTGTTTCAGAAAGGTTGGGAAGAGAAAGGCTGCTGTTAAGGTAGATAAGAGTAGCAAAAGCAAGGCTAAGGGTGGGAAAGCGGCCAAAGATCCTAACAAACCAAAGAGGCCTCCTAGTGCTTTCTTTGTCTTCCTGTATGATACAAACTTTTCTTCTGTCATTTTTAATTATTTCATTCTTTTGGTATTATACCTAAATTTTCAACTGCCGCCAATTTATTTTCTTTTTACAGTGAGGAGTTTAGGAAGACCTTTAAGAAAGAAAACCCTAACGTAAAGGCTGTATCGGCTGTGAGTACTTCACATGCATTGAGTTTCTGATATTCTTTTATGTTGTTTGTATCATCGTTCATTTCAATTTCCAGATGAATTTGATTTTTACTCCAGATCTGCTGCCCTTATTAGGTTGGGAAAGCTGGTGGAGAAAAGTGGAAATCCTTGAGTGCGGCAGTAAGTACGATGTGTTATACGCCCTCCATCCCTAAATGATTGTCTATTTTTAGTTTATCAAGAAAAATAAGGAAGTTGATTTTTAAGTCATTTTAGTAGACACATATTAATAAATACCCTTGTTGTCCACCTTATAGGACAACAAGTGCATATTGGGACATTATGGTTCGCAAAGGTGCATTTAGTAACTACTCCATCCGTCCCAAAATTATCGTCTAGGTTGATTTGGCGTATGGTTTAAGAAAGCACATTTGATTGGATTATTAATATTATAATTGTGTGTGGTTTCCTTTAAAGTCCATGAATATGTGGCCCAAAATTAAAGTAAGAAATAAAAGATAGGGTAAAGTGGAAAAAGTGATGTCTTAAAAAGGAAACTTTCAAAGAAGACAATTATTTTGGAACGGACGAAAAAGGAAAGCAAAACGATAATTTTGGGACGGAGGGAGTATATCACAAAATCGACACTCATTTTGGGACAAAACTCTTAAAAAATTGACACTCATTTTGTAAAGAATCTCACCAGAAATCTGCTCTCTGTTAGTTACCTTGTTCAGTAGATTCTTTCGTAGTACTAATACTGTCCATTCTAGTGCTATGTTAGGCATGCAACCATGGGTCTTTTGTTGAACAGCCCGTAGATTTTGGTACTTTTGGAATGGTTAGAGATACATATGACTAATTTTCTAATGTGCTAATTAGCGTTAGTCTACAAATAGCTAGCAAGGATCTATATAATCCATACGAGGGGATGGAATTTCGGTGTAGATGGGAGATTGGCTAATTATCGAGTGCAAGTTTTCATGTGAATTAGTTTATATTTATAGTTATCTGATCTTCTTTGGCCTACTTTCTCATTTCAGGAAAAGGCTCCTTATGAAGCCAAGGCTGCGAAAAGGAAGACTGATTATGAAAAACTTATGAATGCGTACAACAAGAAGCAGGTGAGTGCATTCACGTGTTATACATTTTGCTGCCCAGACATGAAAAAACCTGTTTCTTGGTTGGATTGTGTATTTTCTAATTATCTGTTCAACTAACAGGAGACTGCGGTTGACGACGACGATGAGGAATCTGACAAGTCAAAATCTGAGGTGGATGAGGAAAGTGGCCAGGTATTTCTCCTTAACATCTTTACGAAGTATCGCACTTGTTGGCATCTTGTAGCAAACAAATTTTCCACAAGGTAACATGACAAGTAATCTTGTGAGAGTAATATTAATATTTAACACATTTGTCTTGTGATTTTAGACATGTTGAGCTTTCTCCCTCTCTCTCACCTTTCCTCCCAGATATTTTTTTGATCATTCATTTTGGAATCGAGATTTTTTTTTTTTGGGGGGGGGGACTAGAGGGAGCACAAGTGGGATGGCCTTGGTTCCAATTTTCAACTGTGGGTCAGTTGGAGGAAGGACTGTTGTTACCACTGTAATAACATTGTCACTGTTTTCTGGAGTCCTCACATCAAATTGTACCTGTTTTTGATGATAAAGTGGGAGATTATTGATATATTACATTCACCTAGAACCAAAAATGAACTTTCAAAATTATGTTTAAGGGGTGTTACATTGGGATGAAAATCTTATGAGACTTCCAAAAAGATATTCATTGAAAACTTTATTGAGGTGGTGTATAAACTTTTGTTAAAGTTTTGCTTTACAGTTGCAGAAAAACTGTATAAGCAGAATCTACTTCTCTTTTGTGTTGGCTTGGGTACTGTCGTCACAAGATTTGCTTGTCCCAAAATATTTTAAAAAGAACCTCCCTCTTTCGAAGCTTTCCATCCACAAAAGCAGCTTCTTCATAATTTGGAGAGCTTAAGCAACAGAAATGGCTGTCCTTTCCACTACTTATCAAAGAAGGGAGCCCTCCCTCCTACCTTTCAGGAAAGTTCTTAGAGATGCAACAAAGAATAAAGGGTACTTCATTGGCAATTGGCATTTTGGCATTGCAGTCTACCCTTAATATATTCCACCCCAAAATTTTGTGCATATCAATCAAAACTGGTTTTGTCTAGTTAAATTGACCATATTATGTAGGCCCTTGCATAATTGCCATCCTCAAAGTTTCATTCTATAGCCACCATTGATGGATTGCCATTTTTGTAGGATGATGAGGAAGAAGAGGACGATGATGAGGATGATGATTAAAGTGGAAACCTTATTAAGAGGGACTCATCCAGGGAAACTATACTGGATACTTTATGTTCATAATTTTAGGTTACATGTGTTGTGCTATCTGAAGTGGGTGAACAGAGATGTGTATTGCTGTGCTCTCATGTCGAATTGCTTGTGCTCATGCCTGTCTGTGTACTTGGCTAATGAGCCTTCGTTATTTTGTACTCGAGTTCTCGCTGTGGGAGCTTAGCTTTACAGTTTACATGATGGTTTAACTATCTTTTATCATTTAGTTAGAATTGAGTTCCGTTTCTTTCTAAGCAATTCATCCATCCTTTCAAGTATGTTTGTTTGAAGGATATCACATAGCTGAGTTTTATATAGTTTAGTTAGTAAATAGTTGTCCGAGTTTAAGCTGTTGAAAATGTTCTGGTAAGGAGGTGGTTCACAGCTGCTTGTTCTATAATTTACCAAGTCTCTAATAAACCTGTTGAGATTCAGCAGCGACTAAATTTGTTTGCTGACGGAGATATTGCTTTTAACTGCCATTGTAATCTCTCTCTCTCTTTCTTTCTCTCATTGTTTGTATAAAACTTTGGTAGGGCAATCTTCTTGTTGGCTGGGAATGAGATCACCTATTGATCGCAATAGAAGAGAGTTATCTTTTCCTCACTTGATCACCCTCTTCAACCATAGAAGAGACTAGAGAGCTCTTTTTGGTTGAGGAGATGCGTTCTTCTTTCTTTTTAACAGCCTTCCACAAAACAATTGGTGGCTTCTTTCCAGGAGGAGATGTAAGGTGTGTTTGGTTATTGAGATTTTGAATTTTCTTTTTTTGTATTCGTGAAGATAAATAAACAAATAAGATACCTATCTATGAATCGGAATTGAAATAAGATGCTCATGTTGGACAATGAGTTGTATGCCACCAAATAGCTTGTCCAGTAATGTAAGGAAATTTTCAGATAAAGGGATATAAGTTATAACCAACTTTTGGAGCTACCTATCTCACAATTGAGTCCGTGGGGGTCTCGAAAAGGACATTGAATAATAGGAGTATATATATACGAGTACGACAAACTCATATTTTCTATATTTTAAGATTAAGGAAATTACCTAACTTGTCGTTCTAGTTAAGCTCACACTTGGTGGTTACTTGTCGAATTCCTTGGGTTATCCAAATTCTTAGAATGACAGCGACGCTTCTACCGCTCATAGTCATAGTAAGCACTTTCTTTGGTTGCCGGATGAAATTGGACCCTTTTGACATCTTTTAGTAACCAAGTATATTAAACATTTCTCAAACCTTGCATTCCCGGATAAATTTGTGTATATAGATAAATGATAGATCCTCTTAAAACCCCTACAACTAGATTCCCGATGTTAAACCTTTCTCTGTTAGGCTTTATAATGACAAGAGTCACATATATTGGGCAATTCCTTGCCCTGTCTCTTTATATTCTTTATAGTTTCTGTGATTATAGTTTTCTTGTTAAGTTGTTGAGTTGTCTCGGATAATAGCCGTAACCCATTTTGCGTAAATAGAAAAGATCAGTCCACCAACATCAGCTAATCTCTCTCTCTCTCTCTTATATATATATATATATATAATGACAAGTGTATATTTATCCATCTAAAATCTCACTTTTGAATTATTGACATCTCTTTCTCTCCTAAATTTTTCTTATTTTCTCTCTTTCTCTCTCATGTCTCCTCCATATTTTCTCTCTCGTCACCATCATCTCTTATTTTTTAATTATGTTTAAACATTTTTTCTCTTTAAACATAAAAATTATAACTAAAACAAAAATAATAGTTTCGAGTCAAGAAAACAAAAATATAAGAGGAGGTTAGTAAAATAAAAAATAATTTATGGAACAAGCTACTATAAAAATAAAAGTTATAGAATCAACAAAACAAAAATAATTTAATACGGAGGCTAGTAAAATAAAATAATATATGGAACAAAAGTTTAAAACAACTTCTTAAGAATATATATGTAAAACAAAAATAAGTTAGTAAAATAAAAATATTTGATGGAACAAAAATAATAGTTACGGAGTCAATAAAACAAAAAAAAACAATTTAAACTGAGGTTACTAAAATAATAAAAATAATTTAAGGAACAAAAGTTATGTAAAACAAAAATACATTAGTAAAATAAAATTATTTGATGGAACAAAAATACTTAATAATTAAGGAGTAAATAAAACAAAAATAATTTAAACTGAGTAAAATTATAAAAATAATTCACAGAACAAAAGTTTAAAAGAAATTATTAAAAATAGTTATGTAAAACAAAAATACGTTTAGTAAAATAAAAATACTTGATTGAACAAAAATAATAGTTACAAAGTCAATAAAACAAAAATAATTTAAACTGATGTTAGTAAAATAATAAAAATAATTTACGGAACAAAAGTTTTCCGTAAAACTAATTTTTAAAAATAAAACAAAAATAATAGTTACGAAGTCAATAAAAAAAATGGAAGTTAGTAAAATCAAAATAATTACGGAACAAAAATAATAGTTAATGGTAAAAATAATTTCGATATTTTGATTTCACCTTATTTTCTTATCAGAAATTCATTTATTTGTAAAATAAAAATACAATTTAATAAAAATAATCATTCAAAATGAAGAACTTATTTGAGCTCAGATTCTATTTGCAGGGCGGAAAAAAATCCAAATTTATTCGAAGACATCATTCTACAGAGTTTTTGAATAGTATAAAATGTTCGGGATTGCCATGCTATGGATTGAAATTTAAAATTGGTATTATAGTAATGCTATTGAGAAACATTGACCATGCTGCAGGGTTGTGCAATAGAACAAGACTAATCATCATAAATCTTGGTGATTACATTGTTGAAACAAATTTTTTGAAAGGAAGCAATGTTTGAGAAAATGCTTTTATCTCAAGATTGTCATTAACTCCATTCGATGTAGATCATAAGGGGTGACTTAGTGGTAGAGTTGTGGTTTTACAAAATGTGAGGTCTTAGGTTTGATTACTTCCCATGCCCCCTCAGAGGAAATGTCTACAAAAAAAAAACTGTAAAAAAAAAAAAAAAAAACTTCATCGATGTAAGATTTACTTTCAAGTTTAAGAGAAGACAAGTGTCAAAGTCAATAATTGCACGTCGATAGTTCTCTTCTTAAAAAAACTAATATTTAGCCATGAGTAGTTATATGTCATAGTTTTTAGAGTAACAAATTGTTTTGATTTAAAGATATTGATGTGGGGTGAAGATGAAAAACCAATTAATAAAACAACAAATGTTGTGTATAAGGAAATTTTTAAGAATTTATAATGATTAGTGATATAGTAATGTGTATTTGTTAATAAACCGATTCTTCTTATTTTATGCTTTAAGATTTGGGATAACTGCATAAAAAATCCCGACGTATTTTACGTATTGCAAATTGAAGCCTGACAATTGTTTATAGGCTTATTGAAACCCAACCTATTTTTTATGTTTCAATTAGAACCCTCCGTCCATTTAATCTGTTAAATGGTAACGGTATGCTGAGTAGGATGCCAACGTGGCATCCTACGTGGCCAATTTTATTTCATTATAAACCTTGTACAAATTTTGTAATTTCATAAAAAACCCTAAAATTTATTTTCACCAAATAAAACCTTAAAATTTAAAATAAATAGTTATTTATATACCCATTTCATTTTAAGAAAATAAAGTTATTTTTTTTAGAAAATATGGCTCAAAGTATGATGCAAGTTCCAATGAGTATTTAATATTTAATACACATCCGATCCTAAATAATCATCATGTTTGATTTCGCACACAAATTAAGAAAAACAAATTATCTCTATTATAATATTGGTATAATTTGTATAAAGTATTTATTTAATATGTAATATTTTAATAAAAATTAAAAATTAATATATTTGTTTTAAAATTTATTGGTAACATTTAATATTATTTTTAAAACTATAATTTTAAATTATAAATTTTCTTAAAGAAGTTAAAAACTAATTAAAGTAAAATTTGTTACCCATTTGATATTTTAGATATTTTTAAATTATAGTTGTTTAAAAAATGATTAAATAATTATTTGGTCCCTGAACTATACACAAAATATGCATTTGGTCCCACTATTTTTTTTTTGAAATGTGTTTGGTCCTTAAACTCGATTTTTGTTAAGAGATACGGGGTTACCGTGAGATTTTTCGTCTATATTTATTTTAAATTTCAAATTTACCCTTACATTTGAGGGCATCTTATGAAGATAGAAACTAGATCTCCTTCTTCTCCCAACATGAAGATGGAGTAGGAATTGGTTAACTTTATTATCAGACAACGATCTCTCTCTCATCTCTTACACTACAATCTCCCAAAATCCGCCATAGCCCCAGCTCCATCGCTCCTCCCCTCGCCAACTTCAAGCCTAGATCCGGCTCTCATCTCCTCCATCTTCGGCACATCTCCACCATAGCCGCCAGCCTCCTTGGATTTCTTTCACCGACCCCAAGCGCCATAGCCATGCGAACCGCTACCATACCATCGATCTTTCATTCTCTCTCTCTCTTCGCTTGAGATCATCATCATGACAACAAATTCGAAACTTTTCCCACTTGCTCTCGATGCTTTCTCCAAACACCGAATAAAATTAATCGCCCGCCGCGATTCTAACGCGGATTCATCACACGCCGCCAAACACCTCGAAAACACCGAATGTAAAGTATCCGGATCCAGATACTTGAGGGTTTCCAATTGGCCAATTGGGCAAAAATCAGCAACGCGTTGTCCTTATGCTTAGGATTGTCAGAACTAACGCGATTGAACATAAACGACAACAGCTCCGGCCAGCCATTTTCGAGGGCAACCGAAGCGGCGAACTCGGATACGGTGTCGCATAGTTTTTTGGTGATGGTTTTGTTGGATTCGTTGACTACGGCATTGAGGAGAGCCGATTTGAAGGTTGACTGGGTGGTGAGAGAGAGGGAAGGATATAGATAGGAATCGTCACGTATGAGGAGCTTGCGGAGGAGGATGGCAGAAATGGTGTGTGCCTCGGGGTGTGGGGAGGAGTGAAAGAGGTGGGAGAGCTTGAGAGAGAGGGTGTCGGGGTGGGTTTGTTTACAGAGCTTGAGTGATTGTGACCGGATGTGGTGGAACATGGCTGGAAGAGAAAGATGGGCGTATAGAGATGAATGCTAGAAGTGGTCAGGCTAAAGTCGAAGAAGAAGCGGCGTGAGGCTGGGAGGACTCGCTGCTTCGCCGGATTTGAAGGAGGTGATCAGAATAGGAGGAGGTTTTCCGTGGATGGTGGGATGCAGTTGAAGTTGCAGTTTAACTTCTTTAAGAAGATTTATAATTTAAAATATAATTTTAAACATAATATTAAATGTTACAAATAAATTTTAAAACAAATATATTTATTTTAAAAATGAAATAGGTATATAAATAATTATTTATTTTAAATTTTAAGACTTTATTTGGTGAAAATAAAATTTAGGGTTTTTTTTAATGAAATTACAAAATTTGTACAAGGTTTATAATGAAATAAAATTGGCCACGTAGGATGCCACGTTGGCATCCTACTCAGTAGACCGTTACCATTTAACGGATTAAATGGACGGAGGATTCTAATTGAAACATAAAAAATAGGTTGGGTTTCAATAAGCCTATAAACAATTGTCAGGGTTCAATTTGCAATACGTAAAATACGTCGGGGTTTTTTATGCAGTTATCCCTTTAAGATTTTTTTTATCCTATTTATTTTGTTTATGTACGAATTAATTGAAAAAGAAGAATGACGTCCGTTTATCGAGTTAAAAAAACTAGTATAGATTAAATGAGACGAATGAATCAATGTTCTATACCCCAACATCATGTCATATCAAATCGGCCACCAACTATACCCAACTTGTATTTACATATTTCTAAATTGAGTAAATCTCCTATAAGACGGCTATACAGATCTTAATGTGTAACACGGAGCTCTACTCTTTTACAGTTCAATTCATCAATACACTGTGGGTCGGGTAAAAAGAATCGTCTTACAAAAAATATGTATAATACCGTCTTACCTAAGTTTTTACGGTTGAAATTTGTGTATTACTGAGCAACCAGAGACCTATATACAACCCATTGTTCTTGATGACTTGCAGTATCCTCATCGATAACGAGGATCATAAGAGACAATTGTATTTGTAGGATCTGGAACAATAAGAGGCAACCCCTCAATGTAAATTAGAAGTCTCTTCAAATTTTCCCTCGCAATTGAAGACCAGTCCACAATCTCACAACTACCCGTGTAGATCCAGAGGTCACCAGAATTCACTCTTTTCAGACTATCCCGGCAGAATGGGCACGATTGAGAACGAGCACGCCTAAAAGCAACCGTACGTCAAAGTAAGACAACATGGTATGTTTTTTGCATAGGTAAATGACACAGCTTATCTTTACTTGTAAGCTACACTTGAATTCACTCACCAATTCCTATAGCATCTCATACACAATGAATGGTTGCAGACCGGCAAGACCACCTTGGTGTTCATCTCCAAGCAAATGCCACATTCTTCCTCTCTTTCTATTTCGATTTCAGATAGCTTCCCTTTGTCCATCTCATCTCTTCTTATGTACTTCTTTGCACATAGCTCTTTTTGTTTCTTATCTTCCACATCAGTGATTCCTCCTTGAAGTTGCAATAATGAGGGAAATATCACACCTGTTCATGGAACAATCTATAAGATTCTATTTCCCCCTTTACGATCTTCATGATAGCAACAAGAAATCAAAAGTAACAAGAGTCTGTTACATAATATTATTCAGCAAATGGAGAAAATTCTAGGTTAATTTCCAATGGTCTATCTCCCTCAACACGCAATGCATGTTTATCTCTCCTAGTGCAATGAGAGAGTAAACACACTTTGTCTAGATCCATTCGTGGGTTCCCATGATGGTTTTAGTCTCATAGGTAGGTCGAATATCACTCTACCCTCCCCATGGTAAGAATACAGTCAGGGTGTTAAAGGAGATCCATTTGGAACTATGAATACTACTAACCGTAGAACTCTCTAATACTAGCTTTTCGTTCATGAATTGACAGAGTTGTCTTGCCATCTTCATATGCCTGTGATGATGAGAAACAAAAATCATAGCAAATAAGCACACTTAAAGTAACAAAAGACGAAGCAACGTTGTGTGCATAATGGTCTATAGTTCTCTTGGACAGAAAACTTGTGAAATACCTTATAAATTAGGATTCTGAGCAATCCAAGGGCACCGGCAAGATGACAATCACTCCATTGAACAAGAAAGAGAAAAATGTGGGCACAAGGGCTATACGATAATCTCATCTGAAGGCAAGCACCATCGTATTCCCTTGGGTAATCGGAAGCCCTGTACCCCAAGCACAATGCTAATACTAGTCAAAACACAATATCAATAATCATTACTCAATCAAATGATTAAAACTGTGCAAATTTAATCGTATTTTTTTAAGGCAAAGTAATTAACAACGAAGAAGGTAAGAAACTATGGATTTTTTTTCCTTTATTAAAAAAATGAAAAATAGATTTATCCCTTGTTAACTATAACTGAAATAGGCATACATAAATACAAAATACCCACAGAAACATTTCAAATTGACCAGAAAAAAAAATTAAGAATAACTCGAATTAGAACACAAGTTACAAGAACAAAAGGCCACAAATTCTAGAGGAATCAGGCATGCGTGAAGAACCCCTGAGAATTTTAATCAGCTACATGACCCCACACACAATTTCACAATTTCTCTAAAGCATTTGTATCAGAAAAAAGAAGAGTCTGATTAATGACCAAATCTGCACAACAGCTAAAAAGATCATCAAAAAGACTTGCAGAATTGCAGTGTCTTAGCAGCTACATGACCAAACACTCACACATATACAAACACAATATAATAGCGAAATTCACAAATTGGAGCTGAAATATGAATTCCCAAGTCCCAACAGCTAAAGCGGTTGTATCAGCATGAAAGTGTTCTACTTAATCAACAAACCTACATACTTAGACGATAATCAAATATGCGCGCGCGCGCACACACATCCACTGTGTGGCAGAGGGAGGAGAGAGAGAGAGAGAGAGAGAGAGAGCATTACAGAGTATTGGCATGTTGAATATCAGCTTCAAGTGCTTTAAGGGAATCTTTAAAAGACTTTCTCATGTTCCTTCTCTTTCCTCTCTTCTACAACAATCAATTTCCATTCAACACAAATTTCTCCTGATTCAAACCTCAAACCCTACAAGCTATGCTTACCCATGTCTCAAAACCCCAACAAGAATCAAATTTCACCAAAAAATTATCAACTAGAAATGAAAAACTAAAAACATTAATCCCTAAAAGCCAAGAAATTTGTGGCAAAGCAAGAAATAGATGATTTTCTCTCTCCTCTTTCTAGAGAGAGAAAGATAGAGAGTGAGTGAGAGAGAGGTTGGTGGGTATGTTTGTTTGGGGATGATGGAAGAGTTTTCGTGAGAAATTTTGTATGTTTGGGGCGGGGGTGCGTTTGTTGCTCACACTGTCACACAATTCACTCTGTAATTTCGCTTGGACCGCACACGCCTCTGTTTCAGCTGTTTATAGCTGAAGAAGAAGACTGTGCTCTTATTTACCGTTTTGCCCTCCGTTTTTCTTCTTAATTAAACTACGAAGATCAACTTTGTTGAAGCTCATCTTAATTTTCTTAGATTAAAAATTGCTTTACACCAGTACTCCCTCCCGTTTTCGAATTACTGTTTTCTTGATCCGACATACCGTTAAAAAAAAAAAACTACATTCGTTCCTAAATTATTGTTTTTTTTTTTTTACGTCCGTTCTAAAATAATTATTCAGTGCAGCCCACATCCAGCACGGCAAGACTAAAACAACTGTGCAGACCTCAACACCCCCCCTTAAGTTGGAGAGTGAAGATCCCGAACACCCAACTTGCAAAGAAGATATGCGAATCGCCCCGTCCCTAAGGCTTTAGTGAAAATGTCGGCCAATTGCTCCCGTGTAGGGACATACGAGCGCTTATCACCGTCGATGATTGCATCACGAATAAAATGACAGTCCACCTCAATATGTTTCGTCCGTTCATGAAAGACGGGATTCTTAGCAATGTAGAGGGCAGATTGGTTATCACAGTGAATGTGCATAGCTTCGTTGTGTCGCACTCCTAAGTCTTCAAGAAGACGCTTCAGCCATTTTAGTTCACACGTAAGAGCTGCCATAGATCGATATTCTGCCTCAGCCGACGACCGAGACACGGTATTCTGCTTCTTCGTCTTCCAAGAAATGGGAGAAGCACCAAGAAACACAAACCATCCTGTTAAGGACCGACGTGTGAGCTGGTAACTTGCCCAATCTGAATCACACCACCCGGATATAACCAACCTGCTATTGGATTGAAGAAAAACCCCTTGTCCTGGCTTCCCTTTTAAATAGCGAACAACCCGAAGAGCACACTCCTAATGTTCCATCCTCGGACGTTGCATGAATTGAGACAACACATGAACCGAATAAGCAAGATCTGGCCGTGTCACAGACAAGTAGATAAGACGTCCAACAAGTCTTCGGTACTTCGCAGGATCATCAAGTAGCTCTCCGGTCGCAAGAGCTAGCTGATGATTTTGTTCTATGGGAAACTTAGCTGGTTTGGCACCTAGCAAACCAGTTTCTGCAATAATGTCTAGAGCATATTTTCGTTGACATAGAAAAATGCCCTCAGGATTTCGAGCTATTTCCAGCCCTAGAAAATACTTCAACACGCCCAAATCTTTCATATGAAAGCAAGTGCTCAGATACATTTTAAACTTAGTCAAGGCTCCTATGTTATTTCCGCCAACTATCAAATCATCAACATAGACTAGAACGGTGAGTTGAGTTTCTCCTTGTGTTAAAGTGAACAAAGAGTAATCCGAATGTGATTGTGAGAACCCATAATTAGTCAAGGCGGTATGTAATTTAGCGAACCAACATCTTGGAGCTTGACGAAGACCATAGAGAGATTTTTGAAGCCGACACACCTGATTCAGCTTGGACACAGAAAAACCTGGAGGCACTTTCATGTACACTTCTTCATCTAAATCCCCATGAAGAAAAGCATTATGAACGTCCATTTGATGCACTGTCCACTTTTTAACCGCATCAACAGCAAGAAAAGTCCGGACTGTCACCATTTTAGCCACATGAGCGAATGTCTCTGTATAATCGAAACCTTCTACCTGATGATTCTCGAGTATCACTAATCGAGCTTTAAGTCTTTCAATGCTCCCATCGGAATTGTATTTGATCTTGTATACCCATTTACTTCCTAACGCTTTCTTCCCAAGAGGTAGAGTCTCCATAGTCCAAGTACCATTATCTTCAAGAGCTTTGATTTCTGTAGCCATGGCTGCTCGCCATCCTGCATGTCGAACTGCTTGCTTAAAAGTTTTTGGTTTTTCTCCTGCTGTTATAGCTGCAAGAAATTTTATGTGTTGTGCAGAAAAACGTTCACAATTAACATAGTGTGCTATTGGATAAGGAGTACCTGAGGATGGCTGTGAAGACGGGGAACTCTGAGAAGGACTCACTTTCCGTATGGTATGAGTAACAAAATCACGGAGAAGGACCGAAGGTTGTTTAGTCCGCATCCCCCTCCCTAGCTCGGCAATAGGAATTGAAGTTTCCTCAGTAGCAACATCCCTCTCTATAGTTTCATCACCATCTTCCGAACCAGACCCTCCTAACAAGTCATCGCTGCTTTCTCCAATTATGGGGTCAACAGGAACCGGCTGCGTTGACTGTCTAGCATCCAGAAAAGGAAACTCATCTTCGTAAAATTTCACATCACGTGACACAAAGAATTCCTGTGTATCCAAATCATACAGTTTCCACCCTTTCTTTCCAAAAGGATACCCTATAAACACACATTTCCTGCTTCGTCTAGCAAACTTGTCACCTTTGTGTCGCTGGTTGTGAGCATAGCATAAAGATCCAAAAATTCTCAACTCAGTATAGGACGGTGCTTTCCCAAACAACATTTCATAAGGTGTTTTATCATTAAGCACACTAGAAGGAGTCCTATTGATCAGGTGACACGCTGCTAACACATATTCTCCCCAGAAATATATAGGCAAACCACCTTAAAAACGAAGGGCTCTAGCAACATTCAAGATATGTCTATGTTTACGTTCTACACGACCATTCTGTTGAGGAGTCCCAACACACGATGTCTCAAATATGATTCCATTTTTAGCAAAGTAATCAAGCAAGCAATGAAATTCTGTTCCATTATTACTACGCACATATTTCACCTTTTTATTGAATTGTCTACCAATCATAGCAATAAAATTCAAAAACATTCGTTCAACCTCTGTTTTGTCACGCAAAAGATAAACCCAAGTTGCTTGAGAAAAATCATCAACTATAGTAAGGAAATAATATGCCCCACCAGAAGATGGAGTTCGATAACCACCCCATAGATCACAGTGAATTAAATCAAAAATGCCATCAACTTTATATTTACTAATGGGAAAACTATCTCTTGTCTGTTTTGCACGTAGACATACATCACAAGCTTTATTCGGCGCTCTACCAAAATTACCTATATTTGGTACCAATTTCACTACTTTCTCAGACGAATGTCCCAGTCGTTTATGCCACAATTCCATTGCCGCTTCTCCATCTATTGCCAAGGCTTGAACATGAGAAGTACCATGGAAAAAGTAAAGCCCATCTCTTTGTTCACCCGCTCCAATCAGCGTCCTCCTCGTGCGGTCCTGTATAACACACATGTTTTTAGTGAAGTAAACGACACAATCTATTTTTCTTGTTAACTGAGACACAGAAATTAAACTACACGTCAAAGTAGGCACATAAAGCACATTATCAAGTCTTAACCCTCCGTTTAACAAAACGTTCCCTTCTTGAGTCGTAACAGCATGTTGCCCATCTGGAAGACCCACAGGACAACTCACAATTTTGTGCACGTCTATCAGCGAGGATATGTCACCCGTAACGTGATTTGATGCTCCAGAATCGATAATCCAAGTACTTGTTTCATGCTTACCATTCAACTGATCAGAAGAGATTTTATTATTATTCAGAAGGTTGAGAAGGCTGCGCCCTCTCGCGAATACCATTCCGAGGAAGTTACATGCGTATTCTTGCTGCCCCATTGTTGCATTCCCTTGTGAGTTGCTGCCAGTGATGTTATGTGCACGAGCCTGCGACATGCCACCCCTTCCTCGGTTCTGTGACGTAACTCTTTCTCCACCACGACCAGCAGTTGTACTGCCTCTGCCGCCTCCTCTTCCACCGCGAGGTCGGTCACCCCACCATTCAGGAAATCCGATCAATTGGAAACACCCACTTTCGTCATGTCCTTCGCGATTACAGTGCCTACAGAATTTAGCAGACACATCAATTTTTCCTTTGCCTTTCGTGTCGGTTTGAACCTTAAAGGCCATCACGTTTTCATGTTCCTCCTTGTGTTTAGGAGTAGTTCCTCCTCGAAGACGTTCCTCTTGAACTACGCTGTGGTATGCACAATTAAGAGAAGGAAGTGGATCCAACGAGAGAAGGTTGGATCGCACTGCACCGTAGACGCTTTCTAGTCCCATAAGAAAGCGATGCAAGCGATCGTTCTCTTGGATTCTTGCAAACTTCGTGCCAAGATCACACGTGCATTTACCACACTCACAACCCGGAAGAGTCTCATAGTTTGCGAGTTCATCCCACAGTTGCTTGAGTCGCCCGTAATAATTTCCCACACTTTCGTTTTTGGACTGTTTGCAGTCTGCAAGAGCAGACTTAAGTTGTTGAATTCTCGGTCCGTTCACAACACAAAACCGCTCCTTTAAATCATTCCACAACAGATTCGCCTCTTCATGATACGATATGGTCGATCGAAGTTTTCCCTCGATCGTGTTCATAATCCATGACACAATCATGGAGTTCACAGTCTGCCAATCGTCAATTCTTTCTTCCTCCTCCGGAATAGTAATCGTGCCATCAACGAACCCGAACTTTCTCCTTGCCCTTAGCGACAATCGAATCGACCTCGCCCATTCATCGTAATTCTCTCCCCGTAACTGAATGTGGGTAATTACATTCCCTGGATTATCTTGAGAACCAAGGAAGTATGGGGAAGCAGAATCGAGTTTCTTAATATGTTCCCCTCCTCCCCCTTTGTTCTTGTCGCTGCCTTCTGTTGACATGGTGTGATGGGTAAAATGCGGTTTAGGGTTTCCACCGCTCTGATACCATGATAAAATAAGAACACACAAAATATGTAATTTGATTGCCTTCGGTTCAATAATCCAAAATCCCGGTACATAAATATTACTCCCAGTTTCCTACCTCAACTCTGAAACTTGTGTAGGAAGAAAAATAAACTAAGGAAACTATCCAACTTAAGGAAACTAACACACCTTTCCTTATCTAATAAAACTAACCAAAAAAAATAGGAGACCCATCACGCATAGGACGCATCAGTGTAGCCCACATCCAGCACGGCAAGACTAAAACAACTGTGCAGACCTCAACAAATAGGCCAGACAATTAAAACTGATGAATCACGATGCAAAATTAGTGCAATAAAATTGATGTATCGTTGTTCAATAATCAATGCATCGCGATTGTTTTTTGGTAGTGCACCTCATGAGCATTAAGAGTATCGTAGTCATTTTATCCCCAAAAGTGTCATTTTCCGAGTTGAACAAAAAAACAAGATACTAGAGTGAATAAAAACTTTGGAAAGTGGACCGGCCCATAATTTTACTAAAAAATAGGGGATTAGAGTGGTCACAATTTTGGATGATAACTTGACCGGTATCATGCGGTGGAATTATAACCGCAAAAGTCTATTTTTTTTAAACCGCTACAGTGCTCTTTTGGGGGAAAACGACGAACATACCCTTAATGAAGGAAAGACGCACACACAAAGTCACAGTCTCAATTTGTGCGTCAGCAAATTTTTTGGGCACCGATCAAATTTTTTGGGCGTCGCAATGTAAAAATTGGGCTTCACAATTAAAAAATTAGGCATCGATAATTAATTTTTTGTATCGATCAATACAAAAAGTAATATTTCTTTTTGACCCATAAGTAGATGAAAAAGTCAGGTAGGATTGGAAAAATAAATTGAAGTTTGTCACCATATTAAAGAAACGACACCTAATTAATAATACTGATGCATGATTGGAAGAAACGATGTCTAATTAATAACACCGAGACATGGTTGGGCATTGTTCATTTTTGTGGGGCTCAAAACATTGGGCGTCGTTGCCTCCAATTTGGGCGTCATTGCCTCCAATTTTTTGGGCACCGATCAAATTTTTTGGGCATCGCAATGCAAAAATTGGGCTTCACAATTAAAAAATTAAGCATCGATAATTATTTTTTTTTGTATCGATCAATACAAAAAGTAATATTTCTTTTTGACCCATAAGTAGATGAAAAAGTCAGGTAGGATTGGAAAAATAAATTGAAGTTTGTCACCATATTAAATAAACGACGCCTAATTAATAACACCGATGCATGATTGGAAGAAATGATGTCTAATTAATAACACCGAGACATGGTTGGGCATCGTTCATTTTTGTGGGGCTCAAAACATTGGGCGCCGTTGCCTTCAATTTGGGCGTCATTGCCTCCAATTTTGGCGTCGTTGTCATGGCCAACACACCCACTTCATATGCAACATAGTCAAAACATAAGAAATAAATGAAAACGGAGCTCATAAGCTCCAAAACAACATGTTTTATATTCACTAGAGCTGTCATGATAATGATTGTACTCTTCATATGCAATGTAACCATACTTGCATGTCGTGCGTTGTTGCATCCAATTTGGGTGTCGTTGCCTCAAATTTGGGTGTCGTTGTCTCTAATTTAGGTGTCGTTGCCCAAATCATAGGCAACAACACCCAAATCATAGGCAACGACGCCCACATCATAGGCAATGACATCCAAATCATAGGTAACGACACCCAAATCATAGGGAACGACACCCAATAGGCAACCACGCCCCCATCGTAGACTTCGATACCCACATCATAGTCTTCACCAATCTCCTCTACAACCATCGAGCAAGATTGTTCACGTATTACAGTCAAAAATGGAGTCAAAGATTGTTTTTATTATGTCCAGAGATGTTAATCCAACCTACCTTACAAAGCCAGTTTCGAATTTCCAAACTTTTCATGTTAAACAAGTTTGAGTTTGCTTCTGTTTTGAGGAGTAGTCAAGCCGTTGTGATCATGAAAGATTTGTAAAGTGTATTGTAAAAAAATCAATAAATAGACTCAGGATAAAAGAAAGTAGTTCACAAAGCTCATTATCGAAGATGATAATGATGACGACGATAATGAGGAGGGGTAGTATTTTAGGGGAAAAAAAATAAAAAAAATACTTTGGCGGTTCGAAAAAAAAAAGTACTAAAAAGATTACAATTTCACAAAATGAGACTGGCCCACAATTATTCCTACAATTTTACAAAAATAGACCTACCCGCAATTATTCCATTTTATTTGACTACTAAAGTAACTAAACTACGGCCCAATAACGCGTCAGGTTAGTGAATATGATTATAAATTATTATTTTTTAACATTCGAATAAATGCTGATATCAACCTCTTTAAACTTTTTAGTAGATATTGACAATGCTAATGATCAAGAGATAAAACAAAATATTCGGTCTTGCCATTTAGTAGGATTAATTTAGCATATAGTACATTTTCTGTCTCCGCTTCGAATAAAATGTCTATTATTTTATTTAAATATGTTTTATTTAAAAAATTTATTTTCAAAAATTAATATATAAAAATATTATTTTATAACTAATTAACTTTTTTTTTTTTTTTAAGGTTGGAGGGGACATAGACCGTACCCCAACCCTTAATTTTTTTTTATTATATTTAATGCCTTGAAAGGCTACAATTATATATATATGATGTCTTTGGGGAGGCTTTTGAACACCCGACCTCTCGGTTGAGAGTAGTTAAGTCCCAGGGTGCCTCTGGAAGGGCTTGAATACTCAACCTCTCCGTTAAGATAGGTGAGTAGCTAAATGGGGCCTTTGATAAGGCTTTAACAACGATGCCTCAAGAGGCCAACACCCGACCTCTGAGAGTTGTAAAGTCCAGGGTGTCTCTAGTGAGACTCGAACACCCAACCTCTCCGTTAGGAGAAGTGAGCAGTACCAGTTGAGCTAGAGCTCGTTGGTTATAACTAATTAACTACTAAATATCATGTACTTAAAAAGTTTGGCTTTCAAACATAAATTCTTTATAAGTAACGAAGGAGTATATATTATTTAAAGATTTATTTATTATACAAAAATAGTACGACGAAGGACACGACATGCAATGAGATTTGAAAAAGGCACCCACTTTTACTAATTTGCTCCAACATATTTCATGATTTCAGAAAACAATGGAAACTTTTTTGACTTTTTGTTTTTAGAAGTATAATATCAATTGCACGACAAGTTGTTAATTGATCTTTTATATATAATTAAAGCAAAAGGTAGTAATCAACTAAATCAAGCATTAGCTTGATGCTTAACTAAACTAATAAGCTAGGAAACTTTAATTACCTTATATATAAAGCAAAGAATAATGGTTTACACGATGAAGGCAACTTCGTGTATTCCCTAAACTTGACTTGTAATTTCTAAATAAAGCAAGAATTTATGTGTACCTTGAAAAATAGACAAGGCCTTTTTCTACTTTATAAGTATTTATTTGGAAACATCTATAATATTAATATACACCTATGGTAATTTAGGGGTCTCTGGTTCTTTCGATTGGGCAACTAATTCTTTAATGTTTAGAATTTCAAAACCAATTGAAGGATTTTATGGTGATGAAAAATGAAACGGATAAAGTGTGACAGAAATTAAAAATAACAACAAATACTCGGTGAAACAGCAATTTTAACTTTAAAAAATTACAGGTAAAAGTCGTTGAATCAAAATAAATTAGTCGCTTACTAAAAAGTAAAAAACGTAATGATATAGAGGATACAAGTTCTAGTTTTAGTTCAAGGCAATTTCTCAATTCCCACTTTGATATATTAGTAAGATTTTATAGTTTTTCCCTTTTTTAAAAAAATTATTAATTAAGAGAGAATGTGATGATAACAATTAACAAACTCATTCATGAAATCAAACTACCTTAGACTTAGAGTCATAAAATGCCCTCAAGCAATGTTTAGAAACCTCTGGATCTATAACTTGAATCCCAGCCCTCAAGCTATTCCATATGGGGCAAATAAAGTTTTTCTATCCTTCCGTTTTGGGTAAAGAATCATCGTTTGAAAGTCAAACTTTGTAAGAAAATAATATTTTTAATAGCTCATTAGTATTAAAATGACTCTTTAATGCCTTAAATTGTAGAAACTAATAAAGTTTAGGAATAATGGTCTAGCCTTTCCATTGAATAAATCACATATTTATAGGGGGATTTACAATTAGGGTTACACTAGGAGTAGGATACAAGAAACCTATACAAGGAAGGTAACACAATTAGGAAAGAACTCTACAAGGTAATTACCACTAATTACTCATTACAAATCTACAAGAATAATTAAAAGATATTATTCTCTAACATGCCCCCGCAAGATGGACGTCCGAGAGGAGAGACCAATCTTGTGAAGTAAGTGATGAAACCGTTGGCGAGCAAGAGGCTTGGTCAAAGCATCAGCTAGTTGATCGGCCGAGGAGACATGGCAAACTCGCATAAGCCCGTCTTGAACTTGTTGCCGAATGAAATGAAAGTCCAGAGCCACATGCTTCATGCGAGTATGAAAAACCGGGTTAGAGCAAGACTCGTAGCGCCCACATTGTCACATAAATGACCGGTTGAGTCGAGGAGGCAAGACCGAAGTTCGCTAAGAAGAGAGACAATCCACTCGACTTCAGCGCAAGTGGCGCCACGCCTCGGTATTCGCTTCGGTCGAGAGAGGCGAGCTACTGATGCGTTGTTTCTTGGAGCTCCAGAGATCGGGTTGTCGCCAAGATAGACAATGTAGCCGGTGGATGTGTAGTCATCCTTGTTGCCAGCCCAGTCGGCATCAGTGAAGGCATGGAGAGCAGGAGGAGACTGGCGATGAAGGAGGATGCCCGCATCAATTGTGCCACAGAGATACCGAAGAACTCGTTTGACCGCAATCCAGTGCTCAGTGGTCGGCCTATGCATGAACTGGGAGAGTTTGTTGACAGCGAAGGCAACATCGTAGGCGAGTGAGAGCAGATATCAAGACCGCCGACCATTGCTCGAAATTGCTCGGATCGAGAGAAGCGTGCCTGTGAAGAGTCAAGGTAGCGAGGTAGCAAGAGAGCGTAGCTCGGGCGAAAGCATCGGTCATGCCCGCGCGAGCAAGGAGATCGCCTATATACCTCGCTGGGAGAGCGAAGACCACTTGGCGCTTAACAACTTCAACCCCAAGAAAGTAGTGAAGATCACCAAGGTCCTTGAGAGAAAAGCGAGTAGCGAGCATAGAGATGAAAGTCTGAACCCCAGCGGGCTGGTTTCCAGTGACAATGATGTCATCCACATATACAAGGAGATAGATGATGGTGCCCAAGACGAAGGATGAACAATGTGTCGCCACACCGAGTTTGGAAGCCGAGGCAAGGAGAAACCGACGCAGCTCATTATACCATGCTCGGGGAGCCTCGCTGAGACCATAAATAGCCTTGCGAAGTCGACACACATGTTGAGGTTTGTCCTTATCCAGAAACCCAGCGGTTGAGCCATGAATACCTCCTGACAAAGTTGCCTTGAAGAAAGGCATTGTTCACATCCGCTGACGAAGAGCCCATCCTTGACAAACGGCCAAATGAGAGAACAAGGCGAACGATTGGTCGGTTAACTACCCGGCCGAAAGTCTCGTGGTAGTCAACCCCCGGTCGTCGGTGAAATCCTTGGCTACTAGCGAAGCTTTGTAGCGATCAACAAGCACCATCAAGATGTCTCTTGATACGGTAGATCCACTTACGACCAACTATATTGCGAGCATCTTCGGAAGGAACTAGATCCCAAGTCCCATCGCGGCAAGGGCATCAAACTCTTCACATGGCACGACGCCACTTCACATCCTTGAGAGCCCGAGTAACACATGTGGGTTCACCGTGCTAGCCGAAAGACTCATTTTAATCGCGGTTTGAAGATGTTGTTCTTGGAGGCGAGTGACTATGGAGGATGTGCCAGGCAATGGAGGCGAGGCTGAGCAAGAGGCAGCATACGGGAACCAATGTAGCGGGCACAGGACTTGCAGAGCCGGGTGATCCCGGGCATGGTGCGGTTGCCGAGGTAGGCCGAGCAACGGATAAAATGGAATCCGCGAAAGGGGTGGTGGCCGGGAGGATGGAGCAGCGGGCACAAGGAGCGAGGTGCAATGGTATCCTCCTGCACAAGAGCCGATGTGGGAGGTTGGGGCGAGGCCGAGATCAACCAAATTCGATTAGTGCCGTGAGCCACGGACGGAGGGTACTGAGCCGGAGTGACGTGTGTATGAGGGACCGAGCGCTTCATGAGGGGAAGCCAAGACTCACTATCATAGGTGTTCCGCGGCAGGTGGCCGGGTGGACATGGGAAAGGTGGACTCGACAAAGCGAACATGACGCGATATGTACAGGCCTTGGTTGTGCTCGGATCATAACAGATAGGCACTCGAGTGAGCGAGTAACCAAGGAAGACACACGGAGTGGAAGCGAGCATCGAAGTTTGTGGGCGGAGTAAGGACGGAGCCAAGGATAACAGAGACAACCAAAAGCACTTGGCGTAGTTTGGCGAGAGCCAAAAAGTTTATGGTAGGGAGACTGGCGAAGGGGTGGGTGTAGGTAGTCGATTTATGAGATAGGTCACGGTTTGGAAAGCAAACGACCGTAAGGGCAATGGAAGAGAATCACGAGAGAGGGAGAGACCAGCCTCAACAATGTGGCGATGACGACATTCCGAGAACCCATTGTGTTCGGGTGTGAGGAGGCGAGGTAAGGTGAGAGATGTCATGAGTCGACAGTAGCGCGCAAGCCGTAGTCCTGCTGCAAGCCCATATACTCGCCACCATTGTCCGAGTAAAGGGTGACTATGGATGTTTTAAAATAATTTTCCACTAAGGCTTTGAATTTGGGAAAGATGGTGGCAACCTCGATTTGAGTCCGAGGTAAAGCCGATGTAATGGGTATAGTGATCAACAAAGATCACATAGTATTTGAACCCATCAATGGAGGGAAGGGGGAGGTCCAAACGTCGGATAAATAGTTTGAAGAAGGAGAGTAGACACAATAGTATTTTGATGAAAAGGAATTTTATGACTTTTATTAGAAAGACAATCATTACAATGAATAGGAGTGCGGCAGTGTCTAATGCTAAACCTAGGCTAGATAATATCCGACTTTGATGGGGCCGACGGATGGCCAAGACGATGATGCCGCCCCCGATGAGAGACTTTGAGCCGACACGTAGAGGGGTGGGGCGGGGACGGTGGTCGGCCATTCATACACACCGCCCTTAGACTGTCCTGGCCAACGATTCTCCTGCCGCCAGATCCTTCACATGAAAAGAAGTTGGTAAGAACTCAATAGAGGTTTTATTAGAGATGCAAAATTGAGATATGGATATAAGATTCTTTTTCATGTCGAAACAAATAAAACATTATGAAGGGAAAAAGTGTGAGGGAGTATGAAGGGAGGAGAAACCGGTTTGGAGATAGTTAACCCATCACCAATGACCATGTCATCCATGCCCGCAGTAGTTGAGTGTAGCGAGAGATTGCCGAGGTCGCTAGTAACATGATGAGAGGCACCACTATCGAGTAGCCGCTCGGTGTCCCCGTGTGCCGTGGTTGCAAGATGAGCCCGTGGTTGCCACTTGCCGAGCCGGGAGTAGCGGGCATAAAGGTGGTGGCGATCGCTGAAAGTTTGGGCGCCGAGTAAAGTGGCCCTGTTGGCGACATGCTTGACACTTGCCCGGATACGGCCGCGTGGCCGGGAGGCGGCAGGAGGGGGAAGGTGGCCGAGGTTGCGAGGCGGCCGATACCGAAGCCATGCGAGGAGGATTGCCGAGCCGCCGAGCTATTGCTCCTGGCCGGGGTTGGCGAAGTAGGGTGCGAAAGGTGAAGGTTGAGACCGCTAAAAGAAGCTCGCGATTGATGAGTTTTTCATGAAGCTCATCAAACGATATGGGAGTATCCGCTTCAACCACATCCACGATGTGGCGGTAGTCATCATCCAAACCACCGAGGATGGTCTCAATGAGATCTTCGTGGTCAAGAGGTTTGCCTGCCCGTAGCGGCGAGTTCATCGGCCCGACTTTTGACTGCATCGCATGTCGGTGATGGATCGAGTTCCCTGGTTGCTCGCTTGAGGTAATCTTTGATCCGCTTAATGTGACCGCGAGTTGGGCGAGATATGTATGAGCCAGATGTCCCGGGCTTCACGAGTAGTGGCGCGCCTGTTGGATCGAAGGAACCGTGGGAGCAGAGGGAAGCCAACAAGAGCCCCAAAGCAGGTTTGTCTTGGCGAATCCAAGGCCGGTAGTGAGGGTTTGGGTGGGAACGCCCTGGATGTTTGGGCATCCTTAGTGAGGGCAGTGGGAGGCGGGCATACGGTGTGAACCGCTACAAACTTGTAGAGGTCATAGCCGATGAGTGGCCTCAACTTGGAGTTTCCAAGCTATGTAATTGGTAGAGGTGAGTTTGGTGATGTTGTGGTGGGAGATATTGATGAGGTCGAAGGTTTGGGTGGGATCAAGAGGGTTTTTGACGTGAGAGAGTGATTTAGTTAGCCATTGTAGGGGGTTTTGGGCGGCGCTGAGAGGAAGAGGAAGAAGGTTTTAGGAGCAGAGCTCTGATACCATGTAGAAACTAATAAAGTTTAGGAATAATGGTCTAGCCTTTCCATTGAATAAATCACATATTTATAGGGGGATTTACAATTAGGGTTACACTAGGAGTAGGATACAAGAAACCTATACAAGGAAGGTAACACAATTAGGAAAGAACTCTACAAGGTAATTACCACTAATTACTCATTACAAATCTACAAGAATAATTAAAAGATATTATTCTCTAACATAAATTTTAAAAATGAACTCTTTAAATAAAATATTCCAAAATAAATAATATAGAGAGTGTGGGTATTTGATAAATTGAACTTGGTAAAAGTGGGAAGGGCAGAGGTGGAGTGGATCGGCGAAAGTAGTGTTAAATTGTCTTTTAAAAAGATAATTTTTTGGTTTTTGTGTTATAATTTGAAAATGACATGCTAACATTAGCCTCAAAATGGGTTTATAAATTATTGAATATTGGCAACTATTGTGGAGTGAGCAATAAGCCAAGAACCTTTCGCTTCCGTAGCCGACACCCCTAGCCCCCAGTCACCATTAACATCATGCACTTGATAAGGACATTAAATATCCCCCAATTTATTATTTATTATAAAATAAAAGAAGATGGTATGCAAAAAAAAAAATTGAAACTTGGTTAATAGGTATACCGAACTAATTTTTTTTTTTGAGTAAAAAGTAGTTGATTCTCTTACGTCGAAACATTTCAATTTTGATATTTTATCCATTTAAAAAAGTAGATTATGCTTCATCTGTTCTCAGAAGATTGTCTTATTTTATCTGATATATTGTTTGATCTGACACATAAATTAAGAAAAAATAATTGATTATATTATAAATATTAAAATAATGTGTATCTTTCAAAATTACTCATGTGAGTGCGAGACTATCAAATAAAATGAAAATCAGATTAAATTAAGAGTAAAATAGTAAATATCACTTCCAAAGTAAGGAAAGATTAGGAAGTGAATAAAACTTTGAAACAACTTGAAATAGAAAGAGGATATTTTAAAAAAAAAATTTGGAAAGGAGTAACATAATCCTTTGGTATGATATGAATTGGGAGATTACTCTCTATTCTGAGTCTTTTCCTCCAATGTTTTACTCCATCCGTCCCTAAATTATCGTTCTAATTGACTCGGCGCATAAATTAAAAAAAATTAACTTGATTATTTATATTGGTTTAATGTGTAATTTCCTTTAAAGTCCATGTGTATATAATTCATAACTAAAGTAAGGATAAAATGATAAAAATGATGTTCTAAAAAGATAAATTTATAACTAGACAATTATTTTAAGGTGGACGAAAAAGTAAAAAATGACAATAATTTAAGGACAGAAGGAGTATTATACATCAAATTGGTAAAAAGCAAACAAAAGGGAAAAGACAGACCCAGACCCAGACCCAAATAGAAAAATGAAAGAAAAATAGAGATATGGGGAAGTCGGGTCAATGATGAAATCTGGAATAAAAATGAATAAATGATTAGTTTCCCGTTTAGGAGAGATATAGATTAGATAGTGAAATGAATATTTCAAGTCAAAGATGCAAATTCATCTTATATCAACCTAGTCCTCGCTAGTGGAATCTTTATTTATTTATTTATTTTAATTTTTTTTGTGACAACACCAAACAATGTTGTGTCAATGGACAGTAGACGTAGTCTAGCTTGCTTTAAGAAACACATAATATTTGCACTATCAAATCGTGATTTTTATCATACTTTTTTTCCATATTAGCTGACCTGTGTTAAGTAAAATCTGTATTAAATTGGCAAGAAATGGAGTGATCGTTAATTTAATACAAAAGGGGATCAGCGAGAGTCGAGACCTTCTCGAGCGCCACTAATCGCTTCAACACACAGCAGTGAGGCTAATTATTCAGGTTTTTGGTAAAATTGGCGCACTCGAAATGTTGGATTCTACCCTTACCCTGTTTGGTGTTGAACACAATTGAAAGAGAGCAAAGTAAATTAAAAATATTCACATTTATGTGATGTGTCCCCATGAAACTTGCCTGTAGCTTTGCTTGAAGAAACTAATGATGTTTGTATTCGACAACACACACAAATAGGGGTGGCAAAATGGGTGTTATGGATCAATGGATAATAGACCATTATCCATGGTACACAAGACAGGTCAAGTGCACGAAGCTCTCATTGTTGGGATTTATTATAAGACCAATTCTCTTTGGTGTGAATGAAAAATTGAAAACCCAAAAACTGATTGGCGATTGCAACAAAAAGACCACAATTAACAGTTTGCATGTATAAACCTTCTGCGCTCACAAAAGTGGCCGCTAATATCCTTGTAAGAAGAAGATACCATAGGAATCAGAAACATGCTCAACTTCTATATGAGAGAAAATTTACGCCAATTGTTGTTCCAATACCATGGTCTGTGTAACAACAGTCGTACATTAAAAAACATCAGCAACCTCTTACTACAGCATAAGCAGTGCCTCTAATATCAATTTTCTCACTCGACTAACTTTCTCAGAATACTTTTGACAATGTATCCTTTAAAATCTGTAGTGGCTCTGATATTCCTTAAGTTGAATGGTTATCAGGTAGAAATAAATTTGCAATGATATCGGCACTGATTTATATTTGAACCACCATGGACAGTTGTCTCTTCGCTTTATCTTTGGCCAAATCATGAATCAAGCTCCTTCTTTGTTCCAAATTTTAATTGTAAAAAGGGATTCAACTGTTGACACAAACATTGATCAGTCCTGTTCTTATTTGATAAATGTAAGGTATAGAATTGCTTTTCTGTTGTTGAGCACTTGACAATGCTTTCCGTGCATCTCAATTACCTTGTTAGGCTTTGAAGACAACTAAAAGCACCTCTGTAATGTGCTTGATACTTGAGTTTCTTTTTGTGTTCATCTCCCAAAAAGGAAATAGAAAACGCTCCAGCACCATTCAAGTTCTCTTTTGAGTTCATTTCCCAGAAATGGAAAGAGAAAACACTCCAAGATCATCTAAGTTTCAGTTGAAAATGAAAAGAGAAAATGCCTTAAGGATCTCGTCCCCCATAGCGTCTTTGTCTTTGTTGAAAAGAGCACAACGCTTCTAAAAACTCAGCTTCACCAAAATCAGGCCAAAGCGACTCTACAAAGTATAGTTCAGTATAAGCCAACTGCCACAAAAAGAAGTTGCTAAGTCGAAGCTCCCCACTAGTCCGTATAAGAAGGTCAGGGTATGGAAATGAGGCACAGTTTGTCTCCAATTCCTGTTCAATGACGACCTCATTGATGTCCTCGGGTTCAATAATGCCATCCTTGACTTTGAGAGCAATGTTTTGACAAGCTTGCACAATATCATACTTTCCACTATAACTAACTGCTACAACAAGATGAAGCCGTGAATAGTCCTTTGTGATTTCTTCCAATTGCCTTACAAGTTTTTGTAGGGATTTCGGGAGTTGAGAGGGATCTCCAATGACAGACACTCGAATATCCTCCCTGTTAGAAGCCAACTAAGATAGGAATCATTTGATGCAATTGGCAACAATGCGGCCAATTTAGAGAGCTAAGGAAGAAATTAAGAAGTAAAAAGAAGACTTAAATAACAATTTGGTCACCCTACTTTTCAACTTTTTTCGTTAAGCTTACTGTACATTTTTTTCCCTCAATTTAATGACTATACTTGGCAAATCAAGTGAATAAGGTCACTGAAGGATTATTTCCGTTAGTTAGATGGACGGAAATGTTTGAAATGACCAAAATGCCCTTACTAATATTAAGGGTTTTCAGTTTAAAATGTTAATAGTTAAGGGGTCAAACTAAATGATCAAATTATCAATATTTAATTTATATTGCTAAAATCTCTCTCTCTCTCTCTATATATATATAGGATGACTATTCTTCCATCTTGTCCTTATCCTTGTTAACTTTAGCTTGAGTAATGCCCATCATAGCATCCATGTAATCTTCTAGTGAAGGCATCTCGCCGTCATCGAGCTCTTGTGATTCATCTATCTTTAATTGATAGGAGTTTATTTGAAGCAGTTCTTCTTAATATTCAAACTTCGGGCTATAACTTTATGCCTGGATCTGAACCATTAATGTTATATATAGGATACACTATAAGGTTATGAATACCATGTGTCCTAACGCTATTCTTAGGAGTAATCCAGGAAAGACTGCTGTTATAGAAAGTAACAGTATAACCACCAATATAGCAACACCAAAGATAACTTGGAAAGAAATCAACTTTCCAACCCAATGGAATCCGGAGGAAATTGTTCCACCCAAACCAATTCTTCATAATAGTATTGACCAAATAATACAAAATGATGACAGAGATGTTGAAGTCATCTTTGCTTCTGATAATAGAAGTAGGTTAGCTATGTTTCATAGATCAATGTCTTTTAGAAGTAAGAATACGAGTTATCTGTTTTGGTGTTGCTATATTGGTGGTTATACTGTTACTTTCTATAACAATAGTCTTTTCTGGATTACTCCTGAGAATAGCGTTAGGACACATGGTATTCATAACCTTATAGTGTATCCTATATATAACATTAATGGTTCAGTTCCAGGCATAAAGTTATAGCTTGAAGTTTGGATATTAAGAAGAACTGCTTCAAATAAATTCCTATCAGTTAAAGATAGGCTTAAATTTAGAAAAACATTAAAGTAGACTGGTCCGTGACAAAGACTAGTCTGTGCAATACCCATAAGAGAAGGAAGAAAATCTAAACATCTACCATCTCGAATACAAGCAATAATAGAAGCATTTAACTCAGATAAGGTTTAAGGCTTAAAAGCAATTTAGATACAACCAATATGCAAATAATTATATTTATCCTGATAAGAAGAAATATCTTGAGGATTTAAATGTTGTAATTTCAAACTGTTATCATCTACGCTAACAGATTGTTCAATAGTTTTAATAGTTTTTTGACATAAGAAGTCAAAAGTCCCTATTGAATAAATCTTTTTTGATTCAATGGAAGGGATGGTCCATTGATTTAATAACTGGTTGAATAATATAATTTTTTGGTCCCTGAACTATACTAATACTATGCGTTTGGTCCCTGTATTTTTTTTGTAATGTGTTTGGTCCTTAAAAATAGGTTTTTGATAAGAGATTACCCCCTGATGGGGTTACCGTCAGTTTTACCGTCAATTTTTTTATAAAATTCCAAATTTATCCTTATAACTATCGTCAACGACGTGAATAGTGCCCATAGGTGATAGGCCATAGGTAGGTGATAGGCCATAGGTCATAGTCAATCAAACACAGACACAGTACACATATTCATACATACTCCTCACTTTTCAAACAACCTGACTAGGAATTTTAAAAACACGGTTCATCAAGCATGTAACTGGAAATGAGCAACACCACCCCGGAAATTGACCCACGAAGCGGATTCTGCCGGTCAAATTCCACCTTCTACAGCAAGCGCAAGCCCACCGCCTTACCAGCCAACGATACCATCGATGTCACCACCTTCATTTCCTCCCGGGCCCACCGTGGCACTATCGCCTTCATCGATTCCTCCAGCGGCCGTCACCTCACCTTTTCCGACGTCTGGAGGGCCGTCGAATCGGTCTCATCCGCCCTCTTCGACATGGGAATTCGAAAATTCAACCCATCTCCTTCTCAACCCACTTTCTCTCTCTAAAATTCTCCTCACTTTATCTCTCCTCGATCTATTCTCTTTCTCTCTCTAACCAACCGCCTTGAATTTAGACCAAAGCTTCTCAATCGATCTCACTTTCGCACTTTGAACCTTTTGGTATGTATTGCCCCAGAACTATAGATCAGATCCAACAGAGGAGAAAGAAAATTTCGCGAGATCAAGGCCCAGACAAGGTCAGGGAGATCAAGGCAAGAGCTAAGGACTACACCCTTTTTCTGCCTGGGCTGCTGTAAGTAGATCGAGAGGTCGTTTCGCCCCTTGTCCCCGCCGTTAACTCGCCACTCCCACCTCCGCCACCTCAGCCTCCACCACAACCGCTTGTCATTCGCGCCTCCGAGTTTCACCTCTTGGCCTAATCTCAAACACTTCTACCTATCTCATAACCTCCTTGCCGGCGAATTCCCTGTCGATGTTATGGGTCTCTGCCGGCTACGAAGATTGGACTTTCATACAATCGATTTTCCGGAGAGATACCCATGACCGAGTTGACTAAGCTGACTCACACTCAATACAGACAATCGAATTCCCTTTTTCTTTTTTTTCTTTTTTTTTTAATTTTGAACCACTAACATTATTAAGGGTAAATTTGGGTTTTCAACAAAAACATAACGGCAAAACTGACGGTAACCCCGTCAGGGGGTAATCTCTTACCAAAAACCTACTTTAAGGACCAAACACATTACAAAAAAAATACAGGGACCAAACGCATAGTATTGGTATAGTTCAGGGACCAAAAAATTATATTATTCTAACTGGTTTTGAGACAATTCACTTGTCTCTGCATTTTTAATCTTGACAGATTTGGTACTATGTTTTTTAAAGATTTCCATTTTTGAAATAATTATCTCTCTTAAAATAAAAGTTCTTAGAACGAAAGAAGATAATTTTGTGAAATCATAAATAAATAAGGTATATATAACAAAGTATTATGTGATTTAAAACCTACTCACTCCGTCCCTAAATTATCGTTCTCCTTTCCTTTTTCGTCCGTCCCAAAATAATTGTCCAGTTTAAAACTTACCTTTTTAGAACATCACTTTTACCACTTTACCCTTACTTTTTCACCTTACTTTAATTATGAGCCACATACACATGGGCTTTAAAGGAAACTACACATTAAACCAATATAAATAATCAAGTCAATTGTTTTTTCTTAATCTGTGCGCCGGGTCAACTATGATGATAATTTAGGGACGAAGGGAGTAATATTTTTCTTACTCCTTCGTAAAGGCGGATTACAGGTTACAGTCTGAGATTTACAAATATCTAAACCTAACTTTGAAGATGAAGCTTTACATAAAATAAATAGTTTGAAAATCAAATAACTCGTTGTTATACATAGCTATTTAAAATATGATTTAAACAAACTATCTTTATTCTAACCTGACTCTTACTTTAAGAGATAAAAGAGTATTAGCCACTCATGGCTCTGATACCAAAATAAAATTGAAAAATAAATAAAAATGGTACTAAGACTTACTTTTTGGGATGCAACCAGAAGTACTAGATTATATATTTATTTGATGAAAGGGATATATTACAATGGGGAATTATGTTCAACACATGAACCAAAAGTGTATCGAATTTTACAATAAGATAGAGATAAAAGGGAAATTCAAAGTGTGAATTATGGACAACATGTCCTCCCATTTATACTAAGTGAAAACAGAACTGAAATATGTTTCTTCAAATCCGTGAAGCCAGGTGTCCTACATAATTGATGGAGTCGTACAGGGCCTTGTCATTTTTTATAGTGGAGAGGGACAGCTGGAAACTTTTCAAAAGTTGATGGCCGAACAGAGATCATGCGTACACTATGAATAGTAGACGTACTTTGATAGTGGAGTACCCAGCACAGTACTTAGGTAATGACATTTTTTAGCTGATGGCCGACAAAGTATAAGTCGGAATATTTGCTTTTTCATTTTTGATGACAGACAAAAGAGCCTAAGGTTTTAGAGATCAACAAGGCTGTAGAATACAATTATTGGGATTACATTCAGGTATGGTTTTATGCCTTCTACTACCAGAATCCTGTGCGTGCGTAAGCACACTTGGTTATTTGTTATTAATCCAAAAATCCATGAACATTATGGATTTCCCACTTGGTTTCTTAGATGGTGGGATCGGTTTGGCCCAACTTTGGAAGTACTTCCTAAGGAAATTTCTGAGTGTTTTATTCCATGGTATCATTACCATCCCAAATTGAAAGGAAAGACTGCGGTCGATCCACCAATAGGTAGAAATACCTTATGGTTCTTAACAGAAAACCAGATTACTTGGATCTAGAAATGAGACTTCGAAGTCTCACTTGATGAATTTAATGCAGGACCTTTCATTTTAAATGTTGGGATGGTTTTAACATCGAAGAAACTGTCACTCAATTAAAAGAGATAGTACCCAAATATGTTGTGGCTTTTGAGGAAGCTCAAAGAAAAACCCAGGGCCCAACCCAGCCTGAGATCCAAAATGTATTTACATACATGATGGATAAAATCAAAAAAGAAAATCCAAATATAACAACTCTAGAGTGTCAACTCAAAGTCCTGAAAACTATGAAGGAACAATTTAGTGCTTCCCAACCAAAACCAGTTTCTCAGCCAGTAGTAGAGTAGTAGCCGGTTCTAATTTTGCTATTCTTGTCGGGGAATCACAAGAGCTCGAAGACGCCGAGACGCCTTCCTAGAAGATTACATGGATGCTATGGTAGGTATTAGTATTACTCAAGCTAAAATTAACAAGGACAAGGACAAGATGGAAGAATAGTCATCCACAACTACAAAAGCAGATACGTCATTTTGTCTACCATCAAAAATGAAAAAGCAAATATTCTGACTTACACTTTGTCGACCATCAGCTAAAAAATGTCATTACCTCCAAGTAATGTGTTGAGTACTCCACTATCAAAGTGCGTCTACTATTCATAGTCTACGCATTATCTCTAGTCGGCCATCAACTTTTGAAAAGTTTCTAGCCGTCCCTCTCCACTATCAGAAATGACAAGGCCTTATACGATTCCATCAATAAAGTAGGACACCTGGCTTCACGGATTTGAAGAAAAATATTTCAGTTCCGTTTTCACTTGGTATAAATGGGAGGACATGTTGTCCATAATTCACACTCTAAATTTCCCTTTTCTCTCTATCTTATTGTAAAATTCGATACACTTTTGGTTCATGTGTTGAACACAATTCCCCATTGTAATATATTCCTTTCATCAAATAAATATATAATCTAGTACTTCTGGTTGCATCCCAAATGTAAGTCTTAGTACCATTTTTATGTATTTTCCTGTTTTATTTTGGTATCAGAGCCATGAGTAGCTAATACTCTTTTATCTCTTAAAGTAAAGAGTCAAGTTGAATAAAGATAGTTTGTTTAAATCATATTTTAAATAACTATGAATAACAACGAATTATTTGATTTTCAAACTATTTATTTTTTGTAAAGCTTCATCTTAAAAATTTCTGATTTAATAAATCATCTTGAAATTTGCAAATGCATTTCACAATTGAAAGCATTTCTTTTCTAATAGTAGCATAATTTAATTGTGCATTCTTCCACACTGGAAGTGAATCGTAATAGTTCTTCTTTCCCATTACTGGGATTTCTTTGTTTTAAAATTCCACCATAACCAATGTTCGAAGCATCTGTTTCCACTATTTTAAACCATGTTAGCTGAGCCACACATAAACAAGGTAATTGTTTTACATGTAATTTAATAGTTTGAACAGCCATAGTATGTTCAATAGTCCACGGACTAAGGTTTTTACTTGATCTTTTATAAAGAATAGCACTATCTTGTGCAATATTTTTATAATAATCTGCAATGTAATTAAGACTTCCAAGAAATCTTTGTAGCTGAGTTTTATCTTTAATCTCATCAGGAAATTTAGAAGCAAATTCAATACTTCTATCTATTGGTATAGTTTTACCTTGGGATATCTTAAACCACAGAAATCTAATTTCAGTTTGAAATAATTTCATTTTTGGAAAAGACATCCATTTATTTTAATAACATTCTTTAGTAGTTTTAAATGCTTAAAATGCTGATCAATATCAGCTGAAAATACTTGAATATGATCAATATAAACAATACAGAAAGAAGAATATGGTGTAAAAATCTCATTCATAATGTTTTGAAATTCCGAAGGGGCATTTTTAAGCCTGAAAGGCATTACATTCCACTCAGTGACCAAATGGAACTGTAAAAGCAGTTTTATATCCGTCTTTTTCATCAATTTAAATTGGTCTAATAAATCTTTTTTACAATCTAATAAGATTGTTTTATGCAATCGGTCTAATAAATCTTTTTTGTTTGGAATAGATACCTAATCCATTTCAAAGCTTCATTAAGAGGCTTATAATTAACAACTAAACGAGGCACATCTCTTTCTTGTTCAACATTTTTATTAACATATAAAGTTGTGCAACTCCAATGAGAATAACTTTTCCTCATTATTTTCTTTTGTAAAAGATTTTCAATCTCTTTTTTACAAAGCTCTAAATATTCATATTTCATTTAACTAGGTCTAGCTTTGGTCGGAATATGATATTTTTCGTCAAAATCATGTTTATAGGGAAGAGAGACAATGTCTTTTCCTTTCCCAAAAAGCATTTGGAACATCACTACAAACTTCATTTTTATAAAGATTTGTAATTTCACTAATTTTATTTTGAATAATACTAGAATTAAATTTTTCATGTATATTCAAAATACTAATTTCTTCTTTAAGGAAATTCAACTGTTTTTCTTTTGAAGATAGTAGATTTTTTAATTCATTAATAGTCATGGTTTTAGGATTTTTAATGAATTCAAAAACAATTTCTTGATTTTGGATATTAGTATAAATACTCGTTTGATCAAATTTATGCAAAGGCATAATAGAATTTAGAAAAGGTGTACCTAAGATTATCGGCCGTTGAATATTTTTGACAAGTAAAAATGATGAGGGAATACAAATTCCTTCATTACAAATATAAGAATTAGTAATCTTATACTTAATACCTAGTTTATCACCACTTGCAGAAGTGAGTGATTGGTGAGTTTTTTCAAAATACTTAGTAGGGACAAGACCTTCTTGGATACAATTAAGATCAGCCCCACTATCAACTAAAGCCACAACTTTTTCTAAAATGTACTCATTATTAATAACAATGGATATATAAATATACCATTTCTGATGAGTAATTTGGGTCATAAGCTAAAGAAAATCTTCAGAAACTTTTTCTTCTACCGTAGTATTATTATTGAGAGATTGATCTAAATCAACTCCCTTTTCTTCTTGATAAGAATTAATAGTAAGGTAGTCAATTTGCTTACCTTGGAAATTAACTAATTGTTTTAATTCAACTATCTCTTTTTTGAGATTATTGAGTTCTTTTTTAAGATCATTAACATTTACAGGTTGTTGATCTTTTTTCTCAATTCTTTTGAAAACTTCCTGGATAGAATAAAAACCTTATATTCCCTTCATTTGGTTAATGTTTTTAACAGATAGAGAAGAATCACTAATATTATTCTCATTATCTATTAAGGATCTAATAATTTTTTCTTTTAATTTTTGATCTGCCGATGAGATCAAGAACTTTTGATTGATTGATTAATCCAGTAATCAGTTTCTTTAGAATATTGCCCTGTAGAACATTGTCCTTTACAATTACTACCTAAGTCATCTGAAGAAGATGAACTATTAATATTATTAACTTGTTTTGTTTCTAAAGAACTGATATCTTTAGATGAACTATTACTATACATATATATATAATCCCTAACATCGATCTTCTTTCTCAGCAGCCGGCTCTAGCACGCACACCCAACGGCCTCATTCCTGCTCACACCCACGGCCAGCGGCCTCCTTCCTACTCGATCTCCGGCTAAATCCGCCCCTGCTCCATTGCCAACCCCCCCTCATCTGCTATCTTCTCCGGTCGGTTTCTCATTCATGTCCCGTCTCTTCACCTCCCATTTCTCTCTCTTCTTCGTCTACAGCACCAGATCCGGACAAATCTCAGTTTCTAAGCTCTCCGCCATCCACCATAACAGCCGGCAGAAACTCATTGGCAGACACATCCCAATTTCGCCCTAATCCCATACAATTTTGAAAAACTCTTCAATGGCAGCATAAGCGAGGAGATGCCAGTTGAGCAGAACCCAAGCTCTAGTCAGTGGCCGGAGAGACGGAAACCTTATTTATCCGAGCACTTCAATCTTGCTACCCCATCTCTCTCTCTCTCTCTCTCTCTCTCTCTCAGATACAAGGAAAAAAAACAGATCTTGAAATGGTGTAGGGGAAGAGCACGAAAATCGAGAAAATTGGGTTGGAGAAAGGGTAATTAAGAATGTAGATGAAATAGATTGAGTGAATGCTGGGCTTTGTATTTTTGCTGGATTTGTTCGTTGTTGGCACTTTACTGGTTCTTGGTGGCCATTAATGAGCTTCAAAAACAAGAGAGAGAAGAAGGTGTTTGACCTTCGTTGAATGTGTTGAGGTTGGGAGGGAGGGTTACATTTTAGGCTTTGTATCTAGGACCTCTCTCCATGAAAAAGCCTTCTGTTGTGAGTTGAAGGAGATTGGGTTTGTATGCCGAGAAGATGGAGAGCGGTGATGGAGGAGTTGCTGTAGGTTAAATTTTAAAAAAGGAAAAAGAGTTTATGGGGGTATAACTGAGTTTATGATACTAAGGGTATTTTTGGATTTTCATAAATGTTTTAAACTTTTCATACAAAAATCATGACATAATGATGAACGTGTTATTTATGTTCAAGTAGAGTGATTAAAGTGAGAAAAAAAAAAGAGTGAGCTTAACGAAAAAAATTGGAAAGTAGGGTGACCAAATTGCTATTTTATTAAGCCTAAAAAGAAATGCTCCCTCCATCCCAAAAATGAGTATGCAAGTTCATGATCATGAACGAAGACAGAGACTCATTTTGGGGAGGAGGGAATACCATCGCATTGAAGAATAGCAACAGTGCTAAACCTCAATCCCCCAAAACATAGTTCTTACTGACTTTCTGCAAGTGCAACGTTGCTCTTTTCCTAGTACTGAAAGAGTTAAATCACAAACATCGTTTTCTTCCAAAATTCCATAGTCGTCAACCACCAACAAGCAATATTAAGGTTCCTTTCAATTGCAACATACAAATATAGATAGGCAAGAATAAGCACTCGTAGTAACTTAAAATGGATGGTTACAACTTACAAGTTACCTCAACATATCAGCCAGTTGATCCTTCATTCCTCTTTCAAACAAACTCATTAAGAAATCAACTTCTACCTTCAATTACCCAAATTAAAACAGACCAATTATCATCAACTCATAAAAGAAAAAATATTTTAAATCAAGTGAATGTGGTGGCTCAAACTCAACTCTAGTGATCCTGTTGAATTCGAGCCAACCTCAAACATGAATTGAGTCCCCAGGTATCTAAACGATCTTAGCTCAGCTCGGATCAAATGAGCAGAAAAAAAAAACAAAAACAAAACAAAACTGGAGCTCAGATCATAAAATAATCGAGTTGAGCTCGAACATGGTTGCTTTTAATTCAGAGTAAAGCTCGAGTTGGCCTTGGACTAGATCAATTCAAATTATCTGAGCCACAACTCGGGCTCGGCTCATAGCTAAATTTATTAAATCCCTTAGAAAATAGACATAGGACGAGGAACGGACTACATACCTTGGGTCGTAACCAGTTATCAGATGAGAAAGCGAACACGGTAAGAACCCTAATGCCCCAATCGAGACAGAGCTGCACCAGCAACTTTAATGATCGAAACCCGGCTATATAGCCCGACCCGGAAGGCAACCCTCTGATTTTAGCCCACCTCCTGTTCCCGTCCATGATAACTGCGACATGGTTCGGCATAGACTCTCGCTGCAGCCCCGCTGGCAATGAAACTCCGGCACGGGCGACGGTTCCGGTTTCAAAAACAACAGCTGTATCATTGGAAGACGAAGCGCATAGACGAAGAGGGGATCGAGGTGAGAGAGAGTTGGGGAGTGAGGAGCGAGAAAGGGAGAGCATTACTCTCTTACTGTGTGTTTTAGGGTTTTACAAGAGTGGGACTCTGCAAAAATGGAGGGTGATTTGGATTGGATAGTTTGGGGCGGGGTTGACACTTGATAGTCGATACAAAGATAAAATACCAACGGGCAACGGTGTGCATCGGTGTCAACTGTCAACTATCTTTATATACAAAATAGGCTCGGTCAACTTTCTATTTTTTTTTCCACCTTTTTCTTTTAAAGACGATAAATAGGTGTTTCCCCACTCAACTCGTATTGACCCGAGCCCACAAGATATAGATGAGATGTTTTATCACTAACCTGCGTTTAAAGAAGATCAATTGTATTTCTATTTAAGTATACCTTACCGTTACTTCCCACAAAGAGTCGACGTTTAAAACTAGTACATCATTCGTTTTAAACAAAGAGTTTATTATTTTATTTTAGGATGTTTCACTTAAAGAATCAATTTTTAAAAATTAAGATATAAAAATATTATTCTTAAAAAAATTGACTTTCAAACGAGAATTTTTTTTGTCCGAAACGAAGGGAATAATAATTAATGAATGTATTAGTATCATCAGAATTAGTCATAATTAAAACAAAAATTTGAGGGTGCTGCTATATATAAGGGTGGAATCGGGACGGAACCCGTCCCGATACCCTTCATCCCGATCCTGTCCCGATAGATTTCGGGATTTCAATTTCCTTCCCGATCCCGTTCCCGATAAGTGTCGGGACCCAACGAATCGGGATCCCGACAAATCGAGATCCCGACAGTTCGGGATATACAAATCTCGTAATTCCGACTATAATATTTATGAACAATATTTGCTGACACTAAAATATTTTTAAAATGACTTCATCATAATTAAGATTTCAAACTGTATATTTACAAAGTATGCTTGAATATTTACTTAATGGTGAATATTGCTGAATATGTCATTATAAACAAAATGCACCCCTCACTCGTAGGAGAAGAGCTACACTAAGTGCAGAAAAGTGATAGATAAAAAAAAACCACAATATTAATTATAAAAATAAATTTAACAAACATCATTAAGTAATTTTAGCAAATAAAAAATAACCATTGTCTAACACTCACAATATTTATAAAATAAAATAAATAAAATATAAAAAATAAAAATATATAAAAAATAAAAAAATTAGTCGGAACGGGTCGGGATTCGGGAATCCCGACGGGATTGATAGTCGGGACGGGTCGGGAATCCCGACGGAATTGATAATTATCCCGAAATATGTCGGGACGGGAAAAATCCCGACAAAATCGGGATCGGGATTTGTCGAGACGGGATCGGGTCAGGCGTCGGGACGGGTCGGGTCGGGAAAAACGGGATTTTTCCCAGCCCTAGCCTATATAGCCCCCAATGCTATAAGTTGACCCCCAAAAATTCAAAATTTATAAGTTACCCTTCCCTTCATCGAACACCTCACACCTCCTGCCTTCCACCCTTCATCGCCTCCTCCCTTTCCCCAATCCAAAGTTTCTTCCTTCCCCTTCCATCACCACCCCCTCCCCCTCCCCCTCCCCCTCCCCCCATCATAGTATACTCCTTCCATCACCAGCACCACCAACTCAATACCTAGCTCACACCTCTTAGCACCTCCATTCTTCCATGTCTATTCTGTTTATAAAAAAAATTCAATTGAAGAGTTGTTTGGTCATAGGAGACCGAACAACCCTCATATGTTTGACCATAGAGGACCGAATAACACAAGGTTCTTCGGTCTCATATGGTCGAACAAATAAGGGTTGTTCGGTCGACCAGGGCCGAACAACCCTTGAATTGAATCTTTTTTAAAAATAAAAAAAAATTAAGAGACATGGAAGAAGGGAGAGTGTAAGCTAGGTACTGGGTTAGTGGTGCTGGAAAAAAAAGGAAAAATAAAAGTTTTGTTTGGATGGAGGGAGGGAGGGAAGAGGAAGAAGGAAAGACAATGGGAGGGATAGATGGAGGACGGTAGGAGGGAGGAGGCGGTAGATGGTGGGGGAAGGGAGAACAGAGTGGTTGGGGGGAAGGGAGGAGGCGGTGAATGGGGGTGGGGAAGGGAGGAAGCAGTGAGTGGAGGTAAGGATTTGATTCAAGCTGGGTTTTGGGGGGGTCAACTTAGGAAGGGAAGGGTAAATTAGGAAGTTTAGATTTAGGGGGGTCAACTTATAGGTTAGGGGGGCTATATAGCGCAACTCAAAAATTAAGCACAACCAATATGCTTATAACAAATATGGAGGGTAAATATGAAATGTTATTGAACTTGTAAGCATACCTTTTGAAAGTGACTCGATTAAATATCTCAAAATAGTGTACTATTTGCCTAAAATGAATGAAGTATTATTAATTTACACATTTCAATGTGAAAAGTAGGATAATGTTTTTTTTTAGAGGGAGGGACTACGTTGACCCAACACTTATTTTATCTTTTACTCCCTTCATTCCACACAAAAAGTCCATATTTGAAAAGTTTACTATATTTTAGAGGGAGGCAACACTTATTCTATCTTATACTCTCTCTATACCACACAAATAGTCTATATTTAAAAAGTCTATTATATTTTAGAGAGAGGGAGTACGTTGATCTAACACTTACTCTATCTTATACTCCCTCCGTTTTACTAAAAAAGTCCATGTTTGAAATATCTATTAATTAAGAGATATATAACTAGTATTATAGTTAGTTATAATTACAATAATTCTTGAGGATGATCAATATATTAATATCATATTTGAAGAGTAAAGTTAAAAAGTTATGGATATTATAGACATAATTTTGAAAGTAGACTCATTAGATAAAACATCTCAAAATTGTACAATACACTATTTGCCTAGAACAAAAGGAGTATCATTCTTTTAATTTTTTTTAGATCTCAAAATAAAAAAAAGGATTGGTTGAGATATGATTATAATTTATTGGTTTGTAGGAGCAGGGATGTGATGCGAGAAGACGGTGGTTTGATTGTTCAAATACTATTTACTTGTCGGATTGTTCGAGGATCAACTCATTCAATCATGTGATCTCATATTGTGAGCATTAGACGGAACCTCTACCGTAGATAGGTATGCTAGATGGAATGAACGGATCGGAACTTGTTAATGTTGGAAAAATTGTGTTTTGTGAATAAAATTGTGCAATCTTGTGGCATAGATTTCTTTACAAGTCATTTGTGTAATGACAAGGGTAATTTTGGAAACGTGTTATACTTCGTGAGAACGTCGAAAACATATATTCATTTGTTCAATTTGGTATTGGGATGAATAAGTTATGATTGGTTAAAGTATGATGTTAGAAGTGGGTTTATCCACATTGGAAAATTAACAAAATCTTGAGTGGTTTATATACAAGTGTCTTATGTGTTAAGGGTAAGCTTGTATGAAATAGAGGCTCTCTCGCGCGCGCGCCTGCATAGGGGGGGGTACAAATCATGGTCCAATTACATGATTTTGTACAATCTTTATTTCTCTCTTACATTTCATCTTGTTGAGCAAATTTCCTTGACCTCTTCTTTCTGTTTTGGTGATAAAGTCAGACACGATATCAATTTGTCGGAAGCCTTAGTGTTGAAGGTGTCTCCGTTGTATCCTAGGAGACAGACGTCTAGTAAAGCTTCCAAGCACTTACAGGAAGAGACGAATCTGTTTTAAGGAAACTATGTGTTACACAGGTCTCGGACCAACAAACTTTGTTATCTGTTTCAGAAGTCTACCAGCAGTAGATTTGAAGGCTTACCAGCAGACATTCACAGCTTCTTGTATCAGTAGATTTGAAGACGACTAGCACACATGTGTACCATAAGCAATCTTCCACTAGCACTAACGATTTTATATTGTTCCTTATTCTGTAATTTTGTATTTCCCTAGATTATCTCTAACAATCTTAAAACAGAGAAGTATTGTTATTATGGATAACAGTAGACCCTTCTAAGGGAAAATGCTACATTTTACAAATTACATAATTGTGTATTATGATTGAGTTCATATTTCAGATATGACAATTGAACCAAATACCCAAACTACTGGAATTGAGAACAATGTGACCTTGAATCCCTCGACTTCAAATCCAACAGTCACTAATTCTCCTGTGAATCAGATTGTGGCCAATCCCACTGTCCCAGTGTATCATAATGAGAAACCAGAGAAGTTCAATAGCTTGAATTTCAAGCGATAGTAGTAAAAAATGTTGTTCTACTTGACCACCCTGAACCTAGCGAGGTGTCTAAAAGAAGATCCTCCAACGTTGGGTGAGAATCAGAATGATGTCCAAGCTACAACTGATGTGGACGCATGGAATCATTTTGATTTCCTTTACAGAAACTATGTACTGAATGGGTTGACAGACTCATTGTACAATGTTTACCGTAATAAGAAAACGACAAAGGAGTTGTGGACATCGTTGGACCACAAGTATGTATCCGAAGATGCTAGAACCAAGAAGTTTATTGTTGGTCGCTTCCTAGATTATAAAATGGTGGATTATAATATTGTCTACAGTTAAGTGCAAAAACTGCAAGTAATTTTGCACAAAATTCAGGTTGAAGGGATGGTTGTGATTATAACCTTCAAAATGGCTGCAATTATTGAGAAATTGCTTTCATCTTGGAAAGACTTCAAGAACTATCTGAAACACAAGCGAAAGGAGATGAATGTTGAACAACTTGTTGTCAGGCTTCATATTGAAGAATTGAAGACAACCGTGGTTCTGAAAAGAAAATATTCGTTCTTATGGCTGATAAAGCCAATATGGTTGAGCATGACCAAAGCTCAAAAGTCAAAGGTAAGACTAATGTTAGAAAAGGGTTCAATTTGGGACCCAATAGAGGAATCTCTAAGAAGCGATCTTCTGGAAAGTGCTACAATTGTGGTGGCACGGGTCACAAGGCCACAGCTTGCAAGAAGCCAAGTAGAGACCGTGAAGCAAACATGGTGGATGACATATCTCAAGATGTATCGGACCTGAACCTTATTGTGGTTGTCACTAAAGTGAACTTGGTAGGTTCAAACCCCAATCAGGGGTGGATCGACACTGGTGCCAACAGGCATGTGTGCTCCAACAGAGAGATGTTCAGTACTTTTGAAGCTGCTGAGAATGGCGAGAAGATTTTCATGGGAAACTCTGCCACTTCTAAAGTCAAAGGGCAAGGCAAAGTGGTGCTGAAGATAACGTCCGAGAAAGAACTGACTCTCAACAATGTACTCTATGTACCAGATATTCGGAATAATCTAGTGTCCGAAACTCTGCTAGTGAAGCATGGCTTTCGTATTGTTTTTTAGTTTGATGTTGTAACGCTGTCAAAGATTGGAATGTTTGTAGGAAAAAGGTATGTAACATGGGATGTTTAAGCTTAATGTAATGGTTGTTAAACCAAAAGGCAATAATAAGAATAAGTCTCATGTTTACTTGCTTGAGTCTTCCTATGTGTGGCATGGTAGACTAGGACATGTTAATTATGGAACCTTGCGCAGGTTAATTAACATGAATTACATACCTAAATTTCAAATCGATTCCAAACACAAGTGTGAAACTTGTGTAGATGCAAAGTTAAAAAAGGACATCATTTCATATTATTGAAAGAAATAGTGAACTACTTGGATTAATTCACACTGATGTGTGAGATTTTAAATCAACATAATTACATGGTGGAAGTAAGTACTTCATTACTTTTGTTGATGATAGCACTAGGTATTGCTATGTGTATCTTCTCAAAAGTAAAGATGAAACTATAGAGAAGTTTATTCTCTATAAAACTGAGGTTGAGAACCAACTCAACAGAAAGATTAAGATGCTAAAAAGTGATCGTGAAGGTGAATATGAGTCACCATTTGTTGCATAATGTGTTAAGCATGGTATCATCCACAAAACAACAATACCTAATTATACATCTCAATAGAATGACATTGCTGAAAGAAAAAATTGAACTCTAAAAGAGATGATGATTGACATGTTAAATTCTGGATTACCACAAAACATGTGGGGAGAAGCTGTGCTGTCAGCTAATTACCTTTTAAATAAGGTACCTCACAAGAAGCTTGACAAAAGCCCTTACAAGATGTGGCATAGAAGAGTTTCATCCTACAATTACTTGCGAGTGTGGGGTGTCTTGCTAAGGTTGTTGTTCCTTTACCTAAAAAGGTGAAAGTATGACAAAAAACTGTTGATTGCATATTCATTGGTTATGCACATAACAACAATGCTTAATTGTTTCTTGTGCATGATTCTAAAATTGTAGACATACACAAGAATACGATAATGGAATCAAGAAATGCCTCGTTCTTTGAAAATGTATTTCCATATAGATTGAGTAGTGTGTCTAGCTCATCTGAATAAATACACGATTCAATAGAAGAAGAACATGATGAGAATGAGGTAGAAGGGGTAGAACTTAAACACAACAAAAGATGGAGGGTAGAAAAATCTTTTGTCCAGATTTCCTAACCTACATGCTGGAAAGTGAACCTCAAAGCTATAAAGAAGTTGTGAGCTCTTCTGAAGGACCTCTTTGGGAAGAAGCTATCAAGAGTGAAATTGATTCCATCCTTCAAAATCACACTTGGGAATTAGTGGACATTCCTCTGGGAAGTAAACCACTAGGATATAAGTAGATTTTCAAGAGGAAGATAAAAACAGATGGATCAATTGATAAGTATAAGACCAGACTTGTAATGAAAGGTTATAGGTAACATGAAGGTCTTAATTACTTTGATACTTATTCTCCAGTTACGAGAATATCTTCAAAAAGGATAGTACTTGCAATTGTCGCGTTGCGGAATCTTGAAGTACATCAAATGGATGTAATGACTACCTTTCTATATGGTGATTTGGAAGAGGAGATTTACATGGAACAACCATAAGGGTTTCTGCTCCAAGGAAAGAAAACAAAGTGTGCAAGTTGGTTAAGTCTTTATACGGATTAAAACAAGCACCAAAGCAGTGGCATGAGAAATTTGATATTAATGTCATGTTGGGTTATGGATTTAAGATCAATGAATGTGATAAATATGTATACATAAAGAACACTGAAAATGGCTGTCATTTTATGTCTTTACGTAGATGGCATGCTTATCATTGGAAGCAATGATAATATGATTGAATCCACAAAAGACATGTTAAACTCTAAATTTGACATAAAAGATATGGGTTTAACTGATTTAATCCTTGGTGTTAAAATCTCTAGAACTTCAAGTGGACTAACTTTAAGTCAGTCAGACTACGTGGATAAAATTCTAGAGAAGTTTGACATGGATGACATTACAATAGCTAGAACTCCAATAGACACTAGTTTGCATCTATCAAAGAATAGAGGTGAGACTGTCTCTCAGGTAGAATACTCAAGAATCATAGGAAGTATGATTACTTAATGAGTTGTACAAGGCCAGATATTGCCTATGTTGTGAGTAAACTGAGTAAATACATGAGTAATCATAGGACTGATCACTGGAAAACAATAGTCAGAATACTAAGGTACTTAAGATATACTCGTGACTATGGACTGCACTATACAAGAGATCCAGGAGTTATCAAAGGATATTGTGATGCTAATTGGGTCTCAAATATTAAAGACTTAAAGTCTACTAGTGGATTTGTATTCACTTTGGCATGTACAGTCATATCATGGAAATCTTCTAAGCAGACTGTCATAGCTAGATCTATGATGGAGTATAAGTTTATAACTTTAGACAAAAGTGGTGAAGAGGCTAAATGGTTACGACAATTCTTAGAAGATGTTCCAAGATGGACAAAGCATGTGCTTGCAATCTGTATACATTGCGATAGTCAATCGGCAATTGGCAGGGCACAGAGCAATATGTATAATGGTAAGTCTAGACATATACGTCGTAGACATAATACCATTAGACAACTACTCTAAACTGGAATTATCTCTATTGACTATGTGAAGTCAAAGGATAATTTAGCGGATCCACTAACCAAATGGTTAAATCGAGAGTTAGTTGATAAGTTTTCCAAAGGAATGAGGCTTAAGCCTCTAGATATGAGTTGATACAATGGAAACCCAACCTTGTTGACTGGAGATCCCAAGATCTAGGTTCAAAAGGACAACCTAATTGTAAAAAGACTCTTAGCTTTACTGTGGGGGGTCATTCCTTGTAACAGTGATGCTCATGTGTAAGAGGATAAACATATGACTCTTAATAATTCCTAAAGTAAGAATCACCTATGTGAGAAAGAAGTGGGGCCACTTCAAGGAGAATTATGTGAGGCTCAATTCTTAGACCCTCTCACAAAACGAGACGTATGTTCAAGGCCATGAATGAACATAGCTATGAGAATTGAATTGTGTTAAGAAGATTCATGCATAAAGTATATGATCGTTTACACAAACGACAAAATAGTTCAAAGACATCATGTCTACTGAGCTAGTAAAATAAATATGTTTTTTCGAGGGAAGGTTCAAAGGGTAAAACCTACCTATCCTATGCAGGTTTCGACTGCTGGACTTTATCACCAAATTCGTCAACTTCCTTCATGTGGGGGATTGTTGGAAAAAAATGTGTTTTGTGAATGAAATTGTGTAATCTTGTGGTACGGATTTCTTTACAAGTCCTTTGTGTAATGACAAGAGTAATGGTGGAAACGTGTTTTACTTCATGAGAACATCAAAATCATATATAGAGCCGTCAAAATGGGCCAAACCCGTTGGGTTGGTCCGCCCCGCCGTATTAAAAAGGTGGGTTGTATTTTAAAAATATGACCCCGCCAAAAGTTGGGTTAGACCCAAACGGGTAGCGGGTTAGGCAGGGCAGGTTGGTCCGGCTATTTTTACCTACTATAATATATATATATATATATATATATATATGTATATATATATGTATATATATATATATATATATATATATATATACTTCAATAGGCAATCATCCATCAATATAGGCCATCATTCGGCTGTAGGTAATAGCTTCACCACCCCTTTGTTTTAAAAGTGAGTTTGCATTCAAATCATTCAAGGTTTTAGTGATGCAATACTGATGACCACATGAGGAGAGTGTATACCGTAGACTTTTCAACCAAGCAGATATAAATCAAACCATTTTTGGTGTGCACTTGCGAAGAACAATGCATGTGATCATTCAAGAGAATGTTGTCCGGAAACAACACAGAACCAATCACTCATTCCTAATTTCCTTCCCAAATTCCTTCAAGTGGCAGTGGGCGTGTTTTGTGCTTCTGCTTCAACCGGTCTTGAATGACTTGATCCAATTTTTTTCAAATGGCGGGTTGGTCTGCCCCGCCCCGCAACCCAAGGTGGGTTGGGTTGGGTCATTGTTTTTTCAGTTCGCCAAATTTTCGGGTTGGTCCGCCCCGCTGGTCCGTTTTGACGGCTCTAATCATATATTCATTCGTCCAATTTGATATTGGGATGAATAAGTTGTGATTGGTTAAAATGTGGTGTTGGAAGTGAGTTTATCCCTCATTAGAAAATTAACAAAAGCTTGAGTGATTTATATACAAGTGTCTTTGTGGTAAAGGTAAGCTTGTGTGAAATAGAGGCTCTCTCTCGGTCCAATTTAGCCTTCGGGGTACGTACTCATGTGCGAGCGCAAACACGAGTGTCAGACCAAATTTGCTTGTTCAGACCAACCCACATTTTGTTAATTATTCTTTTGTTTTCGTAACTCCAACATTCATTGGTAGATTTATTCTGCCTTCATGACACTTTAATGTGTTTCATTATGGGTGAATCAAAACGTTTGATTAATATCGTAATCAATTCGTTTCAGTCTATATAATAGAGATAACATCCACAATTGAAAAAACATGATTTTGTACAATCTTTATTTCTCTCTTGCATTTCATCTTGTTAAGAGAATTTCCTTGGCCTCTTCTTTCTGGTGATAGAGTTAGACACGATATCAGTTCGCCGGAAACCTTAGTGCTGAAGGTTTCTCCGGTGTCTCCGTTATATCTTGTGGAGACAGACGTCTAGTAAAGCTTCTAAGAACTTACATGAATGAACAAATTTGTTTTAAGGAAACCGTGTGTTACACATGCCTCTGACCAACATACTTTGTTATTTGCTTCAGAAGTCTACTAACAGCAGACTTGAAGGTCTACCAGCAGTAGACTTGAAGGTCTACCAGCAGTAGACTTGAAGGCTTACTAGCAGACATTCACAGCTTTTTGTATTAGCAGATTTGAAGACGACTAGCACACTTGTGAACCATAAGCAGTCTTCCACTAGTAGTAACGATTTTATATTGTTTCTTATTATGTAATTTTGTATTACATATTTTCCATAGATTATTTCTAACAATTAAAACCCAAATATAAAACGAGTAAGAATAAGTCGGGTTGTAACAGGTTAAAAGGGTTCGATATGTCATAGATAGGTATGATAGGTGGGATGAACGAGTCGGAACTTGTTAAACCCCAAATATAAAACGAGTAAGAATAAGTCAGGTTGTAACAGGTTAAAAGGTTCGACACGTCTTAACCCCGATCTCCCCCCACCTCCATTTTTTTTTCATACATTTATAAAGTAAAAACAATCGAGTCAAAATGGGGTAACGGGTTCGACCCGCTTTAACCCGACCAGACACAACACGTTTCTACCCCCAAATTATTACTCGGTTGGATTGTGTCAAGTAATTTTCAGATCGGGTCAAGTGGGTTAACGAGTTTCTGATTATAATTTCCAAATCTAACTATAGATGTTTCATCTTGGTACTTTTTTTTTTCCTTTTAAAATGGGTCAATAGTGGTTCCACAGTTACTTCTATGGTGACTCAAACTCACAACCTTTCTAGCAGCGTTTCGTTGTTCCTACTTAATGCATGTTAAAAGCCTGAAATTGACATCATCAATTTTTCATACTAAATTGCTAACCTTACAACAAAGCTACAACTTTCTTACGACTAAGCCTTAAGGAAAGGCAATGTTGTGTTTCTCCAAAACAACTTTGCCTTCCTTCAAAGCTTATTTGTAAGGAAATTGTAACATTATTTGAAAAGATAACATTTTCCTTTTTCAAATGCATCTGATGATGATTAAAAATTGAACTTGAAAAAAAGAAGTATTTTTCAAATTCAATACTCTGCAATGCAATATTCTAAAGGGGCGGTCTCTTGTAGGACAGCCTTACGGATCTTAATCCGTAAGACGGATCTATCCATATTAAATGTGTCAAGATTCAGTAATCTCAGTGCAACCCTTCAACTTTTGAAAATTACAGTGTCACCCCTCATGTGTTTAAATGAAGAGTGTCATGCTTTAGAATTAAAAGTATTACTTTTCAGTATACAATGTCACTTTTCAGCATAAAATGTGTTACTTTACGTTTTCAATAAAAAAATATCATTTTTTTCCTTTTAAAAATGTTACTTTTTAACCTTAAATGTGTTACTTTTAGCCTTAAAAGTGGTACTTTTGATCTTAAATGTATCACTTTTACTTTAAAAAGTGTTACTTTGTATTATAAATAAAAACCATTTCTTTTTTGGGTGAAACGGTGAAAGCGTCACTTTATAGCATTGAAAGTGTCACATTTTAGTATTAAATGTGTCACTTTTGGCAATCATTGGTAGTTTTAAAGTTTTATTTTTAGTATTAAGAGTGTTACTTTGTATTTTAATAAAAATTATAATAACTTTCCCTTTCTAGTGTCACTTTTGACCTTAAAATGTGTTACTTTTGTCTTTTAAATGTGTCACTTAATATTTCGTCAAAGTCCGTTATGACCCGTCAAGCATACCAAGAAAAATGAGACTAACGGAGGGATAACGGAGCTGACAAAGGATTAAACTGCAAAGCGTGTGAAACAAAAGAATTTCGATGACAAACCTTAAAAGTGTAGGGGCACCAAAGCAAAATGAAAAACTTCTTATTAATGCGGCCGCCGAGCTAACACGTGGCGAGCCACACTCAATGAAAATAAATTATGCAACATGAGGGATTCGAGCCCGTGACCTCAACCAAGATTAAAGCTACAGCTACATACTATCTCGGCTGATTATGTTATATAATTTTTAATAACATGTTGTCTTTATTATGATCCGCGAATTTATAAATAAGGCTCCCATCCTACACAAGTCTTTGCCTATTCTAAATATGCGGTACAAAATAAATTAGAATATCGGTAAATATCACAACTGAAATTCAAAATGGTAATTGTGGTTCCTAGTTATGCTTCTTTCAATGTTATAATAACAAGATAGGCTATCTTAGACTACCTTGGTAGTTCAGGAACGACAGATTTTAGGGTTGTAAGCTGAAATCATTCAACCAAACCAAACTAGTCAATTTAGTTCGATTTTTGTCAAAGATAGTTTGGTTTCAATTCTAAAAATTGAAAAGTCGGTCAATTCGACTTTTGAGATAATAGTGTAAAAGAGTAGTTTCAAATGGCATGTTTGGTAACTATTTTGTTTCTTATAAACTTTTCTGATTTTGTTACTAAGGACCCTATCTTTTTGTTTTTGTTTTAAAGATTATACCTCTTGATGGAACATGGAAGGCATAGATTATAGTAAGAAAGTTGTTATTTGGGAAGTTTGAAGTTACGGATTTTAATTCGTAAGAAGGGGTTCCACTCTCTCACAACTCAACCCATTATCTAATAAGAAGGATCCGTCTTACAAAAAATATATATAACACTGTCATACCTAAGTTTTTGCCGAAATGCATAACCTCATAACAAGTTTATAATCTAAGTCGACCACAAGATGCTTATTCCCATTCATCAGCATCCCTTACAATGTTTTATAAGAATAAAAAAACAAGGCAAAACTGGAGATTCATCAATATATGATCCTTCTTTTCTTCTGAAATTAGCTCCCAAGTTCAACTTCCAAAGCTGCAAGGCCATGTCTAATCTTGCTTATTTGGAGCCGTATACTAAGATATATTGTATCATAAAGAATCAGTGTGAACCAAATTCTTCGATGCAAACATCTTTATAAACCTTCAAGGTTATTTGATTTGTATCCCATCCAGCTTCTCTCAGTTGCTGCAAGAAATTTTCAAACCTACCCTCTAATTCGTTCAGGCTTTGCTCAATCTGTTCAAACACATTATTTGGATTCCCCTGCTGCTTATAAAGCCAGTAGGTCTGCCACACACTTCGTAACACTGATACACTTGTTGCTCCTTCCTAAGATGCAAGTCAAAGAATTCACATTTCTTTTCCATACATACCCTTAATGTTAAGGGTTAAAACAGTTTTCTAACATTAGGTTCCATGTCAAAATGGTAAATTTGGCAGGTCAACAAAAATATTAGCTTTAGAGTAAAACATCTATATAAAAAAAAGTCCTTAAACAGAGGGAGTATACAAGAAAGAAAATAAAAAAGTATCGCCGCAAGTATTTTTCCAGATCGTACCTTTAAGGACACAAAGACCTCGAAGTCTTTTGGCAGCTGTTGGTTCACCACAAGTATGTGTTTCTCCTTCGAATATAATTTTAAAAGCTTCTTTACCTGATTGAGGAATATATTATCAAATGATCTACTTTTAATCTGACTATGCATATACTAATAAATAAAAGATTTAACAGTGTTAATGAAATCTAAAAATGAAAACTGAAGAAATTTGAAACAAAATACCATGTAGCCAGATCTCTCACCACAAACCACCTTATCCAAAGGCACACCAAGAACAATTCTAGGATTTGAATATCTCTCCCACGACAAAATATTTTCCATCCTATTGCACTCCTGGCATCCTAATGCAAAAAAAGAAATTAAAAAATGGGATACTTTTCATAAAATGAAGTGTTAAATTGTGACAAATCAAGGATAAGTCTTACCTGGAACCGTTGAGTCTGAAACATGTGAGTTTACCAGAATCCGAGCGCGCTTAAGATTTATCTAACATAGAAAACAATGCAAAAGAAAGGAAGAAGATAAAGTAAGCTAAAAAAAGATCCAATCTAGGGAAAGCTTTGCATCTCTGAGATGATGAAACTTTCTTACAGTGTTAAATTGGAGAACTGAAACAGACTGATATCGTAACCACAGGTGAAGAAGCCGCATGCTCATCCAGGTCAACACAAGAACAGGATACGATGTTAAAAGGCCAGGCGTAGCCTGCATTATCATGGAACACTTAAATCCATTAGGCAATCTCCAAAGAAGACGCCAAATCACCAACCTGGCACAAGAATCACCAAAACCAACTCCAACGGTGACAACAATTGCTGCGTCAATTTGAAGCAACAGCTCCTGTACGCTATTTCTGGCGCAAGGAGTCCCCTGCATTATCCATTTCTTTTCCTTTTTTTTTTTGGTTTAAATACTAGTTTTGTGTTTTGGTTTATATACTCCCTCCGTCCCTAAATTAGTTTGATGTATAGTTTACTTTAAAGTCCATGTGTATGTGGCCCATAATTAAAGTAGAATGAAAAAATAAGGGTACAGTGGTAAAAGTGTTATCCTAAAAATGAAAATTTCAAACAAGACAATTATTTTGAGACGGACGAAAAAAGAAAGCATGACAATAATTTGGGGACGGAGGGAGTACTAATTTGTGTTTTGGTTTCCGTACACCATAAATTAATTCAATTGTTTTCTATTTACTCCCTCCATTTCGGGTAAAGAGTCCCCGTTTGAAAGTCAAACTTTTTAAGAAAATGACACTTTTAGTAGGTAATTAGTAATAAAATGACACTTTTATGCTTTAATTTTTGAAAGTGGACTCTTTAAGTGAAACATCGCAAAATGGAATAGTGGACTCTTTGCCTGGAACGGAGAGAGTATATCGTTAGTTATTTATATTATTTAATTTAATATAAATTGTGTTGTAAAATCCAAATATATAATTTCAATAATTGTGTTTTAGTCTCTATTAAAGTCTTGCATTTAATTATTAATTTTAGTTTATATTATTCAATTTAATATAATTTGTGTAATAAAATCCAAACAAATAATTCAATAACTAACATATTTGTTTTGCTAATAAATTAATACAAATTTGATAAAATAGTTAACATATGTTTTAAATAGAATAAAAAGGAATATCTTGGAATATTCCTTTTAGTGTAAAGTTTAAAGTAGGATGGTTGGAGATGGTGGAATATATATATATACTTGGTGTAAAAATTGCATCATTTTAGAGATTTGCTGCAATGTTTGCACTAAAGGGTTGGAGATGATCTTACAACTGAAAGATAAAATGATAAACTAGAAAACTAGAACAATATGAAAAGCTAAATCAAATAATATTCCCTCCATTCTAGGCAAATAGTCCACTACACAATTTTAGGATATTTCACTTAAACAGTCCACTTTCAAAAATTATGTTCACAATGTCCGTAACATTCTTAACTTTACCCTCCACATTTGGTATTAACATATTGACAATGCTCGAGTATTATTGTAACTGTGACCAACTCTAATGCTAATTATATACTTATATTATATATCCTTTAATTATTAAACTTTTCAAGTATGAACTCTTTGGATGGAACAGAGGGAGTAATAAACCGAAACATGAACACCCTGAGAAGCATCACATACCAGGATCAGTACACCAAGAGAAAGGCCGACGAGCTGAGCAGATACTTCCCAAACTTCCTCCTGCAACACTTAAGTCATATATGTTCAAAAGAACATCCTTGCAGACAAAAATAAACCCCCTCAAAGTTGGTGCCTTTCATTTTCTTAAGACGAAACTTATACATATATATAAATAAATAGTAATGCAAGAAATTCACAAAAAAGCATCCCAATATTTCATCGCAACTTACATATTAATCATGTAATTTGTCAGACATCACAACACTAGCCACATAAATCAAAAACTTGACACATAAGTTGGATGCTATTTTTGGGATATCTAGCATTTTCCATAAATAAAAACTCATCACACTGCAAGCTTAATTTGCAAAAAGGACTCCAGCTGGGTGGAAAGCCCTAAAATTGGTCAAACTTGTTGAGTGATGGAGCATATATATAGAGAAGAAGCTAAAGCCGGTTGAATGTTTAGTGTAGACTAGCACACCACTTGTCAGGTCTTGTTCAACAATTATGTGAAGAACCAATGTTAAAGTGTTTGGCCCCCTTGCCACAGCCTAAAGATATGATCGATACATGCAGTTAAATATACCTTTGCTGCTACATCTCCCAGATTTGCTGAGATTGCAAAATGATTTTGAATCACCCTAAATGAAGGATCTTTTAGCCCCCTTGCCACAGCCTGTTCATATACTCATCAGTAAAACTACACAGAGAAATGGAATGTTTGATTCATTATTCATCTTGAAAAGGCAATCAAATCAGTTGGTTGAAGTACAACATATCTCCTATGTGCTGGGAAAACAATAACGAGAGATAATAGATCCTTTATCCACAAATAAACAATAAATATACATTGGGTTAGCACGAATCCCCATTATAATGATCCTAATTCAGTAAATAGCCTTCCACACAATTATATGCGTGAAGATACAATGCAATCAGGAATGTTGATAATACCTTGGCAAGATTTCCTAGAGATGCGAGTGGAAGGAAATATGCCGGGTATAATGGGGTACAGAGATCAAAGATGCTGCATCATATATTTAAGAAAATCAAATAAACTCAACTGATGAACTTAGATTTAATTTAACTTATAGAGAAAGGAAAACTAGTGTAATACCTTCCTGCACTGCCAATGAAATCCGCGTACATGCGCCATTGTTTTGGATCGTCGTCAAAAAGAGTGCCAAATCGACCACCTAGAAAAATGATTATATTTAATTGAATAATCAGAAGTATCCTCTCTGTTTGTTAGCTTGACCTACAATTGTCATAGTGTCATACCAATGAATAAACGCCCAACAGCACCAATCCCATCCTTTGACACCCATCTGCAAATTTTGGAAAGCGTATCATGATTCAACATCAGCGTTGAAATTAACTAACGCCCCTTTCTGGCCTAGAATCATCAGCAAGCATAATATCGACCTACTAAAAACTGTTTAAGAAAGCATCCAACAAAGCATAAATGCAAATAGGATTGAAGAAAGTTCACCTGATGGCAGCGGCAGAGGCCGCAGCAGTAGTTCCATTGAAAGAGCCCAAGCCAACTGCCTGCGCTGTTAGGGCATACAAATTAGTACAAAAATTGCATTTGGTGTACTAAAGAGGTGCAACATGGAAAAGCATGTAAAAGAAATCTCTCTAATTTACTATGCATGGATATGAACGTTAAATATGTGACTAGGGCATATATGCTAAACTGATAAAAAAAGAATTCCATTTAATAGTATGACTGCGAATGTTTAAATACACAAAGTTGCAGGCCGCATCTCATATTACCTAAGAGAAATGTAGAAAGCAACATCAGGACTATAACAAATACCACACAAACAAACTGAACATATAAACTTGCCCCATTGAATAACACAGTATGCACACATTTAGACTGGTGGCAAATTGAACGGAGAAATTCGAAACTACCAAACCTACACATAAATAAATTTTTAAAAAAACATTTATCTCATCATTCTGACGAGCTCACAATATTCAGAAAATAATTAAGCATAATTGGGAGCCAAGTAAAATGATTGTTGGTTCTATCACATACCCAATCAGAATAAACGGCCTGAGTAAGATTGACGTGCCTTTAAAAGACTTGAAGTGACCAATGTATGGCAGATCCATGCAGTAACATTGGTGGGGAACTGTAACAACATGTACTCCAAGTAATCATCTGAAACTGACCCTGCTTCACATAGGAAAACGGGATTTAGAAATACATATAGCTAAAAAAGATTAACAAACATGATGACTTACAAAATGAAACACTTTAACAAAGAGGTTGACGGTGATTAATCTAGTGCATGTTAAGTCACAAATACACAAACATACTAATAAGAAGGATTGAAGAAGTTCAAAAGCTAGAAAGGGGAAAAGAAAGAAAGAAAGAAATGAATGTTTGGCACCTGGGAAGCCCGCAGGTAAAACAAAGTCTTTCACAATATCAGGAAGCCAGGACAATTCCTTCAAGGAGAACTCAACATTAGCTTTGGACTCATGTTCCTCCAGAAAGGTTCTCAATCGTAATTCATCATCTAGTATGTACCTGGTTTGCAGCAAATCGTAAGTGACAAAGATTTGGTTGGTTAAGCAGATGTGAACATGCAAGGAACTATATAAATTTACCAAGACCCATGACAAGGATTCACTTAGTTACAACTCATCCCTAAACTACCTTAACTGCATGAATGCAACAAACAAAAACAGAGATTCAATGGTATTTGCCCTTGTTTTGTTCTTTAGAGTTAAAATGCACAGGCTTTTTTTTGTTTTGTTTCTCTCTCTCTCTGTGTATGCTACCCTGCTACCCGGCATAAGTTTGGGAAAGAGAATAAGAAAATCTAAAAGTTTCAACATCTATATACCTTTTGCTTCTATATGAATCCATGTCAGTACTTGAAAAATAAGCTAAAGATAATTGCTTTCCCTCTCCTTTTTTTTTCACCATTACTTTCATCAAATCAATTAACCAGATGGAGATCTAGTTACCATTTGCATTGTATTTCAATAAAACCAAGGGAGAGGGTGGTGTTATTATCGCCCTCACTTAAAAAACAGGGGATTAATAGCGGAATTAATAGTATCTGGATTAATAACACTACTTATCCCTACCCGATTACCAAACAAGCCCCAGACTAAAGCTGAGAAACAAATGCACAAAGCACGTATCGAATATATATATATATATATATATATATATATATATATATATGCACAAATCAAAACAAAAGCACCTCTTTGAAGTCCCGTTCCCATATCTTTCCACTAAAATCAGGCGATGGCCGGATTCATCATCACTATAACACCAAAAAACAGAAATTATGGACATGAAATTGATATAATAAGATATTAATTGAAAAGAACATTCATTTTCTTAACATCATTCATCACAATAAAAAAAAAAGTCAGATTTTTACTGTGAATCAGTACCTCCTATGCTCAGAAGAAGAAGCGCAGAGAATTCGGAAACGGTGAAGACTGGCGCGAGTAAGATTGGAGTAGGAGTCAAAATTGAAATTGATATTGGGGAAAGAAAACTGCAAAGTGAAAGACATTTGTTGGATGAAATCAGCGTTTCAGGGTTTAAGCGGGGATTTTTTTTTTGTTTTTCCTTTTCCTTGGAAATAGAAATGGTGGGTTGAAAATTCATACGGAGCTTTGCCAATCTATCATCTCGTCGTTGGAAAACAGTTTTAACCCGACGGGTACGTTATTTCACCCGCCATTAATTATTATCAGTTGTATATTTACTTTATTTTTACTCGACCACTTATTTTTTGATTTTGATCAATAATTTGGGACTTTATTTTCCAAAATAAAATACATGGTGGCGATGGAACAAATCCTATTCTCTCTCTCTCTCTCTCTCTCAGGTTGTTTAAATGATGCCGAACGACTCTTGTAAACAACCTGTTATTTGTTTAAATTACTTACTAATTGTTCTTGAAGGTTTATATATTATTAATATATATACCAATTAAGTTCGTTATCTAAAAGTAATCATGAATTACTTTGTACGAACTTGAACTTTGAGCGAAACAGAAGACTTTGTGCTTGAGTTACGATCTTCGTATGTCACTATCAACAATCCTGTAAGTCTCTCTCGTCGGATTGATATCATATAGAACGAATATCAATTTTGGTTCACACCTCAAATCCAAGCAACTTAATGGTTAGGTTAGAGAGAGTATTTTGATGAGATAGAATATAGGATAGAGAGAGAGAGGCGGCCAAAGAGAGAAGACGTGTTCTTCTCCTAGGCGTTTTTGTGTTAGTGTTTTACCCATTTAGTTGTCATATTTATATTATTGTCCAAGAAACATATTTCTTGTAAGATAAGTAAAGTCAATCTCAACCCCCTTCGGATTAGGAAATTAATTATCTTTTAATAATATAAATATATTCCATGTGAGCGGAAATAAATAATCGGGCCACAAGTCCAATTGCTAACATCTCTCACTCGCACACATGGGCTCAACTCTCTAACTACATCGTCTTATCAAAACTCGTTAAACACTGTCTCTTCATACTGGGAGTGAAGCGTGCGACATGACGAAAAAGATAAAGGGTGGAGCGATATACCAAATCATCATCTGACCAGCATAGAACGTCCTCGTTAGAAAATAAAACTCGTCTATACCCCATACCGTATATACACATCAATTTAAGCATCCCCAATTCCTCAAGAGCGGTGCTTAAACCTCAACATGTTTGTGTATCAAGATCAATCTCTTGAACCGTATGTTCAATATGATCGCCATGACATTGAAACACAAAAATAGAGATGCATATTATACTATCTTCCTTAGACACTCATATCAATCACTCTTAATTAACTACTTTCCCAACAATGCTCAGTAGGACTGTATATGCATTACCCGTTAGTCGGCATGCCAAAGTAGCATCATCGACGTCCAAGTTCATGATATAGTTCTAAGTCACATAGGATATAGTCGTAACCTGGATTTTATCACTAAAACTCATATAGTGATGAAGCAGAGATCATTCAATCACTTTCTTAGGTCGCATTATAGTCACATACAGTATGGTGTATATGCTATGGCAGAACTCTCATACGAAGTAGGCATATCATGCTCAAACGCCATACGAACCTTAGTTTAGCCATCTTTATGGCGTCTAACTTGAGTACTCAAAAGTAGTCACTCTTCTAGTGTCTCTTTTAAGATCTCACATTCGGACTTTTCCTTGAGATATAAAGTTGACCTTTTAAAAGGTCTCATCTTGGCCGTATGCCACGGCGATAAATGTAATGTTATTTGTGTACCCCCTCTTCATAGGTGTCAAAGACTTTTACTATCTCAACTTGCTCGCCCACCTAGCGACAAGGTGAATTACTCGTGTGAGAGGGTCAATTCAATATCCACAACATCTTTTTAATCAAAATATATATGCTACGTAATTTCACATAAAAACATCCAATTAACATATAAAAGGAATTAAATGAAATTGCAATTTATTCAAACGATAATGAAATAATAATCAAATATCAACAAAAGTATTCTCATAATAAATATTAAATCCTACGAAGCCCTAGACCCAACATATGTATGAATATATTCTAGAACAACTTTCTTTTCTGCAACCATGTCTTTGGTGAAATGATACTTGATATTAATGTGTTTCGTCTTCTCATGATACTTGGGATCTTTAGTGTAATCTAAAGCAGTCATGCTATCACAAGCAATAACTACAGGACGATCCACATGCGTCGTAACATCAAGATGTTGAAGAAAACTCCTCAACCACACAGCTTCTTGAACCGCAGCTGAGCAAGCCATGTACTCTGACTCCATCATATATAAGGCGGTGCTAGTCTATCGTTCGCTACTCCAAGAAATAGCTCCACCACTAAGGAGGAAAGCGTAGCCCTAAGTAGATTTATAACCATCTACATCTCCAGCCCAATCTGCGTAAGTGAAACCTTTCGAGCTCAAATCCCCACCTTGGTAACATAGGGTTAAATTTGTGGTTCCCACCAAGTAATGCAGGACCTTTTTCACTGCCATTCAGTGTTGAGGTCCAAGATTACTTTGGAATCGACTCAACATCCCAACTGCAAAACATAGGTCAGGCCGAGTACACACCATAGCATACATCAGGCTTCCTACCACATTCGTATATGGAGTCATAGACATTTTCTTCTTTTCTTCTTCATTCTTAGGGCATTAGTTTGTGCTAAGGACACATCATTTTTCCATTGGAGTGACAACGAGTTTTGAGTTAGTCATGTCAAATCGTTCGATAACTTTCTTAATGTAAGTCTCTTGAGACAAACCGAGAAATCTTTTCAAACGATCCCTAATGACTTTTACTCCAAGTACATAGCTTGCTTCACCCAAGTCTGTCATATCGAAAAGCACAGACAGCCACTCTTTAGTGGCCATTATCATCTCCATATCATTCTCAGCTAGTAGGATGTCATCAACATATAATGACATAATCAAGATCTTTTTCTTGGATCGTTTAACATACACACAGTGGTCTTCCTCAATCATCACAAAGCCAATTGAGGTTATCGCTTGATGAAAGCGAATGTACCACTGTCTAGATGATTGTTTGAGACCAAAGATGGAACGTTTGAGTTGGCACACCTTGCGCTCTTGTCCCTTGACTTCAAAACCCTCTGGTTGAGTCATATAGATCTCTTCATCTAGTTCTCCATTGAGAAAAGCAGTTTTAACATCCATATGATAAAGTTCTAGATCCATGTGCGCTACTATCGCTAGGATTAGTCAAACAGAGGAAAATCTCACTACATGGGAGAATGTCTCCTCATAGTCTAAACCCTCTCTTTGGGTAAAGCCTTTTGCCACAAGACGTGCCTTATATTTATCGATTGATCCATCTGCCTTTCGTTTGACTTTGAAAACCCATTTGTTTCCAATAGTCTTACGACCTTGCGGAAGATCAACTAACTCCCAACCTGATTCTTTTTCATAGAAGAAATTTCATCTTCCATTACAGTCATCCATTCATTGTTTGTAGGTAAAGAAAGAGCTTCTTTGAACGATGTAGGCTCACTAGAGTTGTAAGAAGTAGTTAGGAAATATTTCTCTTCGATCGCGAATCGACGACGAGGTATATTTCCTTGTTTACTTCTCCGTTCTAGTATCAGACTCCCACTAGGATCCGTACTCCCACTCGGATGAAGATCACATTGACTCTCATTGGCGGCTTCCATAGGCTCAACCTCATGTTGTACCGTAGGATTAGGTTGAGGTAATTCCCCACATTCGTCAAAAGATGTCATATGTTCTTCTTCCATCTCAAAATGTTCAAAGTCTTTCCTAACTTCACCTATATGTGGGAAACCATTCTCAATGAAATCAACATTGCGCGACTTCGTTTCAGTCATTCCTACGTCAGGTTGTCTACCGTACATAAATAACCCTTTGAGGTATCTGAATACCTTATAAAAACACACTTATTTCCTCAAGGACCTAGTTTTGCAAACTTATTGGAGGTACTATGGACATAATTTGCACAACCCCAAGGATGAAGATGCCCCAATTTAGGCTTCTCACCTTTCCAAAGTTCATAAGGGTTGTGGGAACTGACTTAGAAGGCACTCATTTAAGTATGTAAGTGGCTATCATTAGCGCATCGCCCTAAAACGAAATTGGGAGGTTGGCCTGCGCCATCATTAACCTAACCATTTCCAACAATATTCGATTCCTTCGTTCTGCAACACCATTTTGTTGCGAAGTTCTAGGAATTGTTAACTGTCTGTGTATGCCATTTTTCCCACACAATTCTTTAAATTGATCAGATAAATATTCACGGCTCAATCAGTTCTAAAAGATTTTATGCTTTTATCCTTTTGATTCTCAACCTCTACGAGAAAGCGGTCAAAACACTTAAGAGCTTCATCGCAATGAGAAATAATGTAAACAAACCATGGCGTGTGTAGTCATCGATAAAAATGAGAAAGTAAAAAGCTCCATGACGTGCCTTAACATTCATTGGTCCACAAATATCTGAATGGACTAACTCTAATGGATGTGTGACTCTTTTTGCCTTACCAAAAGGCTTTCGGCAAGCTTTTCCTGTCAAACAAGATTCACATATGGGTAAGCTGACTTTAGTGAGAGACCCCAATAGGCCTTCTCTAGCCAATCTAGTCATTCTATCTTTTCCTATATGTTCAAGTCTAGCATGCCATAACTCGGAATTAGAATCATCATAAACCATACAAGAAGAAGAATTAACAGAAGAATTATGAGATTCCAACAAATCTAATTTATAGAAATTATCTGACAAAAAACCATGTCCCAAAATCTCATCACCAAAACAAATATCCAAGTGATCATCACTAAAATTAAAAGAATATCCATGTCCTAGCAATTGTACTACTGATAATAGAGTCGAATTCCAGGATGCATAAAGAACTTCATGAAGAGTCAATGCGCGTTAATTCAGCAATTGAAGATGGTATGAGCCAACTCATTTGACTTCTACAGACGAACTGTTTCCCATGAAAATTCTTCTTGTACCCACCGGAACTTTTCGATAATCTACGAATCCTCCTCGATCCCTAGTCACATGTTTTGTGGAGCCCGAGTCTACAATCCACACCGGGAGAGATTCAGCTTATAAAACATGAGATCAAACACAACTTTGTAAGGAGATAGGATTAAGGGATACCTTCTTGGGCTCAAGATCACAAGTCCGAGCTAAATAGGCCCAAGGTACCACAGTTGTAGCACTTCTGCTTAGCAATATTCTTTTTGCCTCTACGGCGTTTAGTTATCTTACTTAGTTTTGGTAGATTATGAGCTTGCATTCCTTTAACTTGTTTCTTACGTTGCCCATATGACTTGCGTGGACCCTCAAGGGAAACAAGAAAAATGTCACAAGTTTCAACATTCATTGTGCGACTCGTATCATAGCACTTAGCCACAAAGCTCATCTTTGCGATTTTGAGCTAGGGTAGAATTACCCAACTCTGATTTAGTCATCACGGTATCTAAGTTCTCAAAAACCTCTTGCTCATGTAGCAAACACGTGTTTTTTCTTTACCAAACAGTATAGTGTGAGCAACACAATTTCTTATCCTTGTTAAGGTCAACGGTTACATTCTTAGAAGCCATTTCACTACAATTTGATGCAAGAAAAAGACATAAGCTTATATATTTCGATTCACTTTCGCTATAAGAAAACAATTACTAAATATAATCACATCATACACGTAAGGAGGGAAAATCCGCGAGGCTCATAATCACAACCAATGTATGCACAACGTGAAAATATTCATAAATTGATAATTTAAACAAAAGAAATAAGATAGAACAAATCCATCAATCACATATCATGTACATAAATATTTTCACTACTGAAAAATAAAATTATTGGGTCTCGTATGGTCCCAATCGCAATTTTAGAGCCCAAAACGATAATTAATTATGCTAAAAATGACTTAAAAATAGTTTAAAATTCACAAATAATTTCAAAAAATTACTGAATAGTCCTAAATAGCTCTAAACTGTCACAAATGACAAAATAGCCACTGGATATTAATTTTGAATTTTTAATAAATCAAAAAATATGATTTTATGCACTAAAAAAAATCAAAAAACATACTTGCAAAGCTGAATTGATCAAAACAAAGGCCATCATTGGACTCAGAAGGCCCAAATTACTCTACATTCTCTGGAGGTGACAAAAAACGGCGGTCGTAACATACCTCACGCGCCACTGCCGAGAGTGGGCATCACTTTTGTGACACCTAGGCGGTGACTGGATACTGAATAAGCCACGTGGCGCTGACTAGATCGATGATGTGGCATATGATGTCATCATCAGGTTTCAAGAAAAAATGGGCCCCACTGTGCTGCCGTGGCAGCCACGTCAGCATTGACTATTGACTTGTTGACTAGTCAATAGTTGACTGGTTGACTGATCTGTCGTCTCACTCACCTAGCCGGATAGTGTACCCCACTCGCCGCTTTTCCGAACTCCAATGAGGTCGTGGACGGTGGCGTTGGATTCATATCATTGAGTACTTTCCAGTCGTGTATTTTTTACACCGAAAGGAGTGCCACAAGAGGCACATACATCAAGGCCGAGAGTAGGGAAGATGAGACACCTATTTTTCAACCCGGAAAATCGATTCGTGAATATGATCCGCGAGCCAACTTCTCAAGGCCGTAAAACGTTCATTTTAAGTCCAAATTAAGCATATAATATGTCCTTGGAAAGCTCTCGCGAAGTACTACAGGTACATACCATAAAACCATGGTTTTACAGAAAATAAACTGGTCAAAACAGCATGCAAAGTTTCGAAAAAATCAATTTTCAACAAAACTTGGGTTTGCGATATTTTGAAAAACACCCAACGGATTTCAATGAGAATTTAGTATATTGTTCGCCTCGTCATAGGGAACTCAGACATATAAATTTTTCTCGAAAATAAATTTTTTTTACACATAGAATAATACAACTCATTTGGTTCGTTATCGGGTAAAACTTTAAAACAAACCAAAAAATAAAAGCATGCATTTCATGGCATAGCGATACGAGCAATCAAGCATATATGCTCTGATACCAATGAAGGTTTATATATTATTAATATATATACCAATTAAGTTCGTTATCTAAGAGTAATCATGAGTTACCTAGTACGAACTTGAACTTTTAGCGAAGCGAAAGACTTTCTGCTTGAGCTACGATCTTCGTATGTCACTATTAACAATCCTTATGTCACTATTAACAATCCTGCAAGTCTCTCTCGTCGGATTAATATCACGTAAAACGAATATCAATTCTGGTTCACACCGCAAATCCAAGCCGCTTGATGATTAGGCTAGAGAGAGTATTTTGGTGAGATAGAATATAAGAGAGAGAGAGAGAGGGGCGGCCAAAGGGAGAAGACGTGTTCTTCTCCTAGGCGTTTTTGTATTAGGGTTTTACCCTTTTAGTTGCCCTATTTATATTATTGTACAAGAAACCTATTTCTTGTAGGATAAGTAAAGACAATCCCGAACCCCTTCGGATTAGAAAACTAATTATCCTTTAATAATATAAATATATTCCATGTGAGTGGAAGTAAATAATCGGGCTACAAACCCAATTGCTAACAGTTCTCGTTGAATGAACGACTCTTATGAATAAGCTGTTAGTCGTTTAAATTACTTACTAATTGTTCAAACGATTTTGTGATAGTTTGAATGAATGATGGGGATGATGTGAGTCGTTATAAAGCAAAACGGTATTACGAGTTTTCTTATCGAGTCAGTCCCTTATCTATCATTTTCATCACTACAATATTAAATACTTTTTTTTACCGGTAAATGACACTTTTAGGAGGAACGGATGAGTATACCTTTAATGAAATTTGATTAGGCATGCGCTAGGTCGCAATTTCAAGTCGATTAATCGCAATTCCAGTTTCTGCATCGAGAATCTACTTTGTGCATTGTGAATCCAATTTGTTCATCGCAAATCCAAATTGTGCACCTGAATATTTTGTATCGAGAATCCGGTTTGTGCATCAAGATTTACTTTTGTGTTCTAATTTCAAATTGATGCATCACAATTCCAATAGTTGCATTGCGAATCCATATCGATGCACAATCAGGATTTACTTTTGTATTTGAAAAATATTACTAATATGAATCTTATCTCACTTCATATCTTTGTGAAAAAAATATCTAGCACTAGATTCATGATTTTAAATTTCAATGCATGATTTTGATGAAAAAAAATATTTAGCACTAAATGCTAATCGTTGCATCACGATTTACAAATGATGCATCATGATTCAAAATTTATGCATTGTGATTCAAAAAGGTTTCCAACAACGAACAAGTTCATATTCAGTCATTTCATCGAACATTTTACTTACATAACAACACACATATAAAGTGAATCTATTTTAAATCACACACACAAACTTAATGAAGAAGAACAACAACAATTGCGGAGGATGGAAATTGTTAGAAGATACTCCAATTGACAATCATATAATAGTATATTTGGTGCATAAAAAACGAAAAACAAAAAAATTTCCAAGCATAGCCTATTCTTGTTTTAGCACCAAAAGACCTTTTTAGAGGAAGAAACAAATCTCCGAACATGATGAAAGAGATATTCAAGGAGAATGGAGCACTTGTCTTAGCCAAAGGAGTAGGAAGCGCCAACAACGATTGATTATTATGTAGGTGGCCATTGAGACGAGGTTGTTAAACCTTAAACCTTGGAAGGAATGAGGAAAATAGATGACTCAATGAATCTTCATTGGAGGAAATCTCTGGCAAGAACCGTAGGTCGGGGTAAGTGATTTTCAATTCATAGATAAGATTTATTTAATAGTCATGAGGCTTACGCTAGGAAGATACGAGATTGTGGATATTTTAATTTCTTTTTAACGAAAGTGAACTTTAACAGTTAGAAAGAGAGAGGTACTAAAGCGATTAAGAATTTGGAAACAGAGATCGACCTACAATTTATCCAAGAGATCGACCTACAATTTATCCAAGATTGTTTTTGAAGTAAGTAAGACTATTGTTGAACATAGATTTGTTGACTAGGTCATTGTTGAACAAACCTACATTTATGCTGTGTTCTGCCGGTGGTTGGTCTTGGCTAGATGTGATTTGTGTTGCTCCTTCCTATTCAGTGTTGAAAAGTTTGAAGAGTGATGAATTACTTCATTTCAAGGTCAGGGTTGGAAACTAGCATTTTCCTATAGATTGCCTAGTCACCCGGAAGCGGGACTCGAGCACAGGACATAAGGGGCAAAAACAAGAATCTTACCTACTAAAAACCTTGTTCGTGCATCTTTTAAAACTGTTCTTGCAAGGATTCAACCTCTTTAGATAATCAGAAGAGGAACACATCATGATTCATATACCTGTCAATTGTCGAAGGTAATGCATAACTTGCACATTAAATCCGGTGGTATGACACAAAATTGTCCCTCTTGAAATTAGCATAAAACCACTGTCGAGGTTCCTACTATGCTCGATATAGCCTGAATTTACATGGTTGCAACTTGCAAACTGCATACTCATTCCAAAATCCATAACTGAGTCATACAACAGTTAATTTTGTCAAATGATCTATTGTCCAAATAACCAATACAAAAAGCGTCTAAATTGTAGTATTTTGGTAATCAAAATTAACATAAACATCCATATGAATGAATATCATTGGATTGAAACCAATTTGTTGATATTAATTACAGGCATCACCTAATAGATTCAATACAAAACATTCCTCACAAAATAATGGGAAATAAGCCTAGTGTTACTATCCTAAACATTTTCCACGCTAGTCAACTGAGTGTCCAACAATGCAGGAAATTAAGGTAAAGAAACCTAAAACCTCTAGTCTTACAAAATTAGAGCCCCAGTAAAGAAAAACTAGGTTACTGGAAGCTCACAACTTGAGGTAAACCATGATCATCAAACAATTGCTTCGGGGTGAACTTTTCCCCACAAAATATTGGCATCTGGGTATGAGACATGCAAAAGAAAGAACATCAAGAACAAACATGTAAAAGATTAATGGCAGCTATCCTCTATTGCTCCGAATTTGTTTTCTTGCGATTCTCCTCCAAAATTCTTTGCAACTCTTTCTCACTTGCTGCAATCAGACGCTTCACTGTGTCGAAGGTAGTAAGCCTGATGCTGCAATATAAATTGGAATCAGAGAAAAGGTTAATAGGTACTCTAGAATGAAGTATACATCTGAAATGGAGTCTGGCAAAAAATCTACTCCAGTATGGGATAGTAAACTCAGTTTTCAGTTCTACTATGAACATGATCTATGTTCAACATAAGATGATTCAACGCTGATGGTAGGGTGGATTGATACAAGTTGCTGCTCACAATACCAGGCTATAAAGACATCGCTAAGAAAGGGTGAACAACAGAAACAAAAATGATATTGAGAAATTATCACTTATGCTATGATGGGTTAATGAATTTTATGAAGACGAGGAAAGGAATGTGGAAAAGAATCCATGTTGCATTATTTTTTGGTTACCTGTGACCATTGAATTTAAAAACAGGCAAAGAATGAGAAAGAAAAACTTGTGTATAACAAACATTACTTGAAAAACTTATTCTTGTCAAGCATTATCAGTCTTTTGATCCCTTTCCTCTCACAAAATCCATGAACCAATCCATTTTTCAAAATTACTAGCATGAAAGTTTCCTTATTAGCATTGGAATTCATAGAATTGGGTACAAAAATGTTAGCTTACACTCTAAAAAGGATCCTTAACAAGGGGACTTGTTAGCACTTTGTAGGCACCCAAATTTCGTACCCCTGTTTGTAACATTCTATAAAATGTTATATCCAGTAAAAAAAGACTAACGGACGTTAACTTTCAGGGGTTTCAAAGTGTCAAGGGACGAAACAACAGACAAACAAGGAATAACAGGGGAGTAAAGTAGACAAAAAGAAAAGAAAAACAAGTTTGGGCGCTGCCCAATACAATTTTGGGCGCTGCACCCAAAATTGCATTAGGGGGCACCCAAATTCGTCTTCCGTCTTCTGATTTGTTTTTTGGTACAACCTTTTCAGCGCAGGGTACAACACATTAAAGCACAGACATAAAATATCTTAGGCTTCCTTCGATGTTAAGGTTTCATCTCCTTAGCCTATAAATAGAAGGCTCCGCCCAATGCAATAGGACGAGAAAAAAAAAGAGCGAAGAACGGAGAGAAAATTACACGCAGTTAGTTTTCTGATAAACCCAAGAGTGTTGTTAAGTTGCTAAAATCCCTCCTAAACACTTATACTCACCGGCCAAAGATAAACTAGTTAACTGATTAGGTTCCCGTCTTATTTAACCGGTTCCAACAATCAGTTGCGCTGCCCAATACGCGATATCAAGCAAAAACAAGCGATTGCGCTGCCTATTTCAGACCTGACATCAACACATTTTAGACCCATACAAGCAGTGTGCCGCTCGGATCCCGAGGTGAAAAACAACCAGGACAAGCGGTTACGCTGCTCGAATTCGGACAACACAAGAAAAGACTCCCTCTCCCTGAAGGACAGAGCGAGCACACCTAAAACCTGCCTAAAGCAAAGTTGACCCGGGTTAAAACCCTCACACTTCAAGAGATAGGTACCATAAAAGTTATTATTATTTTCATTTAATAAAATAGTGCAATTAAATATAGTAATATATCATAAAATAAGTCGTTATGCTGGTAAAATTTATGTTATAAATAGCTCTAAATAAGTCGTTATTATAGCCTAAATTTCGTAGGCTTTATTTGCAACTCTAAAATGAAGTTGTTATAAGTTTCCTTTTATTTTTCATGTCATATATATATATATATATTATTTAAATTAAATTTATAAAAAGAATATATTTAGCCAAAAATCTACTTTAAGACCGAAAGGGCGAGTTGGGTGCCTAACTCCTTCCCAACTCGTAAATTAGCATCTGAACCCTTACACCTCTTGTATATATGGTTTTTCTTTGTTTATCCTTAAAATAAAGATGGCGACTCTGTTTAAATATTTTGAATCCACAAAATGAGGCCGAGCGTATTCCACGCGCTCGAAGTTTTGAAACGTCACCCCCGCTTTTCAGTAGCGCGGACCGGTTCAGAACGGGCACTCACACTTTCCATCACTTGTGGCATCCTAAAGTTAATCCTCAAGATTTCAAGGTCCAAGTTGATAAAGCATACTCTCCTGGCTTATTCTTAAAGATGCTTAGAGAATCCTAGTATTTATTTTTATTTCATGTTTTAGTGGCAACAATTACTTAAGATTTGCCCTAGAGAACAACCTAAATCAGATAAAAATCAAGACTATCCCTGCAACTACTCAAGACAAACTGAACCATAAGGTGTAACTAGTCTACTCCAAACTAACAACAGTAAACATAGGAAGAGACTCTACAGATAGAAGACAAGAGAGTGTGTACATGTAAGAAGCACAAACCTGCTGTTAGGTAAAGTTTTTAACGCGTTGGGCAAAAAGCCCCTATACAATCCAAAGAAACCATCACGAGCCACAACACCTGCATACGAAAGATTCACTTATAAAACTATGAGAAAGGTACATAGCTTCACAAATCATGGTACATCATTAAGAGTATAGCTCTCTTTGGCTAAACCAAAGAAACTTTGGCAAAAAGAGCAGGTAACCACAAAACAAGAGTTATTTAAGGTATCTGAAATAATGTTTCTTCAGATGAGCAACTGAATCCCAAATATATGTACTTAAGTGCACCTAGGTACTATGCTCAGTAGAATTCGGAAGGATGGTTAAAAAACTGACAATAAACATACTCAAATCTAAAGTCACTAAAAAATTCAATGCTAAATTACACACGTATGAAATGTTTATTGCTAGTCAGGTTTGTATATAATATATTGGGCTAAATGCATCATTAGTCCATGAACTTTGGCCAAACTCATCATCCTTCATCAGTCCCCTAACTTCAAAAGTAATCACTATTGACCAAACATCGCTCTTTTTGTTCACTGCTAGTCTCTAGCCCTAACGCCGTTAGTGTATTGCCGTTAAGTGAGCATGGCCCCTTATTTTTATGATGTTATCCATAGCGCCCTGTTTTGATGATGATAACAAATTAACCCCTTTTTTTGAAATGAAAAATCTGTTTTGCCCTCAATTTTTGTCAATGTTACAACATTATGTTTGTTTCAACAAGCCTTGAATTTTTTAATACTACATGGAGTGTATCATAAAAAACTAGCAATAAGATTGTGAAGTTTTAAAACGATGGCAACAAGCAGTAATATAAACCAAAAGTGCGGTGAAAAGTCCAAAGTGTGTAGAGTTGAAACTCGAGATGTCAAACCAACGAAATCTCACATAAAGCACAATATATATAAGTTTCTGCCTCCCAACCTCAAGCATAATATATATAAGTTTCTGCCTCCCAACCTCAAGGAAAGCAACTAAAATGGTACAGTGTCACATAAAGAAATATCGATTCAAATCCTGAAGTTGATACTCCCTTGCACTTTGAGTCCCCATCTGAAGAGTGAAATATTTAAGAGATACATTATTACCCTTCGAAGTAACCATCATGAAAAAAATGTGTTTTTGTAATCTAGTTGTATATCAAAAATCAATCAAGCAAAAATATCATGGGAATGGTAAGGTTAATTATTGAAATGGGACTATTGAGGGAACATCCCAAATATGTAATTTCAATAAATGATTTCCCAGCCTTGCTCCAGGATAGGGCAACGTTCATTACACCATTCCCAATCTGAAATGCTGCAAGCCTTGTGCACTCTGGCAACATCCTATACTCGTCTCATAAATATTAACTTCAACTAAGAAAAAGTCTCATTGGTGGCGTTTGGGTGTGAGGGTATGAGTTATCATAGTACAGTACAGAACTCTCATAGCAACTTCTAACCAATTACTGTATTACATGAGTGAAAAGGACAAATATTTGCATAAATCTTCTTAACAAAGAAGATCACTAATCTTTTCAACTTAAAGTGATTTATTAGTGAGGGTGGCACCTATTACCTGGAAAGGCATCGAAAATTGACTTGTAAGGTGTACCCCTCATTTGCATTTGCCTTCTCACAGTGTGCAGGGGATAACACATGAGTGTGGCAATAGTAGCTGACACAAACGCTGTTGCTAAGGATGCTTCCGTCCTCTTTTGATACTTCTCAGGTAAAGACTTCTTCACCCTGACATTCATTGGATAGATTCAAGTTTGGGACAAAGATTATTACTTCTTGGTCTCCCTCAATGAGTAGTCAGAAAGGAAGCTGCTAAAGTATACGCTTACAAGTCAAACACGCAAAAGTTGACAGCAACATAAGGAGCTATTCCAATAAGAGAAGGTCCAAGCCCACTATAAAAAGCTCCAGCTCCTTCCTCCTTTAGAATGTTCAGAGCAACCTAATGAAAATACAGTAACATCTATCTTAACGAGATCCTCGGACATAAGTACAATGCAAGAACCAATCATACCTCTGTCATTGTCTTGTACCCTGGTTCTACTGCTAACCGTAACCTGATGACATCCAGTGGATATGTAACCTGGGAAAAAAAATATGTCCACAGACTAGTATTTCTAAGTGCATAGAAAATGAACAAGCAGGTAAATAGATCAAGGGCCAGAACGAGATTAGAGGGTACATTAACCTGTTCTACAGTAACATATATCACCACTGAAAACAAATGTTCTTTGTTTCAATTATCAAATAAATAACATATGCATTCAAATCCTACCCTGAAGACGAAGAACATATCGAACACGAGACTACAGCCTCGAATGTCCTAAATTTAGTATGTTAATCCGCTACTCCATATTTAACTTACAAAAGTTGAAGTCATGCCAGCACAAGCACCTGCAGCTAGTCTTCCAATAACAGAAAGCTCACCATCCTTTCCCCTAAAGAGTTTCTGGAACCCAAAAGTTAGTTTAACTCAAAATCATACGTCAACGAATCATAGTGCTTACAGTACAACCACTCCTTTCAGCATTACCTTGTAGGTTTCGTAAGCAAACAGCTGGACTGCGCTGTAGGGTATGATGCGTATCACCTGTGCCCCAAGAAATCTTAACCATAATCAAGAAGATGAAATAAAATTTTTGGAGGGTTGATAAAGAAAGGCCAGACATGAAGTATATGTATGGAGGGAATGATGCAAAGCACCTGTGGAAGGTTGCCTTTCCAGTATCCTTTAAGACCTTCTTGCTTACCTATCGAGCTAAATGCCTGCAATTCATTTCACAGTAGGTGCATCACTAAGCTGGAGAAAAGGTGTAAAATTGCTATGTAGATGAATCAAGATAAGGTGATACACATAAAAATACAGTAATTGGTGCAGATGTGGAACCTCAAACCAAAAAGTAATGCAAAATCATCTAATCTAAACCATGCAATTTTTAAAAAAATTAAAAACATAGTAGCTATCATGAGAAAAAGGATAGGCTGAAGAAGCCATGTGATATACAATTTAATTAAGCAGTCGGAGTAAATAATGCTCAGAGAATTAATTAAAAAAACTACAAGTAATTGATAACTCATTAACTCCAACAGAGTGGATCCAAGTATTCTTCCAATTAATGGTGCTTTTGTTTTTTTAGAAGCCAGCTAATATTTATTAATCTGTATTTAGGGAAGCTTGATCACCTGTACTCCCTTACAGAAGGTAGGCGATGCTATGAAGTTAGTGGTGCTTGGATAAGATAAATAGAGGAAACCTAATGCAGCAGGCAAATTCTTCAGCTTTCAACTTTTCAGAACTTAGAGGGGCATACATTACACAAGACCACGACAACCAACAACTGGAGAGATTCAGGAAATAGAAATTCGTAAGAAAGAGAATATAAATAGTAAGATACCTCAATAAATCCAATTGCCTTTTTCGCACTTTCTTGCCCAGCTCTCAGTCCATGAGTCTGCAGACAGAGAAGATTAACTAAAAAATAAAAGAAGCAAGCAACCCAAAAGGATGCAGTAATAGCTTTTAGATGTATGGGGGAGAGACTAGAGAGAGAGAGAGAATCATCCATAAGATGTGTGCAAGCATATAAATAACTACTGCCAAAGGAATCTGGTTTATTTAACACTTAAAAGCAATTGTTTGATAACTCTATGGCAACTGTTGAGCCTGCTAAATTCAAAATAGCGAGAATAATGCAAGTCCTATCACAGTTTTGTTTAGGGAAAGTTTATTAAACCATGAGATTAATTCTAATTTAGTAGGTTCTATCACTGGGGGGTGGGAATGGCCCTTATAGTTTCTGAACAAACATGTGAACGTGACAAACAAGTTTGGACAACCATAGCTTTTCCCAGAAAATAAAAGCCATAAACATATAAACATGTATGAGTTGCACTGAGGCTTATTTCTATTTTTCAGGAACAGAAAGCTCCAACATTCTTGTCAAAGTGGAAAATCGCCATTAGGCAGTATAAGTATTTGGCAGAATACCACTGCATTTAATTTGGAGAAAAAAACTCTTGTTTAAGATATCAGAATTTTATCTAGCAAACAATGAAAAACAAGAATCAACTGTAAATTAAGTCGGAGAAAGGTAACAGATGAATATCATGGTCAATCCAAATAAAATAGGTGGCTGCAGATATAGATAGCAGACGAACTTTCAAGTAAATCTATTAATTTAGACAAAACCACAAAAAAGGCACATAAACTTTAAAGTAAAGACACTTTAATTGCTTTGTTGCAGACTTGCAGTAGCACCACATACCACAGAACACAAGTCTAACATGCTTGGATGGATTCTATGGCCATTGTTTTTGCATAACATGGATACATTTTGTATTCGTTATGGATACTCACTTGTCTTTTAGGGGTAATAACTAAAATTTACAAATTAGGAGAGGATCAAACACAAACAATGAGCTCTGCTGGTCTGATGCATCAGAAGTCACAACTCATAGAGGGGCATGACAATCAAGAAATATAAGCAACTTTATTGGAATTTGAATGCCTATGTACCACGGTTCTCTCTCACTTGCTCCCCTTTTCTCTTGAGTGGTGTCTTGTCCTTTCTGCCTTTCCTCTTACTTCAAGCATTGAACTTTCATCATATTTTTCTACCTAACCTACCTGTAATTTGATATTCAATTTTTGAAATATAATTTGAGAAAGAAAAAAAAAGTCCATATCTACCACATACTTGTAGTTTTTGGACTGGATTGCCGTACAAATCTCCATACACCAGAATGTAATAGGTAATTGATGTGATGGAGATGGATCAGTTTTGAGGAAGATGAATCATTCAAGTCACAGTCATGCCTCTCTCTTTTTTCCCAAGAGAGTAATTTTTGAGGGGTTTCTGGACCCTCTCTACCAATAGTAAAAGGAGATCCTTTCTACCTAGAGTAAGACGAAGTGTGTCCAACAACCCCTTATTGCCTAATGCGACATCCATTTCAAACTTATGCGGTAACAATGCGAGAGTATAGCTAAACTTTATCGCGAAAGACAAGAGTGTTGAGTGCCTATGTTTAGCCAATTTATCCTTCGACCCTATGCAGATAAAAGTAAATGGATAGAGAGGATCCAAATCCACTTGAAGGAAAGTGAATGCTACGTTAATACTTTATTGGATAGCACTCACACTGCATGAGAAGGAACACATTGGTTCTACTGGTGTAATCCCCCCTCCCCCAACCCCCCAACTACTGACAAAACATAAAGCACATAACATAATAATAGCCATGCACTATCAGATCCCAAAGCATGACATGTAATAGAGGCACTTCAATATTTCAGATCCTTAATCAATAAGACCACTCATTATCCAATAAAGCATAGAAACCATCCTTGCTTGGGTTACACTATCCAGCATTCTTAATCATGCTTTGTGCCAGGGTAAGACTTTCGTACCCAAATTTGGTATATTCAGATGCAAATTTATTGCTAAAATATCCAATTCAGTATCTAAACTAAACACTTGTTGGTTATAGTTTTTGATACTTGAGTCCAAGGTGGAAATGACTAAATCTTGCTTAATTGTATTTTTTGGCATTTGTGTTTGAGAGTCTGTCAGCTTTAGTTTTTAGACAGAAATTGGATGAGATTCCAAATCAAGATCTGGTAACTATCATTGTATTCGGAAGAATCCAAACAAATGTTGACTTGTCAAAAATAGAAAGTTAAGAGAAATACAATCAATATTTTCATGAAAGTCAATGGCAATATCAACTAAATTTTCCACTCAAGACTGCAGAGTTGTAAATAATTATGGTTTTCTCAGTTTGACCAATTTGATGTGACATTAAAGAACAAAGACATTACCATTAGACCTCCATAACACTCAACTTGGAACAAGGACTTCTCATAGAATACATCACAACAATTTCAACAATTAATTTACCTCGCAAAGCATTATAATACTCCCTCCGTCCCTAAATTATCGTCCACCTTTCCTTTTTCGTCCGTCCCAAAATAATTATCCACTTTAAAACTTACCTTTTTAGAACACAACTTTTACCATTTTACCCCTACCTTTTCACTCTACTTTAATTATGGGCCACATACGCATAGAAATTAAAAGAAACTACACATTAAATCAATATAAATAATCAAGTCAATTGTTTTTTCTTAAACTGTGCTCCGGATCAACTAGGATGATTATTTAGGGACGGAGGGAGTAGCAGTTATTTCTATACTAGATAAATAACGTAAATTAGTCAATGTGGCTAAATTACAGCAACATTTCTCAGAAATTAGGAACATAAAACTCGAGAAAAAAATCATCTGCATAAAATAAAGACGAGATTCTCTAATAAACAAACGCAAAACTTAATGCCGAATCACTGCACAGCAAAATTTAACTAAATTTCTCAAACATTAGAAATTCAAAAAATTCACCTGCATGATAAGCTTAATCCGGTCAAGCGGCGCAGTAACGGTCTTAGCGGCAGCACCAGCAACCGCACCGGCGGCAAACAGAGCAGCTTCTCTAGGAACTAACGCGACCAACGTCAACGGATGTTTCAAGAGCTGCGCCGTCGTAGGCGGAAATTCCTTCTCCTCTCTCTTTTCCGCCAACGAAACGCACGCAAAACCGCTTCTCTGAGATGCAACATTAAAGCCATCGAGCCGTTTGTTCCGCCACTGGTAGACGTGGCTGGCTTCGACGAAGAAGCCGGCTGGGGAAGACTCGAGTCCAGGAATTTCTCGCCAAATTAACGCGGCTTGATTCTTCTTCCGATTCATATCGGAATTGGAATTGCGAACAGTGGGAAGCTTGAACAGTTTCCCCTGTTCGAAAGAAGAAGATAAGGTGTTTCCAGAGTCGTTATAGGGAGAAGGGGAAGTGGAGAGAGAAAGTATGAGCTGAAAATGAAATGGAGAGTGGGGGTGTTTCTATTTCTTTTCTTTTCTATTTTTTTGTTGCTTGTCTAGTTGCTACTGACTAGGAATTTAGTTAGTAGGTAGGTGGACTGTGGGACCAGAAAAATAATCGTTGTTTTATCTATTTTATTTAAGGGTTGCGCCTATTGAGACCCCCTATTCTTCCAAATTGACCCCCCAAAACCCAAACTTTTTATTTTACCCTCCCCTATTCAAATTGACCCCTCTTCCCACCCCCCTCAGGCCCTCACCGCTTCCTCCATCCCCACCCTCACCGCCTCCTCCCTCTCCCCCACCTCACTGCCTCTTCCCCACACCGCCTCTTCCCTCCCCCAATCCACAACGTCTTCCCTCCCCTTCCATCACCATCTCCTCCATTTCCCCCATCATAGTATACTCACCCCCCTTCATAGTCTCATCCCTTCCCCCCATACCTTCATTCTTCCCTATTTCTCCTTTTTAAAAAAATTAAAATTAAATTAAATTAAATTAATTCCAGGTTTGTTCGGCCCTGGTCGACCGAACAAACTTGTTCTGTTCGGCCATGGGTGACCGAACAACCTTCCGTGGTGGCCGAACAACACAAGGTTGTTCGGTCACCACAACTTGATCACCAAATAGAATTAAATATTTTTTTAAAAAAAAAGATAGAAAAACGAGGAAGAATGGATATGTGAGGAGGTTGAGTATACTGTGATGGGGGAGGGGGAGGAGGTGGTGATGGAAGGGGAAGGGAAGGAAGAGTGGGGAGGGAGGAGTGGTGGGGAGAGGGGAGGGAGGCGGTGAGAGGGAGTGGGAAGGGGGTCAACTTGGATAGGGAGGGTAAAATAGAAAGTTTGAATTTTGAGGGGTTTTGGGGGGTCAACTTGGAGGAATGTGGAGTCTCAATAGCTCAACTCTTTATTTAATGGGCTAACTTCACAATTGGTACATGTACTTTGGAAATGTTCGTTATCAGTCCATGTACAATGCAAGTGCACGGTACAGACCAAAGATTGCGAATTTTGCACATCGGTAGTCCCTAACCTTAACTCCGTTAACTGATGTGTCGTTAAATGAAAATTGGGGATCATAGGTAAAATCATCAAAAAAATAAAAGAGGTCACGTGAAAATTTTACTACCTTTCTAAACGCACAAGTAATTCAACGAACCCCTGAAACGATGACTCGTAAACCAACGGGAAAACAATGGCACCCTTGGGAATTGTGTTATCGTCCGTGAGCTGGAAATCCTCGCTGGCAATGTGTAGCACCCGTGTCACCGGTACCTTAATACGCACCACTTCCCTCGCACTGCCTCTGTGTACTTCATTTCCCTAAACTGTTCCACCGTTATTGGGGCGTCTGATTCCGGCAAGCAAATCCTAGCCACCTCCTTCCTCACTCTATCCAGAACCTTGGGATGAGAATCAAGCAGCGCCACTGCCCAAAGCAACGACGACGTAGAGACGTCTTGTGCGGCGAAAAGAAAGTCAAATATATAGCCGTCGATTTCACTACTGGTAGTACCCGACAGCTGAGGCTCCCGGCATCAAGAAGTCAATTAAACAAGTTGACTCGGCTCTAGATTGCATCTTAGTTTTGCTTTCCTCTGCACAAGCCGCCAAAGTTACCGCTAGCCTCGACACAACAAGTCAGGCATTCCTAAACGCACAACCCGACAAATCGATGGGTAATTTCATCAATCCGACATTAAAGAAATTGTAATCAACTTCGAACTACTTCCTCAATTCCCCAATCAAGTACGGTTCAACGAAGACATTCTAGGATGTTTCCAAGTTCATATCGCGACACAGAAACCTGAGAGCAATCGGGTGGGATCCGAATCGACCCACGACTTCAAGTGCTTGAGAATGATGTACTGTTGGAGAGAAGTGTAAGTCGACAGAACTCTAGGGGTGAAATTGGGTGCAATACGACGACGTAAATCCTTGTGTTCTTGACCCATCATGTAGATGAGGTTATGCTCGCCGACAAATGGGAGAATTAGAGATGGGCCGGGTGCGGATCCTTTCTTCTTCAAGTAAGAGATCTATTATAAGAAAATTAGGATAGTGAAGATAGATATGAGAAGGTATGGTGTGACAGAGATTACAATGTTCCAAACTATATCCATTATCTCCACTGTGTGTTTTTGGTGTAGTGTGTGTTTCTCTACCTTCTTCCTCGTGTACTGAGAAAAATGGTGGAATGGGTGTTGTTGATGGAGAAGAAGGCGTTGTTGCCGGAGAAGTCGTTGCCTTTTGGAGATCGAAGAAAGATAATAAAATTTTCACATGGCCCCTTTTATTTTTTGATGATTTTACCTATGATCCCCAATTTTCATTTAAGGGCACATCAGTTAACGAAGTTAGTGTTAGGGATTATCGATGAACAAAATTCACAATCTTTGGTTTATGGCGTGCACTTGCGTTATACAAGGACTGACACCAAACTTTTCCAAAGCACTGGGACAGATGGTAAAGTTAGCCCTTATTTAATTGATTCATTCGAACTTCGAATCGAATCGTGTATTTCATAACTTAAATTATCTCCGGGACCAAAGATATAGATTTAATATATAATTTAGTCATAAACTTAACACTTTAGATTGATTTGGTTCAACTTGTTTGATACTTTATATTTTGGTACTTGAACTCAATTTTAGGCAGACGGTTAGTCCCTCTGGCAACATCCGTCTATTTTGCTGTTTAATTTTTCAGAAAATGAACTTTATACCCTTAGTTATGTTGATGAGTATTGGTAGATGTGATATATATATATATATATATATATATATATATATATATATATATATATATATATATATATATATATATATATATATATGTATATAACTTAGAGAGAGAATATAATATATACATTATAATATATAATATAATAAATGAAAATGGAGTTGAATGGTATGAAAATGGAGATTCTGTATTAAATTCTCCCTTTTCACCAACAAGTAATCCAAACTTACTAATTAATCAGATCAGCTTTTCTAACGGTGGCGATGCTCCTTCTTCCAATATCTAACGGATCCTTATATATTTCCATTTTCATCCATCTTAATTTCACATTCATTCATCCAGGCCGACTATTATTTACTTATTTTGTTAACAATAATGTTTTTAAAGTGAATTCTATTAAATTTACTCATATATTATTATTTAAAATAATAAAAACTTGTTTAGGTATTACACCTGTAAAGAATACTATAAACATAAATTTTTATTGGTTTCTATCATTCACGGGCTCAAGTATCCTGTCAATTGTTGATTTAACACATCATGATGATGGCTCAAATCATTTTGTTATGGTCATTACGAACACGAAAATACTTCCAACATTACTTATCCTTAATTTATTCTTTTAATTTTATTTTACCTTTTTGTTTTGTTTATGTATCGTTTAATTGGAAAAAAAATATGTCTGTGTGTTTAACGCACGGGTATAAAACTATTTGAAATAATGTATGAATCAATCACCGATAAACAGTTAATTATCAATATTTTAACCTTAAATAAAAGTTTAATTCGAAATCATGTATGTTACAGAGAAGCACAATCAAAGCCAAAATTCAACAAGAGAAACAAGTAATCAATCACAACACCAATTAACAAATGTACGTGTAGCTGCGTGCAAATATTACATGTATTCCAAACTAGAAATGTACAAAAGCCAATCTAACCTCCAAGAGATTTTCATAGATCTAATCAAAATAATGTATGTATAAATCAAAAATAAACAATAAATAACTTCGCAAAAAATAAAAAATAAGCCACAAATCAAAACCAAATTTGAAATGTTACCGAACAATCAAAGCTGAAATCCAACTGGTCAAACAAGTATTCAGCGCATGCAATACAATTAAAAAATGCGTAATTGTGTAAACATTTTATCTAGAATAATACATAGAGGTAGCCGAACCAGAGGGCTTTGGAAGCCCCTAAGAGAATTTGATGCAAGGGATTCTCTTATTTGCTTGCGCTACTCCTCTCCCCCCTCCTCCTTTTTTCTATACCTAAAAACTCTCAAAACTTGTAGAAGACCTAATACAAACCGAGTTATAGAGATCTTCTTAGTGGTTGTACTTAGTGGAATTTGTTTAATTGTTGCCGGTTTGTTGAGGTTTTAATGGATATAAAGAGAGAGAGAGATGTACCTTAGTTCTAAAGGTTGAAGATGACCTTATCTTTTATATTTTGGACTTTCTGAAAAGTTAGCCCATAAATCGCATTAGTAACTACATATTAAGGGTATTGATTATAAACATTATATGAAGTTATGCTTATTGAATAAGGCTTAATGCAATGAATTCAAAAGTCATGGTCAGTCCTTGTCTAATATAAGACTTTTTTTGAAAAAAACATATTTTTAGTCGTAACCAATTATATGTTGATTTGTATATAAAGAAGTATTCTAAAATTTGTAAGAACTTCGCAAATTTATGTGTGTTTCTATCTTTAATTTTAGTGTTTATTAATTTTTAAAATTTTTTTTCCTTATTACCGGTTTTAATTGTACATTATTTTACTTTATTTAAGTAAGATTTTCAAACGATAGACAATATGTGCATCGCACACACGTCGCACGTGCGACGCATGGGTGAGTTACTAGTTTGATATAAACACATATTCCTAGTTTAGATAAATGTTTTGTCTTGTGATTTGTATTTTTTAAAAATATTATCGTAATAATTTAATCAAAAAATTAGAAGAAGAAATAGAACTATAAGAGCATCTCCATTAGTTTCGTTTGTCACAGCTGGTGCCTGGTGGCTTATAGCTGATAGATTAGATTGTTGATTGAATAACTTTTAACTGATTTGGTGATAGAATGTTTGTTGCCGATGAAAAGCAACTTATGAGTTATGAGTATATTTGTTAAATAAACTGAAATTTATTTATTCACTATAAATTAATCATAAACCCTAAATTTTCAAATCAACTAGTTCCTTATTAAGGAAAAAAGTCTCACATTTATCTTAAAAGACTTAACATGAGATAATATTTAATTACTTAATCTTACTTAAAATAATAAATAAGCATGTAGCTATTTTCTACACCATTAGTATGTGCAGTTTTTTACTTATAACTTTTATTATTTCCTAGCCAATTTTTAATGTGAATAGTCAAATATGAGGAGGTTGAAAAGGTTTACCCTATAACACAATGAATAAATACTTTATAATATTCTTTATCCCACATTAAATGTTTATTTTTTAAAAAAATCCTGAAATTAATATTCCTAGCTCTTTTTATGTATATACGAGGAAATGATAAGATTGTAATAATCAAAATTTTATTAATGAAATATAGTTGTCTTTGTGTTTTCAAGAAACTAAAAAACTTAAAATTTTAGCTTTTTGACTGACTTTTTAATGCATAAATGATGTTGTACCTAACTTATTGACTTTTAGCTTATAAGCTGAAACAAACACTTTAAATATGATTTATTTTAAACTAAAAGCCAAAATCACTCAAAATAACATGTAACAGACGAACACTTATTCTTAGCTCCAATTCTTAGATGGTCCCATTGCCACCTACACATTTTAAGAATATTATTTTCTAAGATTTTTTCTTCTCAATGGTTTTTTATCTTCCTCAATTCTTACATGAGCCCCACGACCAAATCATTCACTTTATTCCACTACTTTCTTATTTCTATACTTTTCAAATAAATAAATTTATTTAACTTTAATTATTATATTTCATATTCAAATATTTCGTTTATATAATAAAATAATTTATAAAAAATATATAACTCATAAATTATTTCATTTAATTTTAATTGATAAATATTTTATATTGTTCAAAACTAACCAAATCATAAAACGATTAGAAATTTACATAAAACTTTAAAATTAATAAATTGCATAATTGATCATTGCCAGAATTTTCATTCATCTGGGATAAAACAAAATTAAATTTGTAAACAGAATGAAGAGTGAATTTTTAAAAGAGGGAATGAAGAGTGAACTTTTAAAAGAGAGAATAAAGAGTGAATTTTTAGAAGAGGGAAGGACGAGTGAATTTTTTAGAAAAGAAGATGACGAAAGATTGGAGATTGGAGGGTTATTTATAAAATAAAAATTGGATGAATTTTTTTAAGTAAAAACGGTCAAATTGAAAAAAAAAAAAAAAAAAAGGTCAGAACTCACAGAATGGTCACATTTGGAAAAGTGAGCAAAATTAATTTTTGAACACTTTTTGGAAAATCAAGTCAACACAATGGTCAGATTAAAAAAAACAATTGAATTCAATAAAGTGAGTGGAGCAACATGTGAGACCGATCAGAACTGAGGGAATTCACACACCTCAGGTTTCCGTGTGCCCGGTTGTTTGAGGAGATGCATCACACTCTCTCCTTCTTCATTTCTGATCCGATTTTTTTTGGTGGATAATTATCTTAATTAAGCTCGATCCATTCCTAAATTTTCGCCTAATTAAAGAATAAAATTAATATTGATGTACTTCTTAATCAAATGTTGAATAAAATTAAAAATTCATATTTTTAGCTTACACAAACATAATAATAATGTTAGTAAGATCAATGGTAAAATTAGTAATGATTAATGACAACCATTATTAGTAACTTATATGTATAATATTAATATATTTTTTATATCGGATTAATAAGAATTTAGCTAAAATCGATTATGGAGCACCAGGGATGGTGGATAATTCTCTAATTTCTTCTAACCTACTCCATAGATTAGTGACAGAAAAAGAAAATAAAAACTACTCCCCGTATATGCAAACACGCCTTATGAAGTTGGTTTTGAATATCTCTAGGTAAAAGGCTTAATAATAGTACGAATAGAATATATTAAATTACTATGATCATGGAAGAGTTTAAAAGTTTTACTATTATTATTAAAAAAAGAGATGATTCTTACATTATATCTAGAGGTGGCAAATGAGCGGACATGGGCGGGCCTAAATGGGCGGCGGGCTCAAATAGACGGGCAAGTAAGTGCTCCATTTAATAGTATGAGCATGTATGGCGGACACTAAATGGGCATGGGCGTCCATTTACTCATTAACATGCACTTATCAAATAAATATAAAATTACAAAAAAATAATTTTTTTTTACAAAAAATTATCAAAAGTTACAACTAACCATATATATATATATATATATATATATATATATATATATATATATATATATATATATATATATATGATTACAACCACAATAATTGGAAAATGCTGACATATTACTTGTGCTAAAGTATATTTTTGTAATTAAGATTAACTCCAATGATATTAATATATCTTCTTATTAATTAAACTTTTCAAACATGGACGTTTAGGTGGAACAGATGGAGTAGTTAGTATTAGAGTTCTATGTTCTCTTTTCTCTTGACCACATATGACACTAATAAAAGGAAAATGATAAGGATCTAATAAAATGTGACAAATGAACTAAGAACGGAAGTAATAGTTTGTGAAGAAAATAATTTTTCTTCGAAATTGCATTTTAATTTTTACTAATAGTTTTATGTATTAGTATGTAAAAATGTATTTTTGTTGTTGTAATCCTCAATTCAATCTTCTATTTTATGGTTAGATTTTTAATTTCCCTGAAGCCCAATAGACAAATACACGAGTGGAAACCTGACCAAAAACTGAACAAGCTAACCAAGACACATGTACAAATCTATATGAGAAGGTTTGAGCAAATAAGAATGTTGCATGTTGCACACTGCTCACAAAACCGCTATGAATCCATTTATAGTGTAACAGAGACGGATATTTACAGAGTTATAAAAAGTGAACAATCTGGGAGTGATGTTGTGTTTCATTTAAGGGTACAGAGTCGTAGAATAACATTCCATGCTTTGCTTTGCAATTTTGGGGTGAGGGTGGCGGTTAGAAGGGCGGGTGTACTATATATATATGTGTGTGTGTGGTGGGGGGTGGTTGGAAGAGTGAGTGTACAATATAAATATATTAATTATGTTAAACGTCATTATTAATCTTAAGTATTTTATAATTATGTATATAATTGATAAAACAAAATTAGAAGAGAAAGTGAATGAGTTTTAGTATGGGTGCCCAAGTGGCATTTAACCATCATAATTAATATCCAATGAAAGTTTTGTCTTAAAATTTTGGATGTGCCCATACTCATTATTTATTAAGCGGACAAATGGGCACGAATAAAAATTGTCATCTCTAATTATATCAATGCGGATCACGACCTCTATAACTAGTACGGAGTACTATCATAAAAAGGAATGTGAAAAATGCTAACTTGAGTCCCCTTTTAATCAGTTCTGTAGGTCGTGGGAGGCTCTATGCATCTCTTCCCATTTGGCCGACGACCATTTTAAGACCTCTGAAGGTTAATCCACTTACGCACTGAAATGAGAAACTCACCATTTGATCATTTTTCATTGACCGTTGAGGTTTCATTCGGGTTTAGAGTGCTAAAAGCCTAATGACAATAATTTAGAAATTTGTGCAAAGACAGATCTCATTATTTAACCTACTTGACCATCTAATCTACGGCGCCACGTAGTCTTAATGCTAGAAAATAAACTTTGAAAAATGAAAGAAGTGATTTCCAAACTCCTTAGTATTGTTCAACCGAAAAATTAAGAAACTATTACATGATAACCATGAACAATAAATGGAAAATCGGAAATAGTAAAACATGTTTCATTATTTACTAGCAAAACTATTATACAAGTCTTTGATTGGCTTTTGAGAGAACTAATATATAATTGCCTTCCGAACTCTGAAAACCCCTTCGTTTGGATTGCCTTGATCTAGCAAACAATTTAAAGGAAAACAAAATACACATTAAATAGTTAAATTAGAAATTAAAATGAAAAAAAAAAAAAGAAATTAAACTATAACTTTTTATAATCATTTACCAGTTGCTGGTGTTGAAACATAAAAGCATGCCGCGATAATAATATAACACAGCAAAAGTATGATTCCTTTCAGGTAATGAGAAGTTCCATCCTACATAATCAAAAGGAAAAATAAGTAAATGGAGGAGCTGTTATTAATTATAGTACCTTTGTTTTTTTCCTTTTAAAATGGAAAAATAAATTACCTGTAAAGTGAAGGCAGTGACTAAAATTGTCAGAGCTAGAGAACTGGTGTCAAGAAGGTTGAGACCAAGATTCATGCTAATACCCAATACCCAGGCAAAAATTACAATAAATGGAATCTGAAATCACATAAAATCATTGTTAATATAATAATGTTCGATAGTTTAGAAATAATATTTATTTTGTTCTTACTTTTAATCAAATCACACACACACACACACACACATATAGAGATAGAAAGGTTCTCACTATAAACACAGCAATTTGAGTTGCAGATCCTATAGCAACGGCCAAAGTTATATCCTGCATTTAGTGACAAAAATAATTATGTGATTTATTTTCAATAAACCCGAATTTAGCAAAGCGAGATAACAAGAAAATGTAAAAACTTAGGAAAGAACGTCTTAAGTGTATTATTTATAAGACGGATCTCCTAACCCTAGCTACCTACCATTGATCTCTGAGAAAATGATATTCTTTCTTACAAAATAAGATCAATAAAAAGGTTTCACATGAGACGTACTCTAATGAAAACTAAGTACCAAAAAGAGTAGCGTACTTACATACTTTTTTCCTTATTTTTTCTTCCTACATTAATTATGTTCAAATGCACATGGGATTTAAAAAAAAAACTTTATCTTATACAAATATTAATAATCAAGTTAATTATTTTTTATTGGTGTGTTGCTTCAAACATAATAATAATTTAAGAACGAGTCAAATATGATATGGGCTGCATTCTACTTTTCTCCCACATTATAATCGAACTTTAATTTTCAATTTCAATTTGATAGGGAAAATAATTGGATAATAAGAGTGAAACTTAACGGTGTATTTCAAAAACCTTCTTTTAAGCTTAAAAAAATGAAATTTGAGTAAACAACCTAAGTTAAGAGTTTAGGGTCTAGGGTATAAACTTATTATTGTAGGGTTGAGGGTTTTGGATTATTTTTTTTGAATTTTTTTCTCCTAATTAAAAACGAAAATTAAATTACACAGTATATCATGCAAAAAAGTAAGTACACACACGTCTTATAATTATTGTTTTATTTGATTCGACGTAGATTAAAAAATAATTTTTTTGATTAATATTGATATAATGTATAATCTTCTTTAAAGATCATGTATATATAACACATAATTAAAATATGAAGAAAAAATAAAGGTAAATGGTAAAAATAATGTCCTGAAAAAAAATTACAAATAAAATAATATTTTGGGAACGAACGAAAAAGGACGTGACAACAATTGTTGAGACCGTGGGAGTTGTATCTTTTAAAGAATCAAAAGATGGAAAAGGAAATATGCATAACTTACCAACTTGTTCTTGAAAGCAAACACGATAGCTCCAAAATGTTCAGCTGCGTTTCCAACAATTGGTAGCAAGATGATGCAAATGAAGCTCACAGATATTCCCCAAGATTCTGAGGAAGCCTGTTGAAAAAAAATAAATCATATTGATTAATAAACAAAATTGTGTTAGAAATATATTGGGAAAATATGATACAAAATTACAGAATTAAAGAAACAATCGATTGAAATCGTTATTGCTTTTAATTCCAAATCTGCAGGTAGATTTCAAGTGTACTTGTGAATTTTTTATTTTTTTTTGCAGGTAAACTTCAAGTCTACTAGTGGTCTTCAAAGCTGTAGGTAGACTTCAAATCTACTTGTGCATGTAGAGCTCTAAAGTGTACCTATGAAGCAAAATCTGTTTGTCCGAGGTTTGTGTCGAACACAATTTCCTTAAGACAAATTTGTTTCTTCCCCATAAGTTCTTGGAAGTTTCTTAGAACATCTGTCTACCATGATACAACAGAGACATCATCAAATCTTTGCACTTAAGATTTCCAGCGAACTGAACTTATGCTAGTACTCTATCACCAATACAAAACGGGAGGCCAAAGGATTACGCTCAAAGAAATGTAGAAGAGAAATAAAGATTGTCTAAAACTGTGTATCAAATTGTGAAACAAGACGGTTTATATAGGTCTGAATCAAAGACGTTTTGATTTTCCTATTAAACACGACATAAAGATTGTGGTAAATGAAAAAATAACAAAACATGAGTTAGTCTGAGTAGACAAATTTGGTCTGACATTTATGTCCGCGGACGCACTCGCACTCATGTGCTATATCTCGAAGGCTATAAATTTGATCATGATTTACACCCCCCTGCAGTGAGAGAGAGCATATACTCTACACGAGCTTACCCTTACCACATAAGACACTTGTATATAAATCACTCAAGTTCTTATTATTTTCACAATGTGGGATAAACTCACTTCCAACGCCTCACTTTAATCAATCATAACTTATTTATCCCAATATCAAATTGGACAAATGAATATATGATGTCGATATTCTCACGTAGTAGAACACGTTTCCACAAATGACACATAAAGAAATTTGTGCTTCAAGATTGCACAATTTCATTCTTTAAACATAATTTTTCCAACAATCGTCCACAAGAAGGAAATTGACGAATTTGGTGATAGAGTCCAGCAGTCGAAACCTGCATAGGATACATAGGTGTTACCCATTTAACCTTCCCTCGAAAAAATATATTTTCTTTAATTACTGGCTGATCAGTAGATATGATGTCTTTGAACTATTCTACCGTTTTTGTAAATGATCATATACTTCACACATGAATCTCCCTAACACAATTCAATTATTATAGTTATATTCATTCATGGCCTTAAACATACGTTTGGTTCTGTGAAAGGGTCTAAGAATTGAGCTTCACGCAATTCTCCTCGAAGCGGCTCCATTTCTTTCTCACATAGGTGATTTTTACTTAGGAATCATTAAAAACCATATGTTTATCCTTTTACACATGAGCATCACTATTACAAGGAATGACCTATACAATGACGCTTTGAGTCTTTTTACAATTAGGTTGTCCCTTTGAACCTGGATCTTGGGATCTCCAGTTAACAAGGTTGGGTTTCTATTGTATCAACCCATATCTAGAGGCTTAAGTCTCATTCATTTGGAAGACTTATCAACTAACTCTCTACGACGTATATATATATAGTACCGTATGCACGATTTTAATAGGTTTTTTTGTGCAAAAGTTGTCTATAATGAGATGATTTTCTAAACTTGTAATACATAACTATGAAAATTGATCATATGAATATGTAATTGAAATATTAAAATCTATGAGAATTGATAAAATCTTACCGCAAAAAAAAACATTTTTACCATGAAAATTTGGAATCATAATGAAGAGAAACGTGTATAAATCAAATGTGATAAAAACTATTTCATACAAACCGATTTTGGCAGCAAAAAAAAAACTTTTACCATATATAAAGGAGGTACCGATTTTAAAATCTATATGATTTTAATTTTTGACAAAAAAAAAAGAAAAATAATTACAACTTCATAAGAAGGTGTCACGACAAAGCAGATAAATCATTTAAAACTTTAAACATTCAATAGAAAGTCATCATGACAACAGCGAACATGTTTTAATAAACTAATAGATGACTAATTAGATTAGTAATTAACGATAATAAATATAGATTAGTAGAAGAACAAATAACATAAAATTATCCCGTGGATAATTTGTATAAATTAAATAGTAGGAAAATGAAAGGAGATGGAAATTGAAGAGTTTCAGACAAATTAAACTTGTATAAATTGAATAGGATAAAATCTAGTTTAATTAAGCGATATTTGAAAAAAATAAAAACAAAATTCTAAATCTCTATCATAAATATACTAGTAAAATTATATCATAAATCTATCGTATTAAATTAGTTTTAAGATTTTTTATCTTATCTAATTAAATTTAGGATTTTTATCTTAAACTAATCAATTTTTGAAAAAAGAAAAAAACTTACCATTTCGAAGGTGACACATGACACCATCGAATTCCCTTTAAATTTTTAGTTTTTCACAAAAGGTCATCACAAAAAAATAACGGCTTCTATTTTAGTAATAGTTATAGAATATTAACATAAGATTACCTCGATTGTGCCTACTAAATATTCGGATAGTAACGCAACAAGAGAAGTCATCCCAACTAGCCAAACGAGTCCGCTCCAAAATCCTAGGACAGGCTCTTGTTCCTCGTTTAAATCATCACCATCGGCTTCTTCCTGAAATTTTTTGTCAATAAGTTTGATAAATTGCTCTTTGCAAATTTAAAGGAATAATTAATAACCATTATTTATTGTAATCTAATTTTCTGAGTAAGCTCAATTTAAAAAGGTCTTGTATGGTGGAAATTAATCTATCCGGGTGTTTTAGATATATATGCTTTGTTCATGTTCGAAAATGGGTTCGCTTGATGGAATTACCCTAAGAGCTGATGATAAATACATATATACAGATATAAATTGCATGAAAATTGTAAAAATGGAATATGAATGAATATTGAATGGCGGGTTATTAATTACCTCTTGTGCTACAAAAAGTTGTCGATGAGTCTTCAACTGGAAGAAAAGGTAAGCAAAATAGGCAAACAACATCACAATGGAAGTAGCTCTGGACAAGTTGAGTGTGGCCTTGGCAGTCAAAGCAGTTGGTGATGAAGCATATTGGAACACCAAAAGCAATACATGGCATAGCAATGCCAGCAACAAAAGGAGCGTATTGACGTGTGTTTGATTCTGTAAAATATATAATTTGGGTATAAATTAAACTCGACTTAAGTTGATCAAAATTCAAAAGCTTACGTACCCTGTCGAAATTTTGTTCTTTGGAGATATTGGCAAGGCCACCACAGAGGAGAGAGGTTCCAAGAACCAAGAGAAGATTTGAGAGAATGGAACCCAAGAGAGAGTACTTGATAACATCCATTTTGTGATGCATCAAAGCAAATATCGCAATTATCAACTCTGGTACATTTCCACAAGTCGCATTTAGCAACCCTCCCACTGCAAATTAATAATATTAATATTTAATATATAAATTATGTTTCAGTAATTAATTATGAAATCAATTCACAGCTTAAAGAATCAAGTGTGGAAAACTGAATTTCAAAATATGACTTGCCTCTAAATTTACATTGATTTTTCTAAATTAAATGAAATCTATTTATTAACATTGAATTGAAAAATGAAAGATACATAAGGTGCAACTTTGTTATATTTCGGAATATAATTAAATGACTCACCTGTTGGACCAGTATGGAAAGCAATTTGCCTGCAAATTTCAAGAAAAGACCATAAAAGAATTCAATTAAATTTTTCATTTTTTTTTCTTCCATTTAACCAATTAGATGAGTATTTGTTGGCATTTGTTTTCAAAAATTATACTACGTAGAACATGTCGATCAATAATAGTAATCTCATTGTAGTTGCCAAAAGTGTGTGTGTGTGTGAGAGAGAGAGAGAGACGTACTCTGTAAGAAAACTAATACGTTCAGCAAGAGGAGCCAGTCCAAATAAGCTCAGAGCAAAAATCCATGGCTATTTCAAGAGTAAAACATATACTAATCGTTATTCAAATGATGAATATTATTAGTATATTTTTGGCCTTTTGGCTCTTAATTTTATGCAAAAGAATGCTAATAATTAATTATAAGTTTATAATTAATTATAATTATAAGGGTAAGGTTGGTTGTCTCCCTTTAGCTTGTTTTCCTTTATTTCCCATTTATATAAATCTAGCATTATAAAAAAAAAATTATAATTTTATATAATTAATTGTAATAGGTCTTTAGACCACTCCCTAATTTACCTCTTAATAATCACCCCTTCCACTAACTTCCTCACTACCCTCAAACTTTTTTTCCAAATAAACTGTAATTTTTTCCTGTTAACATTTGTTGTAAGCGAAATTTTTAATTTTTTTTATAAATAAACTCTAAAATCATGAGCACTAAACCATACTCCATCTGTCTTGTCTATATTGGCCAAAGACAAAAGTTTATCCTTTTAAAATTTTTAATAAATGCCTCAACAAACTTGTTTAATTTTTAAATTTTCACTTCTACCCTTTATTTAGTTAATTAATATTATTTTTTATTTATATTAAAAAAAATTAATGAGCATTTAGCTCGTAAGTGAAAATAACAACGATTAAAAAAGAAAATAGGCCAATATAAAAGAGATGGACGGAGTATATATGTATATGCATCACACTTCGTGCGTGCATACCACAATCAATTTTTTTATATATAAAATGGAAGCGGCAAAAGTAGCTGACGAGTATTTCTTATATTTATTTGTTGCCAATGATTATAATTGCAACGATGGTTTAATATCATTAAATTGACATCAAGTAAATGATATATAATGGACATCAAGACAAGTGTATACAACATTTATTTCATATTGTACAAACGTAATTTTAGATAAAAACTTTTTCTTATAGATAATTTTTTTCTCAAGAAAATAAAAATTACAAACTTTTAATATAAATTCATAAAAAACAGGTATATCATCCAACAAAAAAAATATCTCAAATATCATATCACATCATATATATATATATATATTCAACCTTTCTTTTATATTATATATTATAAAAAAGAACAACGTAATGATATCTATGCTCCATCTATTTATATAATTATTAAATTGAAAGTACTATCCACAAAATTTACACGATTCATGAAGAAACATAATATTTTTTCACAAAAGAAAAAAGAACCTAATTGATTTAGCATCCTAATGATAACAACCGAGAAAACTAAAATTAAAATTGTTAAAACATAAATGTGTTGGTTATCTAATATACTCTCTCCGTCCTAAATGATTTGACTAGCTCTTTTTCTTGTTGAGCTACTCTCGTCGGAACCTCAAATTATTTCATTCTCATGTTGAGCTTGAATGCTGAACTCAATTAGGTTAATCATATAAACGATGGTTCTCACGAAACTATATACCATGCTAGCTCGATTTGGTTATAGGCGACTAGATTCTAATTGAGCAAGCTCGTGTAAATCGTAAAAGCATAGAAAAGACGATCTTAAGCATACCTTATGTAAGACGAATTTTCTTGACTCGATCTATCGTGTATCGGTGAGCTGAGTCGTGAGAGAGTGTGACTTTATGTACGAACTAATATCACAATCTTACAGGAAACCTATTCCTGTGTAGTTTCTGAACTAACTTAATTCTCTTTACACTATTTCATTCAAAATGAACGAATATATATATATAGGGAGAGAGAGAGAGAGAGAGAGAGAGAGAGAGAGAGAGAACTCTTACTCCTCCAAACCGATAATATTGAGCCACAATGGCAAGCGGAATGGCCAGGAAAAGAACCCATAACTTAGTACCTAAAATAACCTCTTGTATATTTGCTAAAAAAATTCTAAGACACCCAGAGGGCAGTTTGGATAGGAGGGCAATATCAGACTTTTGGCGCAGCGACGTCATTGATACGTTATGTGTCGTCCGGCTATGCGCATGCCCATGTCTTATGTCTTTGCTCAACATCTTTACGGAGCCGTTGCTGCCGTTCTCAAGCACCCATGGCTCAGCTATTGAACCCATCTCTAATTCCCTAGTTTCTTTAGAGAGAGAGAGAGAGAGAGAGTCACCAATTAAATTGACGTTGCTTTGGATGCGTGATGGAGTGAGGATTCTAGATCGTTATAAATAGGCCTAAATATGTTTACCCCCTAAAGTATATACTAATATTCACTTAGCCCCCTAGATCCGAGAAAGTGACTAAAGCACACCCAATGTTCCATTTCGTCCTACATAACCCCCCGGTGACTGACGACCGTTAGAACTCAAACATTAGTTTGCACATGTCCCTTCACGGGATGGTCATTTTAGTCATTGTTCACTCTGAAATAGGCAGAAATAAACGAACAATTGGTTGGTTGTTTGGTTGTTTTGTTCCACAATTGGTTAGTTGTAATTGGTTGTTTTAGGTTTGGTCAGTATTGTAAACTTGGTGAAATTGATAAAATTTAACTTACTTGAGCATTGTAGCAACTTGGTGAAATTAAACTTTATAAAAGATACACCGATAACATTCAACTCACTAAATATCATATCCATACTTTACAATAGGGGTGTTCAGGATTTTTTCGGAACCGGACCGAACCAATAGAACCGGACCAAACCAATCAAAATTGGACCAGACCAATACTTTGGTTTGGTCCTGGATCTGAATTTTCATAAAATCGGACATTTAGGTTGGTTCCGGTCCTCGAACTAAAAAAACACGAAACCGGACCGAACCGAACCAATATGTTGTTTATTTATTTATTTTATTATATATATATATTGTATTATTATATAATTATATATATTATATATATTAATTCATAATACTTTCTTTGTTCTACATTTTAGTTGGTACTCTTTTATTATTTTGTTTCCATCAGTTTGTTATGCTATGAGTTTATAAGTTCGACATTTTTAATTGTTGAATGTACTTTTATCGAATTTTTTTTAATTTTTTTATCAAGTTTCAGCCTTAAATTTTTTATTATGCATTTGTATTAAATAGTTAAAAAGTAAAAAAAATCATAATATTGGTCCGGTCCTGGTTCCCAGACATCTTTGATTGGTTCTGGACCGGACCAATGTATTGGTTCTCATACATATTGGGTTGGTTCCGGTTCTAAATTTTTTGAGAACCAGACTATTGGTCTGGTTCCGGTTTTCTTCTTTTTTCCAAAAAAACTGGACCGAACCGAACCAAGCTCACCCCTACTTTACAAAATCATTGTAATTGGATCATTTTGAACTGACCAAAAGATATATCATTTAACTCACTAATATCATGTCCATACTTTACAAAATCAATATATCAATTTGGTCATTTTGAACGGGCCAAAAGATATATCATTATAAAAGAGCTACATGTTTAACATATACAAGCCTCTGTGCAAAAAAGTTACATGTTCAACTAACTATCCAACTAACTGTGCAAAAGATTAATCAACCTATGGAATCACATGTGCAAAAACATATACCAGCCTCTGTGCAAAAGAGCTACATGTTCAACTAACTACCAAAGACATTGTTTCAAAATTACATACTATAATTCACCAACTTCAAACACTACATTTGTTTCCCCTGCACTTGTTCACCCTGATGGTCACCCTTTTTTTAAGGTTTAAATAGCAATTTGGTCACCATACTTTCCAGTTTTTTTCATTAAGACCACTCTACTTTTTTTTTCCTCAATTTAGTGACTATACTTGGCAAATCAAGTCAATAAGGTCACTGAGGATTATTTCCATTAGTTAGAAGGACGGAAATGTTTGAAATAATCCAGATGCCCTTACTAATTAATGTTAAGGGTTTTCAGTTTAAAATGTTAATAGTTAAGGGGTCAAACTAAAAGATCAAATTATCAATATTTAATTTATATTTCTAAAATCAATCTATATATATATATATATATATATATATATATATATATATATATATATATATATATGAGAGATGGAGAGAAATGATGGAGAAAGACGAAGAACACAACAACTGATCATACATTAGCCAGTAGCCACGTCTAATCCGCTGCACTTATTTCACTGATCGAGCTGCTTTCTCATGACAAAATTTCTATAAGCTTCGTCTGCAGCACTGTGCAATTAATTTCTTCATCTTAATTATATGTCCCTTTGCAAGCAAGCTCATTGTCTATAATGTACACAACCTCCCTATTTTTTCTCCCACATAGATCCTATTTTCTGACATATTTCCATAAGTCGTGCCACCGAATTTTTTTGGCATGTTTTTGGAGTGTTAACGGTTAAACTCCAACCGGATAAGCTTCCCATTTTTATTCCCTGGGTGAACTCATTTATCTGACTAACTCGATTCTCTCTCTCAAGGCACACAACCCCAACCCATTCTCAAGAAATTCTTATTGGATTAGGTTTTTCATTGGCTATCCAATACTGGAAACCTAAATCAATCCCGCACAGGTGATTGCCCAGAACTTTATTGTCCGATCAACATTCAGAATGCTCTTGTATCCTTAACATGGGCATATTCCTTTTCCTTCATGAAGTATATGCCCTGTATTCCTAACAGGAACGTATTGTGCTTATTGTTGACATTGGATTCAGAAATCCATCAAGTAATTCTCCAGCATATAATGAGAAAAATAAAATAGCGCTCGCTGCATCTATTTGCCCAAACCATTTGTCCCAAGAAATATGCCCCTTTTGAGAGTGATGATCGTTGCCCACCCTTTTTTCTGCAGCAATTTTTTCTCCAATTTTCAAGTACTTTTGGATTCACATCATGAACAGTGCAAATTACAAAGCACAATAGAAGGCCACCAACCGTCATTGTTGATTTTCAAGCCCTAAGGAGTTCTTCCTTTCCTCTTACTATGAATCCAAATCTGAGCACATTTCCATGAACATTGGATCTAAAAACAAAGAAAAGAAAAGGAAAAACTCAGATCTTGACCCAGTTATACAATGCAAGTAATTTACTCCATCTGGGTTTTTGTTTTAGATAGGGTTTTGACATATGGGTTACTCCATTTGTGGGGTCACATTCACTTCACCATCATCGCCATCAGCAATAATTGAAGATGTGAGGTTAGAAATGGGTTTCAACTTTGAGTTCGCCGACACTAAAATTGACATCGGACGAGAGAGTAGGAGACTAACACTTTAAGAGAGAGAGAGGGGGGGAGAGATTGGTAGTGATGGCGTGAAATAGTGGAGATGAAGAGAGAAAGAGAGATTGGGGAAGAAAAAGTCTTTTGGGTTTGATTTGAGCGGAGAAGAAGAAGACCCCCAAAACTCTCAAATGAAGTAAGTGTATTTTTGGATTTTCCTAAAAGATTTAAACTTTTCATCTAAATATATGGATGGAGTGATGAACGTGCTAATTATGTCAAAGTGGAGTGATTAAATTGAAAAAAAAATGTAGAGTAATCTTAATGAAAAAATCTGGAAAGTAGGGTAACTAAATCGCTATTTAAGCCTTTCTTTAAATTTGCTACATCTTTCAAAGCTCCAGGAGTAATAGATCTATATATTCCCCATCCAATTATTACTTGTAGCAGGAATTGAAATACCACCAATAGTTGTTGTAGCATAGGGCATCTCTGGCATTTTTATCCTCTACCCTGGTCCATGAATATGATAATGACATTAGTAAATAAAAGTAATTCAATAAATTTGTGGTGTTAAAAGTATGATAACTTACAGGAGCTTACATGGTAGAGTCTTGTGATAAAGAAGTATCAAACACTAATGGTCATCTCCTAACCTGAAAGACTAATGCATTAATACTCACATAACCATGCAAAATAAGTGAATTAGAACAACAAGATGAATAAACATTGATTATGAAATAACACTTATAGGAGCTTGCATGTAGAGTCTTGTGATAAAGATAGCCTTCTTTGCCTTATCTGTGCTTTTGTATATCTTGGAGTTATTGTACTATAACATAACCATGGAAGTTAAGTAAATTGAAACAACAAGATCAATAAAAAATAAGACTTAAATACTTAATGCTGGATAGAGCTGTCAAAATGGGTTGGGCCCGTTGGGTTGACCCGTTCCGTCACTTTAAAAAGGTGGGTTGGGTTGGGAAAATATGAGCCCATTAGGAGGTAGGTCAAACAGGTTGAGCCCGCGGCGGGTTGCGGGTTGAGGTGAGTTGGGGCAGGTTGACCCGCCATATACTAGATTCAAATAATCAATTCATAAGTTTGAAATAATTAGTTTAAATCATTTTCACTCAAAATGTAAGATTATTTTTTATATCTGAAATATTAGTAAATGATTTTGAATTCGTTCAAAAAGTGACACTTATAGCAACTAAAAATGTCAGAATAAGGTATATTAACCGCAATATTTATAGAAAGATGATTATAAGAACATACAAAAAGAGTAATGATAAAATAGTTTCTTACCTATTTTTTTTCTCATTTTATATTATTAAAATTAGAGAAAATTGTTAGAAACTACTATTAAAAATATAGTAGTAGAAAATATAATTTTTTTAATGAATTGTGACATTTTTTTGTATTATTTATGATTATTTTTATTATTTAGATTAATTGGGAAAAAAGTTAGTGGGTTGGCCCGCCTAACCCACAACCCATGATGGGTTGGGTTGGGTTGGTAATTTTCCGGTCCGTCACATTTGATGGGTTGGCCCGTCCCGCCAACCCACCTTGACAGCTCTAATGCTCGATCATTTTGAGACAAGTCAATTGGACTAGATAGTGGCCTTTGCATTACTTGTGTTTTTGTGTATCTTGTACTGGTAGGTACTTCATCTAGGCTAGCCACGTTCCATAACAATGATCCTTTCTTCTTCTTCTTAACCTTTGACATAAACATTGAACTTAAGTAAGTTGAAACAATATGAACAATTTTTAAAGCTTACATAATTAAGTACGTTACTTACATGTACATTTTTCTTTCTTTGATTCTTGTTTGATTGTCCTTGCACTACATTTGTTGATTGAGCACTTCTTACAGTTTCAGGCTCTGATGGCTTCAAAGGACAAGTCCTAGCTTTGTAGTATTCTTCACCACAAATCCTATACCTCACACTCTCCTGGTGCTTTCTTAATTTGTTAGGTTTGCCCTTCTTCTCATCTAATTTTCTAATCTTTCTTCTTTTGGGCCTTCCTGGTATTTTCTTTTCAATTGGGGGGTGCAATTCCAGGTTGGTTTTGTGCCACATATCCCTGCCCCTCAATGGGTACACCATGTGCTCATATCCCTTCATGTAGGTGTCCTTCTAATACCAATCAGCCACAAAATCTTCAGGATCAAGTTGGTTGTGATTCATGGCAGATATAGCATGTGGGCAAGGAATATCTGATAACTGTCACTCTCTATAAGAACAAACTTGTGTGTTCAAATCCACATCAAATTGGTCCTCATACTGGCCTCTCACTTAGTATTTTCTAACCCCAACACAGATTGTGATGAACCCATGTTATTCCCTTTTGTATGTGTCCAACTTCTTATTGATCCTTGGACATATTAACCCTTGATATTCCCTCAATTTCTCTCTACATTTTTGCAACCTTGACATCAGATAAATCCTAATCCACTTAAGCATACCTAAGATAGACAATGCCCTTGCCTTTACAATGCAGGAATTAAAAGTTTCACACATATTATTCAGCAACATATCACAACACTGGTTTGTTGAAAAAAATGCCTACTTCAGTGTTTGGGTGTTCTCCCATATAGCCATTCATATGCCAATGGACTCTTTTACTTCATTCTCTCCATCTCAATGTTGAATTTTTCAATATAAGAGGATGTAGCACATGCACACAATTGTTTTTTTTCAATACAAGACCTCTATACTGTAGTTTGAAGTTATCATACAAATGTTTCACACAAAATCTAATTGCAGCATTACGTACAAGGGCCTCAAGACTAGGAACAAGGTCTTTTTGCTTGTCAGACATGAATGTCCAGTGGGATGAATTAACACAGCCTATATCTGTAGAAACTTGTTTGTTCAAAAAAAATTTACTTAAAACCATTAAGTTAAAACAACTAATTAATATTTGATTATCCTTAAGTTGTTTTACTTAGACTTTGTAGACAGTCTAAATTTATCTTCCGAACCTTCAGTAGATAGATATCCACTGTTGTGTTTACAGTAGTTTGCTCCCAGACTTTGTTAAGAAACCTTACTTAGAATATAATACCTTATCTGATTAGCCTTAGTCATCAGCAACTATCAGCGATAGCTGCTGGTGATACCACAGTACCAGCTAGCATCAGCGTATAACTATCAGTCGATATGCCTTGATCGTTTAAAAATCTATCTCTGTTGAACACTGTACACTATTGGAATGTTTCTTTAAAAATAATTATCACTTTAAAGTCTTCAAGTGACTGTTAAGAATGATTCCAAAATCAATATCTTTGAAAAACGTCTGGCCTTCACTCTCAATATATTTAATCATTATTGACCAGTGCATTTCAAACATAAAATTATTCATATAAAGACTTTGTATGTCTATAATAAATGTTATATAGTATATCATATCTTCTAAAGTTAACCACCATATTTATTATCTTATGATAGAAGATATCTTCAAAAATCCTCTACAATATCTCTGTGCTTTAAAGGATATATTTCATCTTCATTCTTCAAAAATCATCTCTGTTATTTCAAACGACTATTATTCAAGGATATCTATAAATAAGTTTTAATGCAAGGATTAAAAAGGGAGTGAAGGGTAGAAAATATAGAGAACAAAGGATATAGTGGTTTAAACTATCATTCATTACTCACATGATGTTCTCTCTTTGATTTGCTTCAACCCAAGACAGGACACTCAACATATTCCTTAAATCATTTTTTCCTTAATGTGTTCCAATCCTCAAACGGTTACTATATATTTTTTCACTTCTTATTTTTTTTTAGTTCTTGTTTAGACAATCATTGTATTCCAAACCTGACTTCTTTTAAATCTTTAAGGAATACTTGATTGTTGCACGAGTTTGATTGTTTTCACAACCATACTCCTCAAACACTGGTTTTTGTTATACACAGATCTATTAGTGATCACACTTATACTTGCAATCTATTTAGTGCACTTCAAAATCCAAGTTTGACCAACTTAGTAGTGGACGTAGCAATTTTGTTAGTCCCAAAGGGCACAATAATAAGTTAGAAGGGAGGGGTTGAATAGCTTATTAGACACTTAAAACTTTTTGTATAAATTCCTAAAACAAGCACTTGCAATCTATTGAAAAGATTGAAGTAGCGGAAGTCTTGATAGGAAGACAGTTCAAGTCTGCCGGTGAAGCACTACCGGTAGACTTTGATGAATACTCAAGTCTGCAGTTGAAGCGATAAGTAAAGAGATATGAAACAGTACAAAGCAGTAAAACAACAGTAATGAAAGAACACAAATATTTTGAGATGGTTCGCACTATAAAGAGTGCTACGTCCACCACCAAGGCAGTCAACCTTGGATTTAAATGTGCACTATGTTTTCCACTAGTTCTATTACAAAGAGTTTCAATGGATCGTGTACAAAATATTTGACTTGTGTTTGGGGGTTGGGAATTGAATATCTGGACAAACAGAATATTCAATGGTATAGAAGAATAGAATAAGGAAACAACAATAAGAAGCAAAAGATAAAGTGTTGATGCTGATCTTCTTGTTGTTGTTGAGGACTTCGTTGATCAGTTTAAGATCTCTTGAATGCACTGAGTATATAAGACTTGATGTTGTTGGGAAGATTCAGAGCATTATTTTCTTCAGTTTTTAATGGTAGTATTTATAGCTGGGGCATTATTGAGACCGTTAGAGAAGACGAAGAGTAACAGCTCTATTAGGTTGAATGCATTAAATGCATGGAGCTGACTTTGTAGATTTCGTCTTCACTGATACTGAGCAAGGAATGGTTGAAGAGTTGTTGCAGCAACTGGCAGGTGAGCAATCAGAGTTGCAGGACTGCAATAATTGGTACAGACTATAAGTGTCAGTCTGTTCACCTGCTCTGTCACTTTTTAGGAGGCGAAAGTCTTCATGCTTTTCAGAAAGCTGGACAGGCGTGTCTGAGAAGTCAAGAGTTGATAGAAGATTGTTTTAATTCAAATTCAAACTGATAAAGTTCGAATTTAATTAATCCACTAAAACTTGATGACTAGACACGTCATGCTTGAGTAGGTGCAGACAAGGTTTGCCGCTGGATACTGTAAGAAGTCTTCCGGAGAAGCCTTCGGCTTAAGTCTTCCGCTGAACCTGTGAAGTCTATAAAAACTATTTTAAGACAAAGTTCTATACACAGTTGCCACGCTAATGGATACGCAGCCCAATTAGCCACTAAGCATAGAACCTATGTAATGAATGAACAGATGTAAATCAAGATACAAATGAGAAACGACAAATTTATACTGTGAACCACTCCCAATACTATGTCATTTACTTTCAGCTGATAAAACTGTTCTAACACTTAAGCAGCTTATATTTACTTAAGTGTCAGCCAATTAAATTCTTAAATCATTTACTTAGTTGTCTTATACTCCCTCCGTCCCTAAATTATTGTCCTCCTTTCCTTTTTCGTTCATCCCAAAATAATTGTCCAGTTTGAAACTTACCTTTTTAGAACATCACTTTTACCACTTTACCCTTACTTTTTTACCCTATTTTAATTATGGACCACATATACATGGGCTTTAAAAGAAACTACATATTAAACCAATATAAATAATCAAGTAAATTGTTTTTTCTTAATCCATGCGCCGGGTCAACTAGAACTATAATTTAGGGACGGAGGGAGTACTTTGTTATTCAATTCAGTCCTAATATATTAGTGATCAAAGAAAACCATTTTTGTTCATCAGCTGCTATCTACTGAATAACTTTCAGCTGTTGTTAACTCATAATTTCTGCTGCAATTCTTAAAGGTTTTCAAAACAACCCTTAAAGTTTTAAAAATGATATTCACCCTGCCCCCTCTAGCCTTATTTTGTTACTAGCTAGATTTACAATATCCACCAACAAGAGTTTCAAAAACCATGTTCATGACTCTCTATTTTCTCCCTCTACCACAACATATGCCAAGGGCCACATCCCATTGTTAGCATCAACCCCTACATCTGAAAGTATCATCCCTTTTATTGGTCCCTTCAAAAAGTAACCATCCACAACCCAATAAATTTTCTACAGGCTTCTAAAAACCTTCTCTTCAACCCCCGAATACAAACATACATTCTTTGAAAAACAGGTTTCTCATTCAGGTGGTTACATACTATTTCAACTATTGTTCCAAGATTAAAGTACCACAAATAACCATACTGCTATGCAAGACTAGTTCCAGCATTATTTTTTGCTCTCTGCAAGGCTCTGAAGCACTACTCTTTGAGACAACAAGATCAAGCTCCTTCCCAACAGTATGAAAAAAAATGAGTAAGCTGGCCAAGAAGGATTTAATATATATCTATCAGTGTATTTGTCCCCAATCCACCTAGAATTTATTGCTTTATTAACCAACACCTTATTGCAGTTGTGATTGTCAACAAAAGTTCTAATTCTAAAAGTATTCTTTTCACCACCTATCAGAGCCATAGATGTACCATGGACATCCATCCTTGCATTTGGCACTAACCTTTTTTCTTTCATTTTTTTATAAATCTAATTCCTTTTCCATTTTTAAATGCATAAGACTTCAAAGCACATCTGAATTGTGTATGATCCGTGAATTCCATTCCTACCACAAACCTAGGGTCATCAATTTCTGTTAAAGAGTTAAATATCTTATATTTTGGAGTGTTTTTCCTCCTCATTTGCTGCCTAGGGTCACCCTCCTCAAAGTCATCAGAACCATGTAAACTTTCAAAGTCATCTGAATCATTTTTCTCATTGGCCTTTTCTTTTTGTCTGTCAACAATCACTACATGACTTCCATTTCCTTTTTCTTGTTCTCTGCCAACTACTTCATCATCAGTTTCTACATTGATGTCACTATCCCCATATTCACTAGCACTATAGCTGGAACTGTCGCAACTCTTGTCACTAGACTCATCACTTTCTACAATTTCTTTTTCACTTTCCATTCTACCCTTCTGATATTCCTCATTGTGTTTGTAATAGATATTAACTACTCTATTGTTAGGATCAATACCATATACCATTTGTATGACTGTTTCATCAGTTGACATTAAATGCAAGTGGTTATCCATTTGACAACCAAGATAGATATAGAAGTAGCTAGCATATTCATTATACCCCAACCCCGATAGAAGTCATTTATGGTTGACATTGACACTCTGTTCCTATTTACTCCTCTCACAGTTTCTACTTTACCACCCAAATACCTAGTGTTAGGGTGATAAATAAACTCACCTCCATGATGAATCCTAACAGAAAACAAGTTTGGATCTGAATTGGAAAAACACAGAACACAAAAAAAAAATTATATTATAAAATGAGACAAAACACTTTAAACAGGAGGAGACAAAACCTTTTGCATATTAAAATACTCACAGAAAACATACATATATAAAACATTAAAGTTGGCACATGGTCCCCCTAATATGCCACACACATGTGCATCAATTACCAAAGAAAATAACTACGTACATGATATAAACCAATTACCACACGTACATCAACCAATAGCTTCCCATATTGTATACTTTCTCCAAAGACAATAACTACGTACATGATATAAACCAATTACCATATTGAAGTCAATAACTACAGTATAACATTGTATACTTTATTCAAAGACAAACAATCATTTGCAGTTCAATTGCAGGACAACATTGAAGGGAGCACATGGTCCCCCCCCCCCTACTATGCCAACTACAAAGTATGAAAATTTAAGGCCAAGCGCAAAAAAACATACTTTTTATCTCATTTGTTGTAGTCATGTATTCTAATTCAAAGTAAAACTTCCTAAGTTTCAACAAAATCAAAAATTGGAGTTAAATATCAAATTGTATGATTGTATCAAGACATAACTACACTCATAGCAAAAATTACAATTAAATGTCAAAAATCAAGGCAAAATTCGAAAAAAAAAAAAAAAAAAAAACCATACCGATGGAAGCGACTTCATTTGCCTCTTTATGTCTCTCCATAATTGTCTTCAATTTCTCTCAACTCTTGTGTTTCTATTAAACTCTAATCTGATTTGTGTTTACCTAAAACCTAAAACCCCAATTTGTGTGCTCTTTCTCTCTCAACCAATAACTTAGAAAAAGAAATGGAGTCTGTCTTTAATCGATCCATTTTGCTTTTCTTTTTTTCACTCGCTTACTGTTACATTGAGCAATGACTAAAATGGTCATCACGTGAAGGGGCACGTGCAAACTAGTGTTCGAGTTCTAACAGTCGTCAGTCGCAAGGGGCTATGTGCGACGAAATGGAACATTGGGTGTGCTTTAGGCACTTTTTCGGATTTGGGGGGTTAAGTGAATATTGGTGTATACCTTGGGAAGTAAAACATATTTTGGCCTTATAAATAGAATAAAAACTAGTAATATTCCCATGCTACAGTGGGGTGTTTTATTAAACCAAAATAATTTAAACATTGATGATACATGTTTCAAATCTAGGATCAAGGGTAAACCAAAGTTTGCCTCCTCGAAGTGTACTCAAATTAGAGAATCTACATTGGTTGCACCCTAAAACACCCTCTATACAACCTCTAAATATTTATAGAGACCATCTAAAAAAGTTTCAGCTCCAATGAGCATTCTTTATAACCCTCTAAATTAGTGACATAGTTTAATTAACAAGCCTAACCATAAATCTATTTCCCTATTTTTAATTTTATTTACATTTTCTTCCGCAATCGGAATAAAATATATATACTTTAAATTTATATTTTATATAAAAAAATATTTTATATTTTGATTACTTCAATTATTTTTATTTAAATGAAGACGTGTGACGCTTTTTAATATTTTCAATATACCCGTAATTTTTAGTTATAAATAATAGGAAAGGGGAATGGAAAAAAAATTTATGACAACATATCATTAAATATGATAGACATATTATCCTATACATAAGAACTCACCGATTGGAAAAATCCAGTGTTTAGTAAAATTATCCCAGACATATTATCCTATACATAATGACTCAAGGGAGGTAAAAAACTCTAAAAAGAGTTAAAAGAGTTTTAGGGTGGTGATAAAGAGAACCACTGTAAATGTTCTTATAGAATAATTAAGTCCCTCATCAATTGATTAATGTAATACTCTGTATATTATTAAGTCAGTTCATCTAAAAGACCCCTAAGGTGGTAGTCCAGTGATAAAGATGAGGCTTCAAAAAATGTAAGATCTCAGATTCAATCCCTTCCCATGTCTCCTTAGGAGGAAAAAAAATTCATCCAAAAGCTGAAGCTATCATAGAAAATATATTGGTCCAACAATGTACGTCATACTTTATTACTTTTCTCACACATGAGGGGGTCACTATTCTACAAAAAAAAATATCACACTTACAATCACTTTGTTTGATCTAGACATTCAATAAGGTCGACCAAGTCATTTCCTTTCATTATGTTTGACAAAAAATAATTAAAGATCAAAATGTCCTTATTAATGTTTAAAAAATTACTTTCAAATGATACCAGTTGAGGAGTCAAACTAAAAATGTTACGAGTTCTCTATGTTAAAAAAAGTTAAAAAAATGAAAATAAATATTTATAATATTTTTTTTTCTAAAAGTTATGAAAAACTGCTAATAAAGTTAATTAATATGCCCAAATTTTAGTTATTTTTATTCATTTGAATTACTTATTTTTATAAGTTTAACAACCTACTTCCGTCTCCCCTCCTTTTACCACCGCCCCCCACCCCACCCCAAAATCCCACCATAATCAAAAAATAAATAAATAATACAAAAACTCATTTCAACTAAAGCTTTGAATAAATTTGACTAAAATATTTGCCATTGCGAAGAGTATTTAAGTTTTAGGCATTTGGTGGACGTCCATGTAAGTTCATATTTACTCACGAACATTAATGGATAAAATGGTCTCGCCCATATATTATAGCTAGAGGTGATAAACGAACGGATGTGGACGGATAAGGGCGATGTTCATATGGGCAATGATCTTAAATAGACGGGTAAATAAGTGCTCATTTAATATCATGGGAATATATGAGCGGGCAGTGTTCTAAAACTCCCCGCCTAGCTCCGCCTAGGCCCCGCCTAGGCGCTAGGCCCTTCTCTACCGTCGCGACTTTCTTAGTCGTCGCCTAATCGACCAAGTCGGTGTCTACATCAAACATCGCTGACCTTAATTTATTTTTTTAGCTTTGATTTTGTGGTATGCGGTAACCGGAGAAGGAATGAGGAGTGGTAATGGTGTGGCAAAGAGGGAGGTAATGGGGGGCGAACTGGAGTAATATCTTTTTTGTTTTTAGTTCTAAAATTGGTTGGTTTATTGCTTTAGGGTTGTTGAGAATTGAGATTAATGGTAGGTTTGTATATTTTTGTTCATTTTACAAATATAGACAAGTGTTTGATAAAATGACAAACATAAAAAAAATTAAATTTGTAGTCAATGTGTTTGATCTTTGATGTAAATTATTTAAAAAAATGGTAATTATGTCTTAATTTTAGGCCCCGCCTAGGCCCCGATTATGCTCCGACTAGTCCCCTAGGCACTAGGCCCTAGTGTGTGGCCTAGCGGCCGCCTAACGATTTTTAGAACCTTGTGAGCGGGTAATAAATGGGCATGGACGCCCATCTATTCATTAATACAAAATTAATAAATAAATACAATAATTAAAAACCTTAATTCTTTAACCAAAAATACACAAAAATAAAAATAAAAACATTAATTTCACAAAAAAAATAAAAAATTAAATATGTATGTTTGCTCATCTCTTGTGTCAATTATGTATTTTTGTTGTTGTAACCCTCAATTCAATCTTCTATTTTGTGGTTAGATTTTTAATTTCGCTGAAGCCCAATAGACAAACACACGAGTGTAAACCTGACCAAAAACTGAACAAGCTAACTAAGCCACATGTATTCATAAATATATATGAGAAAGTTATAGCAAATAAGAATGTCGCATGTTGCACTGCTTACAAAATCACTATGAATCCATTTATAGTGTAACAAGGATGGATATTTCCAGAGCCATAGAAATAGAGCAATCTGGGAGTAGAGATGTTAAAAAGGCCGAAAACCGTAGGGTTGACCCTATTAACCGGAAACATGAAAGGGTTAGGGCTGGAATCTTTTGGCTAAAATAAGGGTTGAAAATTTTAGACTTGAGACTTGAACCCACAACTTATCAGTTGGACAAGAACTTAAGGATACCCCCTTACATCACTCAACCATCCTAACTTGTTTGTTTGTTATTCAAATGCATAATATATATTATCATTTCATTTGGTAAACCAATGTCCATCCCCTGTTAGTTCTGTGATGATGTATGTGTATTTGATAAAAGTCAAACCCAAACATGGTCGTAAGTATAATTCTAAGACATATAAGTTTCCAAAATTTGTCAAAATGAGATTTTTTGATACATAATTAGATATGTTAAAAGGGCCGAGAACTGCATGGTTGACCCTGCTAATCGGGAATCGGAAAAGGTTAGGGTCGGGAAAATACAACCCGTTTAAATTTTGTGCTAAACGGGTTGACCTTAGTAATATATTTTACTATTTGATTAAAATATTTGATTGTATTAACTTCTTACCAACATTTATTTTATGTTATTTTATTATTGTAGATTAAGAGGATAATGATGTTGAAGAAGATATTTTCTCAAAAGAAAACTCGATTTCATGTTTTTAATTCCTATTGTTAATCGTTGTCACTTGTTCGTCAATATGTTTATTACTTAATTTCGATTTTCTGATTTAAATAAGGCATCATGTGTTAATAGGACTGACCCTGTTAAACCGCACCCTACAGGGTTAGGCTTAGGGTTTCTATTTGAGTGGCCCGTTTAAATGATCTGATTAACCCGCGGCCCTATAGGGTTAGGGTCAACCCAATTTAACATCTCTATCTTGAGTGATGTTGGGTTTCATTTAAAGGTACATAGTCATAGAATGGCATTTCATGTTTTGCTTTGCAATTTGGGGGTTGGGGGTGGCGGTTGGAAAAACGGGTGTATAATATATATGTGTGGGGGCGCTTCGAAGAGTGGGTGTACAATATAGATACATTAATTATGTTAAACGTCATTATTGATCTTAAGTATTTTATAATTATGTATGTAATTGATAAAAAAAAATAGAAAAACAAGAGAATGAGTTTTAGTATGAATGTCCAAATGGGCGCTCATTTAGCCCATCATAATTAATGTGCCCAAATGGGCATGCCCATTTGTGCCTACTTAAAATTTTAGGTGTGCTCATACCCATTATTAACTGGACAGTCTGGACTGGTAAATGGACGCGGATAAAAATTACCACATCTAATTATAGCCCTTAGTACCCATGCGATACACAATTTTAACAATTATTTTTGCAAAAGTTGTATGTAATAAGATGATTTCCTAAACTTTGCTATAAATAAATAAATTTTTAATTAGAATACTTTGCATAAGAATTTTTATGTATAAAAAGAACTTAAAATGAAATAATTAATATTTAATAGATATAGTTATTAGTGTTTTTTTGTTGAAATTGATCATTTTAACAGAAAGTCGTCATGTGACAGTAATGACTTTTGTTAGTAGTAATTAATAATTATTAAATATTGATTAAAATAAGAAAAAGTTAACATAAAATTGTTCCCGTGAATAATTTGTATAAATCAAATAGTAAAAAAAGGAAAAGGGATGAGAATTGAAAAGTTTCAGTCAAATAAACTTGTATACATTAAATAGAATGAAGCTTAGTGTTAAATTAAGCTATATTTGAGGTAAACAAAATTTAAATATTTTCTCATTTTATAGAAAGAGACACCTAACAACCATTTTTATTCGTAAATATTTATGATAAATCTGCTCTTAAAACCATATCCTAGTTTTATCTGTAAATAGTAGGAAAATGAAAGTGATGAAAATTGAAGAGTTTTAATATCAAGTTAAACTTGTGTAAATTAAATAGGATAAAATCTAGTTTTAAATTATGCAATATTTGACAAAAGGAAAAAAAAATCCTTTCCTCATTTTATAAAAAAATTGACAAGTGACAGTCATTTTATTAAAAGTCGTCACCAGTATCATCTGTTTCTACTTTAGTATTTACTAGTTAATACCCGTGTGATGCACAAATTTACTAATTTTTTTCTTGCAAAGTTGTTTATAATTGGATGATTTTCTAAACTTGTTACAATTAATTAAGTTGTTTAATTAAAATACTTTGGACAAAAGAAAAATAAGGAAAATATTGAAATTGGTCATATAAATGGGTAATTGAAAGATTTGCGTACAAATTTTCTGTAGAAAAAATATCTTAAAATGAAGTAATTGATGATTAAGATTTAGAGTCATTGGTAATTTTATGTGAAATTGTTCATTTAACAGAAAGTCACTACGTGGTAGCAGCGATTTTTGTTAGTAGTAACTAGTTTTACACCCGTGCGTTAAACGCACGCCATATATCTTTTTCAATCAAATTATACATAAGCAACATGAAGTGAAAAAATAAAATTAAAAGAATAAATTATTGTAAAACTAATATCATGATTAAAAACTTTAATGATAATAAATAAAATAAACAAATAATTGTACCATAAAGATTGTGAGTTCGATTTGTACATAAACTGAACAAATTATTATAATGCAGCGATTAAGAAAAAATAAAATTATTAATAGAGAATACAATAAACAAATAAAATCTTTTATAAATTTTAGAATATTTTTTTAAGTACAATATTTATCATTTAATATGTGCGATTACTACTACTATCACTATGATTAAATATGTACAATTAATACTTCTATCACTATCACATAACAAAGCTCATGTAAGCTATATTAACCAATATTAATATAATGTTTTTTTAATCTTTTAGTTAGTGTGTTATGAAAATTAAACACATAATTAAAATGTAAGAATAAAAATATAAGTAAATTTAATTATTGTTTATTACATGAATGAAAAATTCATATATATTTTAGAATACGTCTTTAAACGAATATATATTTGTTAGATAATAAAAATTGTATAACAAATTCAAATGATGATAAACCAAATAAAAGCAACTCAAATTACATACTTCTTACAGTCATCCCTCCCCCGAAATGATCAAAATGTCCCGACTTAAAAACTCTTTCATTAATAGTGTCACCCAAATGATGTGATACTGATAATATGTGTACTTGATTATTACAATTATATCTACAAATATTTAAGTTCAATTCAATAGTTAATAAAATAGACATTTAAACTATGATTGCTCTCAATTCATTGTACCTCTCACAGAGTATGATATACTCGGCTACTCGTCCATATACATAATCACACCCCTCTACAGTCATCGTACATGTTCCTAGAGTAATTAGACTATGATTTACTTGCTCATATTCATCTTCCAATATCAATGACCGAAAATGGAATCCGGTAATGATGATGTTGTCACCTCTCACCAGGACCATGTTGATCTTTAAAAGTCCACTCATCCAGTATGTCATAACTGATGCTACTACTTGTGCCGGTGAAATTACGTGGTTATAGATAATAAAAGCGCTCATAGATCGTTTATATTCAAGGAGAAAACATATTTATAATTGAGTAAACAATATTTGTTGATTATCAAATTAGACATGACAAACTTTAAGGATCGATACATAGTTGTTCATCAAATTATATTTCATTATGTACTTGTTCTTTAACTCCTATGGATATAATTTATCTTAATAAAACTCACAAGTAAATTAATATTCAAAGAAGAAGCACATTTATGACTGAGTAAGTAATGTTTGTTGAGTTTTTAAATTGTTAGTCTCGTTTCCCTTGTATATTGGTAAGAAAAGAAAAAAAATTCCCTCTTAGATATTGATGGTATTTAATTTCTTAACAGTTTCTTATGTTTTTTTATTTACTTATCAATATTTGTATATGTGTTCATATATAAATAATATCCTTATTTGGTAAGTAGTTACAGTGGTTATCTAGCAATCTTGAGATATGCAAATTACATTTGTCATTATATATATCTTCCTATTTTTGGCAAGTGCATTTTGAAGGGATCTTGTTATATTTGGATCTGCTAATCACATTTGTCATTATATATATATATATATATATATATATATATATATATATATATATATATATATATATATATAAATAACAAGCGTGATTTTTCCGCCTAAATGTTTTTCATAAATGAAAACATAAATATGCATTGGAAGTTGAAACACTTTGATTTGTTATATTATATATATATATATATATATATATAGATTACTAATTAAGAAATCTAGATTAATATAAGAAACAATTAACATAAAATTGTCTCGTGAATAACTTGTATAAATCAAATAATGAGGAAATAAAAATGGATGAAAATTGAAAAGTTTCAATCAAATTAAACTTATATAAATTAAATAGGATAAAATATAATTTTAAGTTAATCGATATTTGACAAAAAAAAAACAGTAGCTAAATATTCTCTCATTTTATAGAAAGTTGACAGCTTACAACCATTTTTATCTCTAAATCTCTATGATAAATTTGCTTGTAAAACCATATCGTAAATCTGATTTATTTATTTGTAATTTTAAAATTAGTTTTATTTCTCTCTAAATGTCAAAAGGGGTAAATTTTAGTTTTTTTAGAAATATGGAAAAAAAAAACACATGGCTGCCATGCACGTCGCAACACTGATTTCTTTTAAAAGGTTTCTAATTTAAGAAAAAGTTGTGCAGTCGTGTTTGTCGTTTTAATAATTAGTAATAGTAATAGACTACTGATGAAATATGTGTCTGCACCCACTTAAGTGTGTGCACTATGGACATTAATTAATTGTATCATCTTATAAGAAAAATCCAAACTGGATTTAAATTACCATTATACCCTTGTGCAAAGCATATATATATATGTGTGTGTGTGTGTGTGTGTGTGTGTGTGTGTGTGAAGCAAAAGATAATTAGTAAATAGTTGGTACTTTCAATATAATTGAAAACAATTGTTGCTTAAAACATGTTTGCAGTCTTTTCAATTATGATCATATTCCTTAGTACGATCATCAATATATGTTTGTACTTAAACATATTTAGTTATATACTATTGCTTATTCCGTTCCCCCTTAAAAAATCTAATTATTAAGTAATATATATATCAAATGTGGTGAGTAAGTTAAGGTAATAATGCTAGAGTTACTACCAGTATTACCACTCAGGTGAGTACTTTACCTTCAAGGTAAAGTATATGTGAGATGCATGTGCCACTTCAAAACATAGTTGACACCATAGTGGTAATATTGATGATAATCCTAGCAATGTTATTGAGATGGTAAACACAATTTTAAAATAGACTATTCAAATAAAACATCTAAAAATAATATAATGGACCATTTGCGCGGAACAATGAGTATTATTTTGTTCTCGTGTCTACTTAAGCACTCCATCTGTCTCAAAATTATTATCTTTTTTTTTTTCCTTTTTGTCCGTCCAAAAAAAAAAATCTTCTTTTCAACTTTTCTTTTTAGTACACACTTTTATTATTTTACCCTTGTTTTTTCTTCATACTTTAATTATGGACCACATAAACATGAACTTCAAAGGAAAGTACACACTATAACAATATTAATAGTCAAGTCAATTGTTTTTCCTTAATCTGTGTATGGGGTCAAATAAGACAATAATTTTGAGAGTGAGATGGTATTTCTTTTCTTATGTAGCTCACATTACTATATTGAAAATTGAATAACTCGATTCACCAAACTATGAGATGTGATTTCATCTCTTGGATAAGGCGAGTGTGCCTAATTATGGAGGAACCCAGTACTTGAAGTGGTCGCGTCAAGTAACTGTGTCATTTTGTTCAACTACATGGAGTACCGGTCTCGATAGTATCAGACCGCGACGCTAGATTCATTTCAAAGTTTTTGGGTAGTTTACAAAAGGCTTTAGGGACTGGTGTAAGCATGAGTACGACATTTCACCCCCAAACTGATGGTCAGTCGCAATGAACTATACAGACATTGGAAAATATGCTTCGAACTTATGTCTTGGATCTGCAAGGCAACTGGGATGATCACCTGCCTCTGGTGGAGTTTACGTACAACAACAGTTTTCATGCAAGTATTGGAATGGCACCTTACGAGGCTTTGTATGGGCGGAAATGCAGGTCGCCTACTTGTTGCCTTGTTGGAACGAAGTAGGTGAAAGACAACTCTTAGGACCAGAACTGGTACATGTTACCTCAGAGATGGTACAACTTATCAAACAACGACTTCTGACGGCATAAAGTAAACAAAAGTGGTACGCTGATCGTCGACATCGTGGACTCGAATTTGGAGTAGGGGATCATGTGTTCCTCAAAATATCACCTACAAAAGGAGTTATGAGATTTGAGATTCGTGGTAAGCTCAGTCCAAGGTTCGTCGGGCCGTTTGAGATACTTGCGCGAGTAGGAGAGGTAGCATATTGGCTTGCTTTACCACCTACACTTTCTGGAATTCATAATGTATTCCATATATCTATGCTAAGGAAGTACGTGCCAGATCCAAGTCATGTGATCGAGAGTACACCATTACGACTTCGAGCGGATTTGAGTTATGATGAGCAACCTGTACGGATCGTAGACCGAAAGGATCAAGTATTACGAAGACGAACCATTCCGTATGTCAAAATTCAGTGGAGCAACCATACTGAGCGAGAAGCCACTTGGAAGTTTGAAGATGAGGAAAATGAGGGAAAAGCATCCCGAACTTTTTTGATCAGGTACGTCAAGTTTAGAAGACTAAACTTATTTTTAAGGGGGTGAGAGTGTAATATCCCTACATTTTGGATAATATAATATTTTATGAAAAATTGAATATTTGTACTTGGGCTTTTATTGGTTTGGTCATCTTGGGCCCGGTATTATGTTGGGTTGACCTAATTTGAAAATAATTGATAATGCCTATTTTGAATTAATAGTAAGCCCACTTAGTTTGATATGCAATTGGGTTATTGATTCGAGATTGGGCTTGAGTCAAATTAGTGATCAATTTGATAATAATAGTATAAAGATAATAATAATATTAATAATAGAATAAGTGGTAATATTTGTTTTTGGGAGTAAATAGTGACCATCAAACCATGGTTGCTCCCATGGGGATAACCAAATCGGTGGATGGGTTATGACTTTATGGTTTCCATTATGTTCATGAATGGGGAATAAAGACTCCATTAGTGAAGGCATCCGCTTGGGATAGCAAGAGGTACGACACCAGCTATATAAGGATTGGTGCTCCCAATTGGATTCGTCGCTGTAAACAAAAAGAAGAGAGGTTGCCGATGAGTTTGAGGTTGAACGAGTAGCAGAAGCGGTGGCAAGATTCTGGAGCAAGGATGACAAATAGCTGATCCGTGGAGGTAAGATGTTGCCCCTTTTCATTTTTTGAAATTGTGATTCTTGAGAGGGTAAATTTTGGGGATGGTAAGATGGAATCGTGGTTAGAAATTATAATAATGGTAATATAGATGTCGAATGATTGATGCAATCAAATCGATACATTCGGTAAGTTTTTTTAAAAAAAATCAAATGGCGGAAGTGGGCTTTCCAAACTGTTTTAGCGTGAAGGTTGAGGGCGCTGGAAGAATGAAAGAAGAAAAAAAAACGTGAAGCAAAGGCAGGCAAAAAAGGGAAAAAGGGGTAAGAAAGAAAGAAAGAAAAGGGGGAGAGAGAAGGAGCGGGCAGAGTGGTGTGGGTTTGTAGGTTTAAAGTGTTTTTCCCATGTGCAGAATGTGTGCGGTGAGTAGTCAACCAAGAGAAAAAGGAAATGGTGGAGTGAAGGGTGGAAGAAATAAAATAATTGAGGAATTGGTATTGGTGGCTGGAAACAAAAAAAAAAAAAAAAGAGTGCTAGGACATGTTAGAATTACAATTGGTGTATATATATATATATATATATATATATATATATATATATATATATTATAATGCCTAAAGTGAATAGTGATTGTGCGTGTATTTCGTGTTTGTTAGTGTGTGATATATTAATCATAATATATATAATTAATAATTTTAAGTTATATAATATACTACGAATACAAGTAACAAAATCATGTGTGTATTTCGTGTGTCCGTAAGTATGCTTTATTTTAAAATGTTTAATGATTTATTTGATAGGATACTTTAGTGCAAATTTTTGACTTAGCAATTATTATTTATTTTGAATCTAGATTCGGGCAATAGAACTTAGAACGATTGTACGTGTGGTGGATTAATTTTGCTGAACATTTTGAGGTAAGAGATTATACATCTTTTAGATATTTGAATTTTTTATTCCAAATTGATAGGCTTTTGCTAATTCTTTGACATTTACTTTTCTTGAAACGTGTGCCAACTTTGAGTTGACATTTGAATTTGAATTCCATTGTATCCGTTCTATTGTTACCCTAAATTATAGATCTTGAAGGGATTGAAATCGAGGGGTTAACCCTCGGCATAAACAATATCCGACCCTCGGCATGAAGAGGGTCCCACCTACAGGACCACTCGTTGCGAGGACAAGACCACTCGCCTCAAGATAAGTGACTCCAGCCTCGGCATAGAGACCCTCGGCACTAACGGCGAGCCCAGCCGCAACTCACCTAACAGATTGCGGGATCCCTCGCCTCACCCCCAAAATCGCCTTCATAAATCCTCAACATTGACGAATCAAACCAAAGCTTTTGTCACCGAGACCGCTCGGCCTCGGCCTCAAACCAATCATTCACCCCGACAAACCATTTCCTAGGCCCCGAGAAAACATTTTGCACGCCTAATACCAACTCTCTGACACGCGCAGTTCACCCACTCCTGACAAACGCCCTCAACGCATTTAATAACGGCCGCTTTGTGTTCCCCAATAGCAAACTGCCACGTCGCCATCAATATCAGGTATAAATATGAGAGCCCTTATTCAGGGCAAAGTATGTAATTTCAAGGATATTCTAACTCTCTTATCACAGCTCTCTATCAAACAATTATCACGGCTCATTTATTACCAAAACTTTACCTGAAAACTAATTCATACACTAGGAGGGGTTATAGGCTCCAGCCAACCCGATTAACCTTAACGAGTTTATTGTTTTTAATGCAGTTAACCGGGCGGACATAGAAGAAGCGCCACCTCATCCTCGCAAGCATACGTGATCGTCAAGACAAGATCACCACAAATATTGCGTGATCGGTTTGTTCATTGCCGGGAAACCACTTTTCCCTGTAAAGTCATTCACGCATTTGAGGATGGTTAAGTCCAAAAACAAGCCTCAAAGAACGTAACCCCGCTGCATCTATCCACCTGCAGAAGGAGCGAGCCGAAAGCCTGACAATGAATGAGGGACGGGGAGAACTCCTGGTGCCTCGCTACCCGAGGTATCGACGCAGTGGACCAAAGAAGGATACCTCGGCACAAAACGACTCTCGAACAAAAAATAAAGACATCGACGCCGACCTCCAGAGGTCGAGACTTCCGTGGCCAACAAGGAGGAACGTGGTAAAACAATAGACCAACGGCTCAAGAAGAGGCCGAGCGAGAGTATGCGTATTGGGAGCACCAAATGACCTTGTGCACGAAAATTGTGAAGCCGGAGACAAAGATGCACGAGCTAAGACAAAAAACCAGGGCCGGCCTAACCCGAGCCCATAATCATCGAACAAAGCATCTCGGCGTAATCGAATCGGCTGGGAAAGGATGGAAACTACAAAAGCCAAAAGCAAAGTTTACCACCAATGTCAAATCAAGTGTGGGAAAGGTGGCCGGGCGAGGATCCGTGACGAAGCGTTCATTCTCGCTCTGTACCCCAGCCGAGACGACAATTGTCGAGCCCATACGAGGAAGGAGAGTCTCGACCATATGCTCCCCTCGAACAAAGCCCACCTAAGTCTCAGCACCCGGCCACCAAAGTTGCAAAGGAGGCTCGCTTGGGGTCCCCTCAGAGAAATATGATCGAGGAAGAGCCCGAGGTACCAAGCAGGCCGAAAAGGGGCTAATCATGCTCCCACCTGGCCTGGGCACAAGGCTTAAAAGCCAATGACAAAGCCGAGATAAGGGCATGGATGGAAAAGTGGAAGCCTCGCGTAGCCTACGGAGGTAATCGTCCTCGAAAATGGGGGGCCATTTATTAAGCGAGATAAGAGGTGGAAGTTCCCTCGAAAGTAAAAGATTCCACGCCGAGGACTACTGGCGGTAACAAACGACCACGGACCACGTGTCGGGGTTCGGGCTGAAATGATCATAGCAACTAGGCGGGCGACATATGGTGCTTAGTGTTATTTGGAACCCTCAGCCGAGGCTCAGCAGGTGGTGCAACAGACTGCTGCAGTTATCACTGTTGGGATGACTTTAAAGGGCATTTGAAAGTTCGCTTCGGAGTGCTCTCCCAAGCGAGGCAGTGGACACGTGCGGCGTGAAACAGAGGTTGGAGGCAGATGCTGGCGTACATGGCACGCTTTAAAGAATCTGGACCAAATCCCGATATTCCGGCACATCGGTGAGGATGTGTTTGGGCGGAGTGCAGTGCAGGAATTGCCGAGCAGGCTCCTCATGCGACCAAGAACTGTCAGATGTTCTTGGCCGGCACAAGGTGGCCTG
>CM028381.1:115386009-115504644 GCA_013146195.2 Codonopsis lanceolata | reverse complement strand
ATATCAATGTGCGCAGAGATGACCTGAACAAGGCTGGAGGATGTGGCATTCATCGGTAAGAAATCCTCCTCAAAGTTCATCAACATTTTGAGGAATATGAGGGCCTCATCCAATGGATGATTAGCCGATGAAACGTTAGTGGTACCGGCATTTCATCCTCTTGATAGGTGTTTCTAATGTCGACTTTGTAGTTTTATGTTCATCAATCATGCTTTCTAGCCTTAGTCTTCCAGATGCCCCCACCATCCGCTTAACTCGATCGACGCCGATGAGGTAGGGTGTCATGTATACCTGTTGTGCTCGAGATGCTAAGATGAAGACGCCGCCGGCCGACATGTCCATCGAACTTTACATCGATTTGCGTCAAATATGGCATGCTTCTAACACCTCGCAAAGATCTCCTCCACTCACCAAACAGACAACATTGTTTCCACCCAAATACCCAACCCCGAGTAATTTCTTTCAGACAACCGTAATACTCAAGATTTTCTTTAAGAGTCAACATCGCTATCTCCACGCTAATTTTGACTCCCATAAGTTTGGTACATGAAAAGAGGAAGCCATTCACAAAATAACCGTTGTATAAATTAACGTTTTATGGATTCAAGCCGCTAAATGTTTTAACCTCGCAATCTGCATCACCCGATGTTCACTATCTATAAAACAATATATGACCAATGCTCGCCTACAATTTTAAGATTAAATGTTTTAAAAAAGTGTATGGACAAATTTAAATGAAACGATATATTTACATATTTTTCCAACTTGGAAATTCCTTGTCTGGGTTCTAATCGTGATGAGTTCCGAGATAAATCTCGAACTAAATCTTCAAACATCTCCGCAATAGGATTGAACAAGACATTTCATATATATATGCAAACATGCATAATTTAATCAATGAGGCATAAACATAACTTACTTCACATATTCCTCAACCTCGTCACAGCTAAGAAGAACATAGTGAGATCGCTACAAACTCCTCGACTAAGAAGATACGTGTACCAACCCTCTTACCAAGGAATCGACTGTGGGATGAAAAATACGTGAGATGCTTCCATTAGACACCGATAACCACCATCATTCGCGCCCAACCCTAGTCAATCTCGTATCAACATCACGATGAAAATATGTTCCTAAGAAAGGCAACAATCTCATCTATAATAAATGCCTGAAATCGAGGCCTCAACTCGCCCTATCGCTTCATCTTCCTTTTCAATTGTCCTAGATACCTAAAAAGTCATTTGTAATTAAAACATAAATAATGTTAAAGAAGGTATTGTTAACGCTCAAATTATCTAAAAATAGAACAAATTAATTACCTCCTCAAATGGATACATCCATCCGTATTGAACTGACCACCGACTCTAGCTTCAGATGCCAAGTGGACCGGTAAATGCTCCATAGAATCGAAGAACGAAGGAGGAAATATCTCTCAAGTTTGCAAAAGTGACTACAATGCTCTCGTCGAGCTTTTTCATGTCATCAACACGTAGTGTGGTAGATGTTAACACTGAAAAACTCACTTAACTATGTTAATGCCACCTGTGATATTGTCGTGCAAGAGATCCCGGTAGCACCTAAGTAGTTTATCCAAAGAAAACGTGGAAATCATGACTCTTCAAACCCCGTACTTTCCCTTCCTCTAGATTGACACGCACCAATGTTAGACGATAACCATCCGAAGCCTTAAACTCTCGAGCCATTTCAAGATGTGTTGTTTGTTTTCCTTTCAGCCACGCATCGAGCCACCGGTTTCACTGCTTTACCATCGACCTCACCAACTCTAACGCCGCCACAAATTTCCTTAAGGTCCATCTCGACCTGGGTCGTGTCTTTAGTTGCCTTGAAATCCATCAACGTGTTAAAAACATTATCAAACACATTCTTCTCAATGTGCATCACGCCAAGGTTATGTCGAATGAGATTAGTTTTCCAAGATGACAACTCCCAAAATATACTCCTCCTGGTCCAGCTTATGGGAAGTCCCTAACCCTTGAATTTTGTTCTTTGAAACTTTTTACCCTACCGAGGTTCTGGGGCAATCTAGATACATCTCTATAGTCCGCTTCACCACTCAAACGATCGGGGGTCATCATGATCGTTTTATTCTTTTTCAAACGCATTCTCTCGGGTCCCCGAAAGTGGTGGTCCTCCGTAAGAAATTGTCCATGGCAATCGAACCAACATGGTTTTCCGTGAGTGCTTTAGCGTGAACGACTTCAGTGTCACTCATACAATACGGGCAAGCTCAACTTCCCGTGGGTGCTCCACCCCGATAACATCCCATATGCGTGCATTCATTAATCACACTGTCCACATCAACGCAACCTTCGTGATGAAATTCTCTCATTTGAAAGCATCCCACGCTTCGACCCCATCCTCCCAAAGTTGTTTCAATTCATCCATCAACTGGTCGGAGATAGACGTCAATGTTATTTCCAGTGGTCAAGCTTGGTCCAGTGGATGAATAAAGACAATAACATGTAAGGATCACTCATACACAACCACGGGGGAAGATTGTAGACAGTGGCTATAACCGGCCAACAAGAATAAGATTTTGCCCCAGGACCAAACGGATTGAAACCATCAGAGCAGATACATAACCTTATATTTCTTGCTTCAGACGCAAAGTCTGGATAAGTATTATCAAAATGTTTCCAAGCTTCCCCGTCACTAGGATGAATCAACACACCCTCTTCACACGAACTTTCCTTATGCCAACGCATTACTTCTGCAGTAGATTTAGACGCGTAGAGGCGTTGCAATCTCGGAATCAACGGCATGTAACACAACTGCTTATGTGGTTTTTTTTTTTTTTTTTGTGTTTTGAACTACCCCTCCGATTTGGCTTATGATATACTTTCTCCGCAAATTGAACACTTTGTCTTCTATGCATCTTCCTTGTAAAATAGCATGCAGTCATTCTTACACACATCGATTTTTTCATAACATAGTCCAATCTGCCCAACCAACTTCTTTGTCTCATAGAAGTTATTGACCATCTTATTCTCTTTCTGCAACAACCGCTTAATTGCTTTCATGATACGATTATGCAGCATCGACTAATATTGCAATCAGCTTTTATGTTAAGGAGCTCAGCTACAGCCTCCAACACACTGATCTCACAACCTAGATAAAACTTCTCTTTTGCAAAGTCCATAACATCAATAAATTCCTTGGCTGTAGGAGTTGGTTCCTGCTCTTGGTTCCCTGACCAATCAAATTCAGGACCAGCTGCATCCTTAACCATATCTTCCATATTCAAAGGTGGTTCTACATCCACAATAATAGGATTGGGTTGAAGAGGTACATGAATATTCATAGGGGGATTATTTGAAACATTTGGATGCACTATGATTTGCTCACCATGAGATATCCACCGCTGTGTACCCGACTTCAAACCCGTTCGCAAAAGATGTTTCGAAGTTTCGATCACACTTTAGGAACTTGTTATTACGACACTTGACGCATGGACACCTAATCTTATCACCATTCATGTAGCTGGGATTTCTTGTAGCAAATTCAATAAACTCCTTCAACCCTCTTATGAACTCATGTGTGATACACATTTGATTTGGCAACCTCCGATTGTACATCCAACTACGATCATCATTACTAGACATTACTCCTGCATTACAATTTATATATTACACGTACACTCAATCTAATCGATGGATGACACAAAACTGGAATGTTAATTAATTACTTGATTCAGGTTAGACTTCTATCTCATTCAGAAACTCACGATAGTATGTACTTTATTTTAATCACATTATTGTCTATATGTTATTGCAAGATACCCAAGGATAATTTCTAGCAAGACTCCGCATGGCTCTCCAAGTGCACGACATAGACGTGGTCGTTACAACTCCACGCCTAGTATACACCCAGAGAACAATGGAAAATGCGACCAAAATATCTAAGATATCAAATACATTAACATTTATAAAAGACAATAATGTTTTAAAGTACACACACCGTACATTTCCAAACTGTCCAAACGGACAATTCAAGAACCTATAATAGATATTGACCACAACACGAACATCAAGCACATGTTGAACCGCAACACCTATTAAGGATTCTTGAACAGGTTTCTAAGCTTTTAACTTTATTCAGGAGTGGTTTACAAATGCAATTGATAAGGAGCGACCAAAAATGCATTAGAACTGACATTGGAATATATTGTCAAGTTAGACAATGAAACGACACTCGTCCTAACTAGCTAATATGTTCTATAACATGTTCATCATATTATTCACATTCCTAATCACTAACTCCAAGAATCACTAGTGTTTTAACTTCTACCAAACTAATTATAAGTTATTAGGCTAAAATTATGGGCAAAGGTTTCAGCTTAGGTTTAGGTTAGTTTTAAAGTTTAGGTTACAAGTAAATTAAGGGTTGTGGTTTGTTAGGTTTAAGTTTAGGTTGTTTAGATTTAGGTTTGGGGTTTAGGTTTAGCTTTATGATTTAGGTTTTGGTTTATGTTAAGTGTTATGGTTTAGGTTTAAAGGTTAGGTTTAGGGTTTAGGGTTTATGGTTTAGGGTTTAGGTTTAAGGATTAAGTTTTGGGTTTAGGGTTTAGGTTGGGGGTGGGGTTAGGTTTAGGTTTTAGTGTTATGGTTTAGGTTTAGGTTAGTTTTAAAGTTTAGGTTACTTAAATTAAGGGTTAGGGTTTGTTAGGTTTAAGTTTAGCTAGGTTGTTTAGATTTAGGTTTTTGGGGTTTAGGTTTAGGTTTATGATTTAGGTTTTGGTTTAGGTTAAGTGTTAGGTTGTGGTTTAGGTTTAGTGTTATGGTTTGTGCCAGGGTTTATGGTTTAGGTTATGGTTTAGGCTTAAGGTTAGTGTTATGGTTTAGGGTTTAGGTTTAGTTTGGGTGTTTAGGGTTTTAAGGGTTAGGTTTAGGTTTAGTTTGGGTTAGGTTTGGGTTTAGATTTAGGTTTTGGGGTTGGTCAGGGTGTAGGGTGGGGTTAGGGGTGGGCTCCAAGGGTGGGGTTAGGTTTAGGTTTTAGTGTTATGGTTTAGGTTTAAGTGGTTGTGGTTTAGGTTTGTGGTTTAGTGGTTTAGGTGTAAGAGAGTTAGGTTTAGGTTTGTGGTTTAGGTTTTTGTCAAAGGTTGGGGGTGGGGGTGGGGTTAGGTTTAGGTTTTAGTGTTATGGTTTAGGTTTAGGTTAGTTTTAAAGTTTAGGGTTAAGTAAATTAAGGGTTGGTTTGTTAGGTTTAAGTTTAGCTAGGTTGTTTAGATTTAGGTTTGGGGTTTAGGTTTAGGTTTATGATTTAGGTTAAGTGTTATGGGTTAGGTTTAGTGTTATGGTTTATGGTTTAGGTTATGGTTAGTGTTATGGTTTAGGTTTAGTGTTTAGCTTTAAGGGTTAGGTTTAAGGTTTAGGGTTTAGGTTTTGGGTTGGGGGTTGGGGGGTGAGGGTGGGGGGTGGGGTGGGGTTAGGTTTAGGTTTTAGTGTTATGGTTTAGGTTTAGGATTAAGAGTTGGCTTAGGTTTAGGTGTAAGAGTTAGGGTTTAGGTTTAGGTTTAGGTTTGGTTTGTCAAAGGGGTGGGGGGGGTTAGGTTTAGGTTTTAGTGTTATGGTTTAGGTTTAGGTTAGTTTTAAAGTTTAGGGTTACGGTTAAATTAAGGGTTAGGGTTTGTTAGGTTTAAGTTTAGGTTGTTTAGATTTAGGTTTGGGGTTTAGGTTTAGGTTTATGATTTAGGTTTTAAGGGTTAGGGTTTGTTAGGTTTAAGTTTAGGTTGTTTAGATTTAGGTTTGGGGTTTAGGTTTAGGTTTATGATTTAGGTTTTGGTTTAGGTTAAGTGTTATTGACGTGTGTCAAATCGTCAAAATTAATTCACCTATTTCCCTAATAACGAGTATAAGGTAAGTCGGGATCGTATCCACAGGGAACGTTGTACTTATTCCTTTTTAGAATTTTACTAAGTAAATAATGCATACGAATTTATATTTTTAATTAACTAAGAATAGACTAACAACTAATTAACTGAAAATTAAATATTTTAATTAAGCTAACAGATTAAAAACTTGACTAAATTCAATTCAGTAAAGTCCAACCAATGAACTAATTCTCATCTCGCATTTTACTTCTGATCATAGATGCAAAAATGTCTTGTTAAATCACAAATAAACCGGTTATAAGTATCGACAAACGCCTAACACTCAATCTTTCCTTACCGTGTTGATAATCAAGAGAAGCTCGTTAATTATCGTCTAACTGAATTACAACCTCTGAGACGCTCGTAAGATTTAATAACACGGTTGCATTAAGAAGAGAGAGACCCGATTCAAAGCCATGCATATTGAAGCAATAACATGTAACTAAGATTATTCGTTCCCGTAATACCGTTAGATTATGCTTGTTGAAAGAATGTGATGCCACGGATTCTCGATATGGGTCAATGTGATTGTCAATGTTGCAGTGAATGTTGCAACAATGACAATAACAATGAGAACAGAAAGTATATCACAAACAATAGTAGCAGCGGAAGATTATAGAAAGACAGTTTCTACCAGATCTAGAAGACAAGAATTAATCTCAAACAATCTACAAGTATCAAACTTGTAGATCAAGCCTCAAGGCAACACAATATATATTAAAATCAACACTGTTTTTATGCTTAACAATCAACAAAGAATTCTCACAAGATATAGAATCTTGGAGAACCGAAAAACCCACATAAACCACTAAATCAAACGTGGGAAGAAAGAACAAAACACGTAAAAACGGTTAATAACCGAAGCTTGAAGCTTTAATGAAGCTGACAATGGTGTATTCTCTGAAGTTTCACACAGCTTCTGAAAGGATGAACTGCTTCGGAACTACAGCAAAAGATGCTCATAATTTATGGCTTTCGATCTAATTCCTCTCAGGTTCTCGGTGCATCCAATCCATGAAATCCCGTCTGCATATATAGGCCATCAATCCTATAGGAACACGGCACAAAGAAACCAATTCCTACTAGGAAAGAGATTAGCACAATATTAAGAAAGATTATGTTTCCTATTATGATATCTTGAATAACTAAATTATTTTGCAAAGATTTAGTTACCAAAAAACACATTACCTAAATCTTTTGAAAGATTTTTCAAACCAATCTAACAAAACGTATCCTAACCAAATCCTAACACCTAAAAAATTATTAACAAAAGTAAAAACCTTCTTTGACCAAGAAAGTGAAAACAAGACAAATTAGGCTTTGCCTAATTTACCCTTTCACTTGTGATGCCTAAAAAGTGTATTACTCGCCACTTTGTTAAAACCGAGGACAATTACGGATCAACAGCGTTAACTAGCTATAGACTATTATGTTAATTAATATTCTGGCCATAAACATTAATTAGACACAATAATCTTTCAACGTGCTAAACGGAGAACGAACAAATATTTGTAACAAAATAAAAATTAATTCTATTAGATCTCATAGAAGTAAAATGCTAGAGACTTAATTGTTCATTGACTGAAATAGAGAATTTTGCTACTAAACATAATTAAAACAACTTACCAAGACCAATGATTTAATGTTCCAACAAGTGTTGAACTTAAGAAAGAATTCAAGTTTCTCTACACTTTCTCTCCTAGCAATTGTGAGTGACTTATCTCTCTAAAAGTGACTGTAAGGCTACTGCCCAATTCTTGCGAGTGATGTCCCCTGTTCTGCCCAAATTACAGAATAAATATCACTCATTTTTCCCACTAAAGCCACTACTTAGCAGTTTTTTTACAAATTAAACTACCAATAACTTCCTAAAACTACCCATAACTTCCAAAGCAGATTTTCCTTTAATAAAGAAATAATTTAGGAAGAGGTAACAACTTCTCTAACTGCCCAGAAGATCTGTTGGACAATTCTCCAGCAAGTTGACAACAGCTTCAGTTCCAGAATTTAGACAACACATGCCCACGTGACACCACAGAATTTCATTTTCTTGCAATCCAACACTTTTTCCTTAGTTTTCCTCTTTTGTCAGCTCCCTTCATACCTACAATCATAAAGAAGCACAAAACAACCAAAAATGTAATATTTACTTTATAATTAATCATAAAATCGGCTAATAATATCACACAATTGTGCTCCTATTAGTTATGATTTAGGTTTAGTGTTATGGTTTAGGTTTGGGGTTGGGGTTAGGGTTAGGTTTAAGGTTTGGGGTTGGGGTTGGGGTTGATTCTCTAGCAACTGCAACGATGCCAACTTGGTGAAAGAAATTTCTAAGTGTGTCATATCCAAATTTCGTTGCTCCGGGAAACAAACCACACTATCAATATCATCTATCTTGCTTGATACCTGATTAGTCATTACAACACATAGCGAAAACAGAACCTCATTCACTTCCACAAAGAGGCATTCATATCAGTACAATAAACACTATTGGTACAGAGTAATTGTCATTGAACATATATATCCCCAAAAAAAGCCTCCAAAACATCATTAATTTCAGTACAGTACACTAACATACCCAACCATTAAATCATCTAAAAGACATCAAAACATACACGTCTGAATAACCATATACACAATGTCCCAACATTTACATTAAATATTGACATAGGTATTTCTCCCTTCTCTCGTTTCTGTTTCAGCCAGTTAGCCATGTATTTTACAAAGACTATACGTCTTCCTCCCCTCATGAAACTGGGTGGCCTATCATTTTGAGCGAGGATTGTTCTGGTGGTGGTATTGGGGGTTGGTTGCTAGATCTTGTAGGCAGAGATGTTCTTGACCTATAATGTGCAGGAACTAACTAGATTACACTAAGGGACAATTTTTGACTTGCAAAGCAAGCCCAAAATACACAAACAAACGATTTCTAGAAACAACCATGGCAATACCCTTTAAAAGTTTCCCTCAAAAGCCTAAAAACCCATATTCTTATGCAGGTGTATTTCCCCGGTAACTAAAGTCTGAAATGGTACATATTATTTTCAAATTGAGGCAGTTACTTTTCTGGAAATAGAGGGGAAGTGACTGCAACTCATTCCATCCTGGTACCGTTTGAACACGTTTTACAAACATTCCCAATTTTTGCTCCAAATTCACAAACAACTGATTTGCTCCAAATTCACAAATTGACAATATACACAGTATTCTTCCCACATACAAGGATACACTATACAGTTGACAAAATTACACTACTGATTAAATTCAATTTATTCCAAAATAAAACAAAATTACAAACCCAAGTTGAACGAACTCACAAAAGGACTCTGAACCCTGAAGTCTGAACCCACAAAGCAAAGATATTGAGAGAGAGAGACTTACTGTATGAGTGAGAGAGAACGAGATAGAATCTTCCAATCTGGTGCGGATGGAGAACCAGAGATGAGTCGGAGTCGCTGTGAATCTGTAATTTACTGGTTGTATTCACAGGTTAATTAGCAACTACAACTTAGCATGAACGAGGGTCGATCGAAGTAGTAGAAGCGCAAGAGATGGAGAGAGAAAGAAAGAGCGAGAGATTGAGATAGAGAGACTTACAGTTAGAGAGAGAGAGAGAGAGATAGAAACGACAGCTGGCGGGGAGACGATCAGCGGAGACAAAGAAGAAGGGGAGCTGGTCACTACGAATAACGACGGAGCTGGAACCAGATATGGCGACTGGAATTGAGGATGGCGGCCAGATTTAGGGTTATTTGATTTGGAGGTTTGGTGGAGGCTTTGGGCGAACGGGGTGGAGGAGAGAGATGGAGATGAAGATTGGCCGGCTATGATGGATTTGGCGAAGACGGCGGCTGAACTGGCCGAAGAAGAAGCGACTGAAGAAGATTCGCCGGGAAGAGATAGAGCAGAGGGGTACGGTGGGTTTTGGGGAAATCGGGGATGAAGTCAGGATGGAAGAAAATGAAGGGATTCGCCAGTCTGTTTGAACATGGGAGAGATGGGAGGTGGACGCCGGCTGTTGGAGATCGATTGTGGGTGATGCTGGTGCGGCGGCTTGTCGGAAAGGTTGTGCACGATGAGAGAGGACATGGAGGGAGTGAGTGCCGTGAGTTTAGAAAGAGAGAGTGTTTGAGATTAGGGTTTAGAGTTGTATTTATACCTAGGGTTTTTGTGTGTTTTTAGTTGTGGGCTTATAAATACAATACAATTTACATTGTCTTTGTTTATCTTGAATTTAATTTATTAAATAGATAAAACAGTTTTATTTGATTTTTTTACTTAATTTATATTTTCAATTTATAGCTTTTATCTTTAATTTAATTAAATTAAAAAAAGTGTGTGTGCGTGATGCATAATATAATATTATTAAATTATCAAATCCAATTTAATTTAGTTAAATAATATTATATTGTATAATATAATATTATTAAATTACCAAATCCAATTTACGGCTTGAGTCGCTTGAGTACTTGATAGACCCTTGTTGTTGGGCGGTTGGACCAGTGTGCCTATTTGTTGGACAGACTCGACAGTTGGACATGAACTTCTTGTAAGTTAAGTTAAGTTACGTTACGTTAAGTTAAGTTAAGTTACGTTACGTTTAAGTTAAGTTAAGTTACATTACGTTTAAGTTAAGTTAAGTTATGTGACGTTTAAGCTAAGTTAAGTTACGTTACGTTAAGCTAAGTTAAGTTATGTTACGTTAAGTTAAGTTAAGTTAAGTTAAGTTAAGTTAAGTTAAGTTAAGTTTAGTTTAGTTAAGTTAAGTTAAGCTAAGTTAAGTTAAGCTAAGTTAAGTTAAGCTAAGTTAAGTTAAGTTAAGTTAAGTTAAGTTAAGTTAAGTTAAGTTAAGCTAAGTTAAGTTATGTTACATTAAGTTCAGTTAAGTTAAGCTAAGTTAAGTTAAGTTACGTTACGTTAAGTTAAGTTAGGTTACGTTACGTTACGTTAAGTTAAGTTAAGTTAAGTTAAGTTAAGTTAAGTTACGTTACGTTAAGCTAAGTTAAGTTATGTTACGTTAAGTTAAGTTAAGTTAAGTTAAGTTACATTACGTTACGTTACATTAAGTTACGTTACGTTACGTTAAGTTAGGATATGTTGCATTACATTATGTTACGTTAAGTTAAGTTAAGTTAAGTTACATTACGTTACGTTAAATTAAGTTAAGTTACGTTACATTACGTTAAGTTACGTTGTAATGTGAATGTTTTAATTTTTGTAATTATATTGATGCTAATCATTTTAATTATTGATATTATATTATTAAATTAACATTTCAAATATTATTTTAATTTAATTTCAATTTAATTTCAAATATTATTGATATTTTATATTCATTAGAATTTAATTTTCAATTTCTTTAAATGACGAATTTTAAAAATTAAATTTCGAAATATTTCGGCGACGAATTTTTCGTCGTGAAGGTCACCTTTAGCGACGGAATTTTCCGTCGTTGAAAGTTTTCAGAATTTAATTTTAGTTTATTTTCAGCGACGGAAAATTTCGTCGCTGATGTTCAATTCTGTCGCTGATGCTCAATTCCGTCGCTGATTTCGTCGCTAAAGGTCACCTTTAGCGACAGAAAATTCCGTCGCTAATTAGCGCTGAAAATTTATGTCGCTAAAGGCACGATTTCTAGTAGTGTCTATTGACGGTCTACTTTGCCTTTGTTTTATGTGCTCGTCATTGTTAATATGCTGTTTTTGGTTCATATTATATCATGTTAATGTGATTTCTTTTTAAACCAAAATCCTTTAATATTTTTTTTATTCTATGTTGGTTTCATTTTCTCTATCTTACTGATTGATATTATATATATTAATCTTGAAGGAGATAAAATAATCTTGAAGCTATTAATCTTGGAGATAAAATAATTTCTGTTTTCAAAATCGTGAAAACTTATGGCTAGTGCAACCATTGAAAAAGCTACCGAGACTACTAATGCTCCTAGTGTTACCGAGGTTGGGTCAGTGGTCCATCGTGACGATTTTTTTTCGCCGCGTCTAAGGTGGACTTAACAAGATTGCCGGAGAAATTCTCCGGTCATTACTTCAAGCGTTGGCAACAACGCATGAAGATTTGGTTAACCACCATGGGCTTGTTGTCGGTGATATTGTATGTGCTTCCCTCTGATCAAGAAAATGATCGTAGAGTTGCGGCATGGCGAGAGAAAGATGAAATAGGCAAGGGAATGATTTTGTTGGGCTTGTCCAACACGTTATTCGATGTCTATTGCAAATTTCAAGGCACTGCCAAGGATCTCTGGGATGAATTGGATAAGAAATAAAATACTGAAGACAATGGTCTTGAAAAGTATGCGGTTTCTAAATTCCTAAAATTTGAGATGAAAGAAGGGAAATCAGTGACCGAACAAACTCATGAGTTTCAGCTAATCTTACACTCTCTTTGTGAAGCTGAAATGGAATTACCTGAAAAATTTCAGGTTATGTCAATCATTGAGAAGTTTCCGAAATCTTGGGAGAATTTTGGTATGACTCTCAAGCATAAAAGGGAAAAGATCTCGATGAAAGACTTGATGCATTCCATTGCCGTTGAGGAAGAGCATAAAAATGAAACTAAACAGGTGCCTATTGATTATCAACCAAAGGCACATGTGGTAACCAGTGGAAAAACTGTTAAGGAACCCAAGAATAAACAACCTGTAGTTGCTAATAATTATGATCCACTAAAGGCAAAATTAAAAATTGCAAAGAAACCAAAGGTAAACAAACCGTGCTGGAATTGTGGACAGATGGGGCATTGAGCCAAGACTTGTCCGAACAAGAAGACCAAAGCTCAAGCTGGTGGACCTCAAGTCAACATGGTGACTGATGGTCCTGACTCTAGTGGGTATGTTTCGGTTAACCCTCAGATTTTCACTATTTATAATTCCAATGAGTGGTTAGTAGATACTGGAGCAAATGTGCACGCATGTGCTGATAAGTCGCTCTTTGTTTCTTACCAGCCTACAGTTGGAAGAACAGTGATGATGGGGAACTCTAGTGCTGCTAATGTGTTTGGAACCGGACGCGTAGACTTGATATTTCCCTCAGGGCGAGTTCTTTCCTTGCATAGAGTGCATCATGTCCCTGACATGAGAAGAAACATTATTAGTGGTTCTATTTTAGTGAGGGAGGGTTATGAATTGAACTTTAAGTTTCATAAAGTTGTAATTTTATTTGGTGGATCTTTTGTTGGCAAGGGTTACTTGTCAGATGGATTATTTAAAATTATGGTTGAATTTATTGAATTAAATTATGTATCCGAGAATTTTGATTCTTCTACGTTATGGCATTGTCGTTTAGGTCATGTTAATCTGGACTCTGTTAAACGCATGATGAATTTAGATTTGATTCTGAAACAAACTATAGATAAAACTAAGAAATGTCAAGTATGTGCAACTGCAAAACAAGTAAGAAAACCTTATCGCCCAATAGATAGGAATTCTGAATTACTTGATTCAATTCACACAGACATTTGTGAATTTAATGGCTTGTTAACACGTGACCATAAGAAATATTTTATCACTTTTATAGATGACTTTACTAAATACTGTTACGTATTTTTACTTAAGAGTAAAGATGAAGCACTTGAAAAATTCTTAATTTTTAAGAATGAAGCAGAGACTCAAACTGGTAAAAAGATTAGAAGGGTAAGGTCTGATCGAGGAGGAGAGTATACTTCCAACATGTTTGCACTAGAATGTCAAAATTTTGGCATTGTGCATGAGGAAACACCTCCTTATTCACCGCTGTCTAATGGGGTGGCAGAACGAAAAAATAGTACTTTTAAAGATATGATTAACAATTTATTAGAAAGTTCAGGACTACCGAAATATATGTGGGGTGAAGCATTGAATACGGCTTGCCATATTCTGAATAGCGTACCCCTGAAACATAAAGATAAGTGTCCTTATGAACTTTGAACGGGTCGAAAACCAAGCTTAAAATACTTTAGGGTATAGGGCTGCCTTGCAAAAGTGCTAGTCCCTGAACACAAGAGGAAGAAGCTTGGACCTAAAACTGTTGATGCAATCTTTTTAGGTTATGTGGAACACTCCTATGCCTTGAGATTTTTGGTTGTCAAATCTGAAATTTCAGGCATAGATGTAAACACAATTGTTGAATTTCGTGACGCTACATTTTTTGAAGATGTATTTCCCATGAAAACAGGTGTACCTCACACTATTTCAAATGAAAATCAAAACTCAACATTAAGTTCCATTCCTGATCAAGTGGTAAGGATATCAAATGTGGGGGTTATGCCAAGTAGTTCAAATCATGAGGACAACGAGTCACATGAACAAGATGAACCTAGGAGTAAACAGGCTAGAGTCGCCAAGGAGTTTGGAAGTGAATTCATCACTTACAATCTCGAGGGTGATCCAACTACCTTCAAGGATGTTATGGCTTCACCTGAAGCTATACATTGGAAGGATGCCGTAAAGAGTGAAATGGATTCCATTGTTCAGAATGGAACATGGGAACTCGTTGATCTCCCTCCTGGGTGTACTACGATTGGATGCAAATGGATTTTCAAACAGAAATTGAAACCAGACAGAACCATAGATAAATTCAAGGCCAGGTTAGTTGCAAAAGGTTTCAAACAAAAGGAGGGCATAGATTTCTTCAATACTTATGCCCCAGTTGCGTGTGTGACTACAATAAGAATTCTTATTGCATTGGCATCCGTATTGGGTCTTAATATTCATCAAATGGATGTTAAGACTATTTTTCTCCATGGTGACCTTGAAGAAGAGATTTATATGGATCAGCCTGAAGGATTTGTAGCCAAAGGCAATGAGAGGAAAATTTGTAAACTCGTAAAGTCCTTGTATGGACTTAAACAAGCCCCTAAGCAATGGAATGAAAAATTTGATAAGGTTGTTTTGTCATTTGGCTTTACTCTTTGTGATGCGGATCAGTGTGTATACTTCAAAGTTAAAGGTGATGTATGTATTATTTTATACCTGTACGTGGATGATATATTATTGTTCGACTCAAACAATGATATAATAACTGAGACTAAGTCAGTCTTAAAAACCAAGTTTGAAATGAAGGATATGGGTGAAGCTGAAGTAATTCTTGGCCTTAAGTTGACTAGGTCAGCCGAAGGCATAGCCATTTCACAATCTCATTATGTCAATAAAGTTATTGAGAAGCATGGCTATAAAAATAGTAGAATTGCTAAAACGGCATATGATCCTTCAGTAGCTTTGTATAAGAATCAAAGCGGGGTACATGTGTCTCAATTGAGATATTCTCAGATTATTGGTAGCTTGGGATACCTTGCTAACTGCACCATACATGATATTACGTTTTCAGTGTCTAAGTTGAGTTGGTATACTAGTTGCCCAAATAGAACTCATTGGGAGGCCTTGGATAGAGTACTTAGATACTTGAAAGGAACTAGTTCCTTGGGTTTGCATTACGGTAGATATCCTCCTGTTCTTGAAGGATATAGTGATACGAGCTAGATAGCTAAGAACTCCATGAGTTATGGGTGCACTGGGTACGTATTCACGTTTGGTGGAGGGGCTGTTGCCTGGAAGTCCACCAAACAAACAATTTTGTCTCGGTCAACATTTGAGGCTGAGTTGTGTGCTTTGGACACTACAGGAATCATGGCTAAGTGGTTCATGGGATTTATGTTTGAGCTACCTATCTTCAGCAAACCGATTCCACCGATTTGTTTGCATTGTGATAGTATGAGCACAATTGCAAAGATCAAGAGTACTAAGTACAATCAAAAGACTAGGAGACACATTCAAGTTAGACTAAAAACTATAAGGAAATCTGTGTCTCAAGGGGTGTTTGCTGTTGATTTTGTAGGATCCAAAGAAAACACAGCAGATCCTCTTACTAAAGGACTTGATTTAAGTCAAGTTGTAAAATCCAGGTTAGGAATGGGATTGAAACTCATAGTTGATTCACCTACGGTAGCAACCCTACCTATCTAAGTGGAGATCCCACGAAGTAGGTTTCAATGTGGTATCAACAAGCTGTAGTGTGGGTTGAGCATCTAAAATAGTAAGTGACGTGTAAGTGTCAATGTTTATTCCTTGATGAACTTGGTAGATGCTGGTTGTTGCTAGATAGTAAGAGTTCAAGACTCTGAATGGGATCGAGCCTTATGGCAGGGTGTTAGCGACGCACTCTTGGAGATGCCCAACTATGAGAATGTTGTTGTGAGGCCGCAATAAGAGAATAAGGGTTAATTCTCAATAAACATTCTTGAGACAGGATCGAGACGCATGGCCATAACGCGTCAACCCTATAGATCACTACTATAGCCTTTAATGTGTTGCCATCTTTCGTCACCACCACAACAAAGGTTCAAGTTCAAGAACTCGGTTCACTTAGTTCCTGTGGGGGTTTCGATTGATAGCTTAGGTAATGTTTCAAACCGGAAGGTACCATTATTGAAAGCACTTTATGTTAATCAGAGTTGAGGTTCAACTATGGATTTGTGGGGGATTGTTGGAAATACGATGTTCGGGACCATTTTGATGGGTCTCAATTTTGAGACATATATCATTTAGACCAAAGTAAGAATTGAGAATTGTAGTGTGCACGTAAATAAGTGACTTTCATGTTTGGGTCGACTTCGTATGGTATATAGAATCCATCGCTGAACGCATAGAAAAGAGGCACTTTAAAGTTTTCTGTCAAACCCACACGCGCACCGGATTGGAGGCTTAATTGTTTTGTTTTTGATAGAATTGTTTTGGTGCCTAAGTTCTACCTGGTGCGATGTATCTAGACACCCACGTTGCTATTACGGTAAGTAATTACAAACGCTGGTGCGATGTATCTAGACACCCATGTTGCTGTTACGGTAAGTAATTACAAACGCAATTACAGCCGTAATTACATTTGGGTAACGCATATCAAACATGGCTGTTTGCTTCCGTTCGGCACTTGGTTTTCTCTTTTCAAATATAGTCAACTGATTTCCTAGAACAATTTCCTCTCCTTGCCTTTATCTTTATTACTGCTGCAAAGGAAAAAGCAAATTGAGAATTGTAGTGTGCACGTAAATAAGCGACTTTCATGTTTGAGTCGACTTCGTATGGTATATAGAATCCATCGTTGAACGCATAGAAAAGAGGCACTTTAAAGTTTTTTGTCAAACCCACACGCGCACCGGATTGGGGGCTTAATTGTTTTGTTTTTGATAGAATTGTTTTGGTGCCTAAGTTCTACCTGGTGCGATGTATCTAGACACCCACGTTGTTGTTACGGTAAGTAATTACAAACGCTGGTGCGATGTATCTAGACACCCACGTTGCTGTTACGGTAAGTAATTAAAAACGCAATTACAACAGTAATTAAGGATGCAATTACAGCCGTAATTACGTTTGGGTAACGCATATCAAACATGGCTGGTTGCTTACGTTAGACACTTGGTTTTCTCTTTTCATATACAGTCAACTGATTTCCTAGAACAATTTCCTCTCCTTGCCTTTATCTTTATTACTGCTGCAAAGGAAAAAGAAAAAAGTGAACTCATAGTTGACCTCTCTTTGGTTTCATTGGCGACTGAAGTACGTGATCGAAGAAGACCCGATTTGTAGTGCATAAAGTTCGGATCTTGAAGGTGTCTTATCCTGGAAGGTTGACAGCCGCCTCGATCGTTTGCATCGATAGGTACGAGGGCTTATCTCCTTCAAGGCAAGTCCATTCATATGGACGATTCATCTACACAAATAAGTGTTCTTTCGCCCCTTTGTTTTCTGTTTCAAAGTTTTGTTTTTTTTTCTTTATATTTGTGTTGTTCTTTCGATGTCCATTGACGGTCTACTTTGCCTTTGTTTTCTGTGCTCGTCATTGTTAATATGCTGTTGTTGGTTCATATTATATCATGTTAATGTGATTTCTTTTTAAACCAAAATCCTTTAATATTTTTTTTATTCTATGTTGGTTTCATTTTCTCTATCTTACTGATTGATATTATATATATATATATATATATATATATATATATATATATATATATATATATATATATATATTTCTCACTTGAACTTTTGACTTATATATACATATATATTATTTTTAATATGTCTTTTGTTGTATTCACATGCTAATATATTTATATATTCATACATTTGTTTATTACTTCAGTCTTATTGGTTTGATTTTGAAAACATTCTGCAAGATTTTATTTTGATTGCTATCAATTTGTTCGATTTTATAATTCGTATGAATTTTTGATTTGATGATTCGGTGTGATCTCACGTTTTTTTTTAAAATTTATTAATTATATGAACATCTTGCTGTTATTTGTTCATTCAAATAGCTTGCATATTCTATCAACAAAATTAAGTTTAAAAAATAACTCTAATTACCAATTGTGTGGTTTCTTAATGACCCAAATTAATTGCCTCTTAATTATATCTTATCAATGGAAGATAATCAAATACTACTCCGGACCTATATATAAACAAAACTAACCGATTTCACACAGATTAAGAAAGTAAGTTAAATTAGTTAAATTGTCTTGATTTTATGTAAAACAAAAGTATACTTACTAAAATACCCTTAAGTATCACACTCAAAACTGATGATAATTAATGCTATTAACTCATTATCATCAATTCATTATAGCTCCTTTTATAATTAGTGGCTCTTTGTGTATAGGGAATGTGCACACATCTTGAAAAACAAAAGAATTAACAGGGGGTGTTTTTTGTACCAAACTTTTTGGAAGTTGTAAATAAAGTTTAATGTGATAATTTTTGCTTATATTTAAGTCCACCAAAGTTTGGTATTTTTTGTTTATATATAAGTCCGAAGGGAGTAGTTTATACTAGAATTAAATAATAATTTGGTCCCTGGATATGTCGAAAAACAATGTTTTGGTCCCCGAACAAAAAACAATAGAAGTTGGTCCCTGGACATGTCTTTTTGGACCAATTTGCCCCCTCCCACCGTTAACGTTAGTTTTACCGTCTGTTTTTTTAATTGACGAGAATGCCCCTTCTTCATTTCCCGACATTACAGAACAAGAGACCATGATCTACATCTCTCTCTCTCTCTCTGCAGTTGCCTTCCCCCAATATCAAAGACCCAATTATGGAAGGTCCTGACAGTCATCGCCTTCGCCCATCACGCCCAGCGCCATCTCCCTTAACCCAAATAGTCCAGTCGGCCTCCTTCTTCTTCTTTGTTCATCGCCATCAACATTTGACCGCATCTACATCCATCTCCCATCTCTCTCTCTCTCTCTCTCTCTCTCTCTCCAGTTGCCTTCCCCTATATCGAAGACCTGATTATGGACGATCTCATCAACCGCCATCTTCGCCGCCCCAAACCCACAGCGACCTTCAATCTCCCCCCTCAACCGATCCGCAAGCTCCTCATTGCGAGCCCCTAGCTTCGGTCCCTTCATCTTCGGTCGTCGTTACACCGTTACATATTCATCTCTGGCCAGACTTCTCCTTTCGCTCTCAGTCTCTCTCACCAGTTCGCTCCGGCTCCTGATTCGCCGTCACAGTCGCCACTCCGATTTCTCTCCCTGTTTTTGTTGGAACACCATCTCCCTCTCACTCTCTCAAGCTCCAAATTCAGAGGTCTCCTTCTTTATAGCCACCGGCCTTCTTCCCGCTCAAACCCAAGTCCAAATCTGGCGCGTTAATAGTAGATCGCGCTTATTGACTCTTTCTCCGCCACCACCATCCTCAATCGTCGGCGAATTAGAATCAATCGAAGGGCTCCGATGGTCGTGGAATTCATGACCGGTGTCAAATGTCGAAGGTGGGTTAAGTTTACAGAGTTCAAGTTTGGGTCAAAATTGGGGAAATGGGTTCGACAATGAGAGTATTATGAGCTGTTTTAGGTTTCATTGATGGTTAAGTTGATTTCGAAAAGGGGGACTCGGAATCTATTTACTGTTTTCGTAGTGAATTTAGTACTTGGATTGGATGATTAGGTTTGAGTTGGTTTGAGTACAGCTTCTGGATTCAAATTGACTTGGTTGTGTTTTGGAAGATGGTTAAATTTAAAAATTGATAACTAACCCCTTCTATTTTGCTTTTCTTAAAAAGTCAGCCATAAGAAACTTTTTAGTGAGGGTAATTTAGTCATATTGTATAAAAACAGACGGCAAAACTAACGCTAACGGTGGGAGGGGGCAAATTGGTTCAAAAAGACATATCCATGGATCAACTTCTATTATTTTTTTGTCTAGGGACCAAAAAATTATTTTTCGACATGTCCAGGGACCAAACATTATATTAATCCTTTATACTAAGATGAGTCATCTAAATGTGCAATAAAACATTGAGAGAATCTAATAATATTGAATAGTTTATACTAAATGTAACCAAAATAAATTCCCAATAATTCAACCTTATCTAGGAAGAAAAAACAAAATCATTTACAATAAATGCAACTATATCCCCGAGGAATGATAATAATTGAAAGGTACTTCCTCCGGACATATATATAAGCAAAAAATATCAAATTTTAGTGGACTTAAATATAAGTAAAAATGACCATATTAAACTCTATTCACAGCTTCCAAAAAGTTTGGTACCAAAAATACCCCTTGTTATTTCTTTTGTTTTTCAAGATGTGTTCACATTCCCTATACACAAAGAGCCACTAATTATAAAAGGAGTTATAATGAATTAATGACAATGAGTTAATATTGTATTAATTATCATCAGTTTTAAGTGGGATATTTAAGGGTATTTTGATAAGTATACTTTTGTTTTATATAAAACCAAGACAATTTAACTAATTTAACTTACTTTCTTAATTTGTGTGAAATCGATTCGTTTTGCTTATATATAGGTCTGAAGTAGTACATCAATGAAATTGAGAGAATAGTTAGAGAGAAGAATTACATTGTGTGTGGCCCATGTTTCACAAAGTGTGCCTCGTGTTCGATCCTTCCATACCCCTTTGGAGAAAAAAAAGAATTACATTGTGTAGTTTATGAATGCAACCAAAAATTCAACCTTATCCTAGGGTTCTAGGGACTAGGGAGGATATAAAAAATTCAATATCACTAAATGAAACTCTATCCCAAGGAATGACATCAGAAATTGAAAGAAGTTAGTAGTTTATGAATGTAACCAAAATTAATCCTCACTTAATTCAATTTAGGATAAACATAATCAATGTCACTAAAGACAATTCTATCCCTAGGAATGACGAACTTGTAATTCTGAATACACCAATACCACCGCACTAAATGCCACACAGTAGTTTTTAAATCTCTTTTTAACCCCTCAAATTCTTACTCAAAACACATAAATGAAATGTTTCACAAAGGAACACAATGATAAAGGAAAGGATAGTAAGGATTAATGGGAATAGTGTTTTTATTTATCGAAACAAACTCACCATGTCAAAAGCACTTAATTCAAATATTAGAGTAAATTTTTTATAACACGATTTTACGAATCTTGATTCGTAAAACGAAATCTCACTCTCTCAAATTAACTCAACAACGCAGGTTAGGTGTGAAAAATCCATTTTACCTAAGTGTTGACCATAAGCAGTCCATATTACCACTTGCAAATTGACAACATGACTGCTAGGAAAGAACTCTGAAATGCAGAAGCTTTGTCTCAAATCACAAGCACCTAATTGGCCATAGTCATATCCTAGATTAGAACATCAACTCTCAATTGAAGCATCTAAATTATTCAACAATTGTAAGAAACAGAACACAAACAAAGGTTCGTTTGAGACCAACCATTTTTTCCATTACATAAACCAGGTAGTTTTCACTACAACCTTGAACCTTACTACTCCAATATGACAAGATTAAAAAAACAAACAACTTTCCAAAGACTAACCCTATAGTTTTTCAAACCCTAATAAGGACAATAAAACCAAGTTCTAACTGAAGAACATGTTCTTCAAACAAGGAGAGCTTTACATCTTTTATAGCTCAATCCACATTTCCTTATTCTTGTTCTACTCCGAGCGAGCTGCATACCTCTCCACATTCTTGTCAAGGTTCAAACCAACCATAGCCTCGCCCAGGTTACAACTGACCTCCGCTAATATCTCCGGGTCACTGTAATGCGTAACCGCCTGAACAATAGCACGGGCCCTACGAGCTGGGTCGCCACTCTTGAACACACCCGAGCCCACAAACACACCATCACACCCCAACTGCATCATAAGCGCAGCATCAGCAGGAGTAGCTACACCCCCAGCAGCAAACTGAACAACTGGAAGCCTGCCAAGCTGCTTGGTCTGCATCACCAAATCATATGGTGCAGCAATTTTCTTCGCAAAAGTGAAGACCTCATCATCATCCATGTTGGCAAGAACCCTAATGTCCCCCATCACGGAACGCACATGTCGGACAGCCTCGATAACATTGCCTGCATGACCAAAGCTACACATGATAAAGCACACTCCAATATTGCTTCTTTTTATCATAATAACAAAAATATGAACTTCAATACAGAAGTGCAAAGAGAATGGACAAGAAAGGGAACTTAAATTCCTCAGTTGCTTGATTTGAAAATTACAGTCATTTGGGGAGCAAAGGGATTATAGCATATAAACATTATACCTTATGCATCATAACTTGTATCAAACTTGCACTATATTAATGGACAAAACACAAATAACCAAAAACAGGGGATAATCAAGAATAACCAAGAATCACTAATTCGTGTTACTGCCAAATCAAGTTATACCCTGTGCGAAAGCTATAATCTTGAACCACAAATAGGGGATAAAATTTAAAACTTCACCGAACGATCCCTAATCAAAAAATTACCTGTCCCAGCCTCTCCTTTGGTACGAATCATCGCCGCACCTTCACGAATTCGCCGGAGTGCCTCACCCAAATTCCGGCACCCGCAAACGAACGGAATCCTGAAATTGTGCTTGTTGATATGGTTCTCATCGTCGGCGAGGGTCAAAACCTCGCTCTCGTCAACGTAGTCAACCCCAATGGCTTCAAGGATTTGGGCCTCAACGAAATGACCAATTCGGGCCTTGGCCATGACGGGTATGGTAACGGCCTGCTTGATTTCCTTAATGAGCTGCGGGTCGCTCATGCGAGCCACGCCGCCTTGGGCTCGAATATCAGCGGGGACACGCTCGAGTGCCATGACGGCGCAGGCGCCGGCTTCCTCGGCTATGCGGGCTTGGTCGGCGTTAACGACGTCCATTATGACGCCGCCTCGGAGCATTTGAGCCAGGCCTACCTTGACGGAGAAGGTCGATTTCTTGCTCTCGGTTATCGCGCCGTTTCCGTACACCGCCACTACTCCGGTTCCGGCCATTTCTGTGTTTGTTTTTTACTGGATTAGAGAGAAAGTAGAGAGAGAGAGATGGGAAAAGGAAAGAGGTGGAGGGAGAGAGTTTGAAGGCGAACGGGGCGGCTTGAGTGAGAATAATGTAGAAGAGGAAAGAGTTTGCTATTGGCTCCCCTGGTGTTTAGAAGATTGACAGATAACTCCCACAGGTGATTTCAGACGATTTGGGGTGGCATATTTATAGGTGGGGTGGGTACTTGCATGACTTTTAAGTGTCAATGTGTGGTGAAAGTGGTTGGTGGGAATTAACACATGGGTACAAGGATGTCAAAAAAAGGTGAAGTGGATGTCAATAAATGTGAAGAGATAGATAGATTACTTCTAAACGTTTTTGGTGAAAGCTTGCGTAAGATTCTTTTGATCTGATTTATTGTGTGTCAGTGGATTGAGTTATAAAAAAATTGAGTTTTATTTTACGAATTAAATTTTATAAGACGATCTCATAAAAGATATACTCAAGTTCTTTTGGGTTTCTCTTGAGCCTTAAAATGAGCTATAAACCCACGCGGAGTATGTGTGAACATTTTGAGAAGTTTGATTATTAGGTTTAAGCCTCATTTGGTGCAGCGTTTTGAAAACGTAATTTTTTCTAGACGTTGCGTTTTTAAAACGCAGTATTTTCAAAACGTAATTTTTTTTTCTTGTAAACATGTTCGGAAAACTATTTCAAAACGATATTTTTATAAATAAAATAGTTGTAAACGTAACATAGTTTTAAAACGCTCCAAATTGGAGTGTTTTAAAATGCTAGATATTTTTTAAAAAAAATTACGTTTTAAAACGATACATTGAAACACTTTTAAAGAGAAAACGTTGTGTTTTTTACCAGGGTTTTGGTCAAAACGCTCCACCAAACAAACACTTAATAGTATAATGATATATGTAAGCTTAAAAAGGAATTATTAAGTGCTTGTTTGGTGAAGCGTTTTAACCAAAATGCTGGTAAAAAAACGCAGTGTTTTTTCTTTAAAAGTGTTTTAATGTAGTGTTTTGAAACACAGCCTTTTAAAAATATGCAACATTTTAAAAATATGTTACGTTTATAATTATTTTGTTTATAAAAATAACGTTTTGAAATAGTTTTAAAACACAACGATTTAAAAACGCAATATTTTCTCTTTAAAAAATAAAATAAATTATACGCATTCAGACAATTACATCTAAAAGGGCATTAGATCATCCAGGCCCTTTCCTCCCAATCTTTGACATATAATGTGTAAAAAAGACTCTATCCTTGTAACTTCACAACTTGGACGTCTTCACATGACTAATGTTATATTTTGTCAAAATCCTTTGTGATGCTTCTTGGCACATACCTTTTTATACACGCACACGTGTAATTTATTAAAATGTTTTTTATACGACTCATAAATAATTGTCTTATTGCTAAAAAATATTTGTGTTTTTTGAACTACGATAAATGGGCGTGCCTCCAACAACTATTCATGAGACTGCAAGGAATTTTAAATCGTGATGTTCTTAATCAACGTAAAAATGTCACAAATCAACCTTTTTGTCATAATCACACAACTTGGACGCACTTGCTTGATCATTAGTGTATATTGTTAATAGCACCCATGGTGCATCGTCTTTCTTAGCACATATACCTTTTATCCACACAAACTGATCATGTGCGTAGCTTAAAAGGTATTATATAGCTCTAATTATCAAACCTCTAACACAATTATTGAAAAGCACAATTTTGACGGTATCTATATAAATGTGAATTTGAGACACACGAACGTGGTTAACATGACAATGATGACATGATTGGATCTAGTAAGATTTTATAGAAAGATGACATGAATGTTACAATCATGTTCATAACTAATGTGCATGAAAGTTGATAAAAATTTGTCTAATGTTATGACAATTGAGCATAGACGTACTCGTTTAATTGATGTCATATATTCTATTTAAAGTTGATAGTCGTTCATTCTTAATACATATCCTTTTATTTGCACGCATTGATCATGTGTATATGTTACAAGGTTCTTTAATCATTGAAGATATATATCGAGGTAGTATTAAAAATGCATAGTTGAAGTGACATGAATACTACTCAAAGAAAAAGTATTGGTAAGTTCAACTACAAAATCATAGGGGGGAGTTAGTATATAATCAATCCAATTTGGGAACCTGGGGTTGATAGAGTCCACGCGCTGGGGAAGGGGAGTGAGCACAGTGAGTGAACCATTTTATGCACAAAATCAGGCTACGTGGGATGTAAGAATTCCAATGGCAGTTCGCAGGTTGACAGAAACACTTTCCCAAAGTAGTCAAGTGAAAAAAAATAAATAAATAAAAAAGGTCATGCAGTCGCAAACTCGCAATTGCCTATTGCTGGCTGCTGCACTGCACACTGAAAATTCTAACGACTAACCGGGACTTGAATGACCTGTCCAGTTACTAATACGGAGTCCAAACAAAAAACACTTCTGTTACTAAATAATTCAAAAATATTGTTATTATTATTATTTTTTTTAATTTATGAGTCACTTGTGTATGAGTTTTTAAAAAATTACATATTATATTTATATTGGTGGATTGAACTGTGAGAGCGGAGAGTTTCGTCTTACGAATTAAGATCTGTAATACGATAGCATAAGAGACATACTCTTAGTCTCTTATACTTTATTCGTTTTGGATAAATGTTCCTAATAGATAAAATACAAGGATTAAGAAATGTAATTAATGATAAGTTGTAAAATATGTTGTGACAATAATACTCATTACACACTCTCTCATTAATTATGCACTTATTACACTAACTCTCTCATTAATTAAATTTTTTAATCTATGTGCTCAATCACACAAGATTATTATTTGAGAACTGAGAGAATATTTATTTTATGAAAGATGATGTAACCAAGGAAAAGTAAGTCTTAGCATTTAAGATAGAGTAAAAATTTCATCCATGTACCCTGCAAATCTTTTTTTACACAAGCAACCTAGGATTATGACATGTGTCAATCATAATCTTTGTATTGATATTTTTTAGATTCTGGTTGACCATGACTTTTGTTTAACCACGTGTCATGCTCCAAATGTCGCTTGTAAAAAAAAAAATTACATCGTGGATAGATGAAAATTTAATTCTTTGAGATATATCATCTACATCTACTCAACCTTACTATTTAGATATGTTACATTAATTAAAGCATTTATTTCTAAAATTATATTCATAACATTTCAACTTTTCCATCTACATTTAATATTAACATAATGATTAGTATATCAAAATATCATTAGTGTCATAATTACACGAAAATAAATGAGCACAGTCAAAATGTTTATATTAATATCACAGATAAATTTGAAAGATAATTGAATTTGTGGGCAGGAGTATGATTTTATATCCTAAAAAACAAAAAATAGAAATATAACAACTTAAAGGAGCATATTTCATAAATAAGATAATTATTTGAAAAGAAATTATGTATCTATAGTAACTAATTTAATTAGTCATTAATAAATATAGTGGATAAGTATAATTTGTACTGGATATAGATTTTCCTTTTCATGTAAAGTTTATGTGCAAATGAGATCCAACATTAAAATTACAAAAAAAAAAAATTAAGAGTAAAATAACTAAAATAATTTTCTAAAAAAGAAAGGTTTAGGAATAAAAAAACTTTTTGGAACAGGCCAAAAATAAAACAAGAAACTATTTAGGAACAGGCAAGTACAGTTTGCGCGCATTCTATCTTTCAATCAAAACACACTCACTATGCAATGCTGAAAGCATCATATACAAGTAACTTTTGAATATTTATAAAATATCTTTGTTGAACAAATGGAGTGCAAGTAAGCATAATTTTTATTTTTGTGGCAAAAGTATTATCTGAGAATTACTTTTATTCGAAAGAAAAAACATCAAGAGGAAAATTTCCTTTTCGATTGGAATACAATAATTGTTTAAAAGAGTCGCTAACTTTCTAGGGGAAAATTCCAAAAAACCCCATTAAAAAATTCTCATATTCAAAGCAAAAAATAATCATTGTATCTAAAAAGTTCAAAATTATAGTTTTAATACTAGAAAGTCTAAAATTTAATGTGTCTATAAACAACGTTACGTTAAAAGCTTTCATTTGGATGAAAATTTATTTTTCTTTTCATTGATGACAATGATGATTTAAATTGCTTTTATTATTATTACTATCATTATTTTTATAACAATATTAATATTATTATAACAAAAATATTATCATCATTATTTTCATTAACATTATTAATATTAAATAACACTAAAAATCTTTTTAAAAAATGTATTTCCAAATGATCTCAAAACAACTACTCAATTCATAAAATTTGAAGTTAATCTTTTTATACTAAAAATTCAAAATCAACCTTTACTTTATTTATGAAATTTTGGTAGCAATATTAGTAGTATTGATAATAATAATAATAATAATAATAATAATAATAATAATAATAATAATAATAATAATAATAATAATAATAATAATAATAATAGCAAAAAGTTTGTCTATTGTTATTATTAATAGTATAGTTATTTGTTGTTGTTCTTATTATAATAGTAATAATAATAATAATAATTGTTATTTTAGTTGTTAATAAACATTATCATTGATATTTTATCGGAAATACTAAATCCTTAACATTATTGAAGTTAAATATAAGTTTCTTTCAAATAAAACCTCATAACCTAACGATATTAGTGGAAACATTAAGTTTTTTGGACTTTTTGGATAGAATAATTATTTTTGAGACTTTTTGAATACGATAATTTTTAGCGAGCCTTTTTTATATTTTTCCCAATTTTATCCCAAAAATAATTGTTTATAATTTATTTCAATCTTTTTTCTTTTGTCAACAACATTGGAGTATTTCTTTCAGACTTGAAAAAGAACGTATAACTTTTAACGCAGCTTAAGAGTAATATCAAAAATTAAAAATATAATATGTAAGAAATTGATTCAGTTTTATGAAAGAATTGTACCAAACTATCCTACTTAGTAATTTCACAAAATATTTATCATTTAAAAAAATCTTAATTATTTTCTCCAGAATGTCTAATAGAAAGCTAGGTGCTAGACCCCGTAAAACAGCAAAAGCAAAAACTTTTAAAAAACCCATTAGGATCTATAAGACGGATCTTCACCAACTATGTGTAGGTGGACTGAGTTGTAAGAGAGTAAAGTTTTGTTCCATCTTATAACAGTCACACGGAAGACCTACTCTAAAGCAAATAGAGTAATAGACAGTCACCTTTTTTTTTTGTTGAAGGGGTTGTTTCAATGATTCTTAAGTATACTCATGGGGTAATATCATAATAAAATTCAAGATATCATTGTCCCTCAAAAATGGAGAGTATCTGTTTTGGTACGAAATTGAATGAAACCTTGACGTTACTTTTGTTTTTAATTGAAAGACTAGGATTGCAGAAATTGAAGTTGTGTCTTATAGACAGTGAGGGACGATCCTTCTTGGTACCATATTAGAAACATATATTAAACCTGAAGAAGATGTCTCTAAAATGGCAATTAGATGGAAATAAATTACACTAAAGTAAAAAAAAAAAAAATCCCCCCAACAAAACACACAAAACAAATCTATAGATTCTCATGGTCAATTGAGGAGGCATAGATTAGAGACTACTGTCAAACTCAGAGCCACTGAGGGCAATCCCTCTTGCTAAACTAGTAAACTTTAACAAATAAATAAATAAAGATCCGGGTCAAAAGTCAAAAGAGCTTGAAAGAGAAAGTTGATGAAAATTGAATACTTTTAAAAGGGCTTTAGTGAAAAAGAAGATAAAATGGAGTTATTTCTTGAGGCTGGGAAGAAGGAAGTGAGGCAGTCCTCTACTTTTCAATCCTTCGTTAATGAATTATGGCTATTTTCCGTAACCCCTCATACTTTATAACGTGTAAAACCAGTCTCCACATTCATGGTCCCTGGCGAGCACCAAGGAAAACGAAAAAAGAAATACTAGTATTATATATATATATATATATATATATAGAGAGAGAGAGAGAGAGAGAAAGAGATGTTGATCTTCAACTTGGCAATGAAATATCTACTTCTACATGTTGCTTTCGCAAATTTCAGCCCAAATTCACCAATTTGGTTCTAATGGATTGAATGGAGGCAATGAGAGAAGCTCTACTTGTGGTATTTTTTAACCTTTCTTGTAGCTTCAACATCAACTATATATTTCATGATACCTTAACAGCACAACATTTATCCACCTTCACTTCATTGTGATACTCCATGACCATTAAATATTTTCTCGTATCAATATATTCGATCCATTGGTCTCATCTTATAGAAACTACTATCGGGCTAAGCAGAATGGCCGCTCTTGCACTAGCGAGTACTCTTTCTGTTCCGGACAAAGAATTCACTATTCTATTTTGATATATTTTATTTAAAAAGTCAATTTTCAAAAATTAAATCATAAGTGTCATTTTATTACTAATGAATTATTAAAAATATTATTTTCTTAAAAAGTTTGACTTTCAAACGAGGACTCTTTGTCCGAAATAGATGAAGTATTTCACTACTAACTCAAACACGTGATACCAAAGAGCTCCAACTCAAGTGGTACTGCTTGCTTCTTTTAATTGAGTGCTTGTTTGGTGGAGCGTTTTGGTCAAAACGCTGGTAAAAAACGCTACGTTTTCTCTTTAAAAGTGTGTCAATACAGCGTTATAAAACACAACATTTTAAAAATATGGAACGTTTTAAAACGCTCCAATTTGTAGCGTTTTAAAAAATATGTTACGTTTACAACTACTCTGTTTATGAAAAATAGCGTTTTGAAATAGTTTTCCAAACGTGTTTACAAAAATAAAATTGCGTTTTGAAAATGTTGTGTTTTAAAAACGCTGCATTTTGAAAAAGCTGCATTTTAAAAAATCGCACCAAACGAGGCCTGAGAGATCAAGTGTTCATGTCTCGCGTTAAAAACACGATTGCTCAAGCTTCATCAAATGCACTGTTGTTCTAGTCATGACACTGACACTATTGCCATTATCTAATCTCACTACCAGAGGCATCATGATTCTAACAGAACGATACTATCTAAATATTTTATAGTTTTTAATTAATTAATTAATTAATTATATATATATATATATATATATATATAATACAATAGAGGTCGGTTTATACGTGTGCAATTGACTTGAGATAAGTAACGGTTAAGATTTATTTTTTTACTTTAATCTTACGATCGTAATTTTTTACTCATGTCGCATGTGTGAACGACGGTTCGCGATAATCACTGGCCAGGATTTAATATAATCTTAATCGTTTTTATCTAAACATGTTCTTATTCACGTTAATCCAATTATAATTGTAACTATAATCCAAATTGTATTGTAACTGTAAAGGCGATAGAAAAAAATGTAGTCATAAGTGATAATTCATTTTGCCGTTATTGTTTTACAATTAATTCATTTCCACATTATACGCTTCATTTATCCAATTTCTTCTCTGATAACATGCATAACTGAATCAATTTAATTTTAGTCCATTAGTAAGTTTTGAATTTTTTTATTTTTTTATTTTTAATTGTTATCGTAATTAACTTAATCAATTTAATTTTTTTTCGACCGCAATTTAGTATATAATTTTTTAAAAAAAATCACAAGTTTTGTAATTTGAAATATTTGTTTTTTTAGTTTTTAACTTTTATCGTAATTAACTTAATCAATTTATTTTTTGAAACTGAATCTCAATTTAATTTATGTCTAAGTTTTAAATATTTATTTTTTTATTTTTAATTGTTATCGTAATTAACTTAATTCATTTAATTTTTTTCGGCTCGCAATTTCGTATACAAATAATTTTTGTAAAAGAAATTGTAAGTTTTGTAATTTGAAATATTTTTTTCTTTTTAAATGTTATCATAATTAACTTAGAAAAATTATAAGTAAATATATTTATATTTTAATTTGAAATATTTGTTTTTTTTACTTTTTAACTGTTATCGTAATTCATTTAATCAATTTATTTTTTGAAACTGAATCTCAATTTAATTTATGTCTAAGTTTTAAATATTTATATTTTAATGTTTTTCTTTTTAATTGTTATCGTAATTAACTTAATCAATTAAAAAAAATTCCGGCCCGTAATTTCGTATACAAATAATTTTATTAAAAAAATCGTAAGTTTTGTAATTTGAAATATTTGTTTTTTTTTCTTTTTAACTGTTATCATAATTAACTTAAACAAATTATAAGTAAATATATTTATATTTTAATTTTTTTTCTTTTTAATTGTTATTGTAATTAGCTTAATCCATTTAATTTTTTTTCCAACCCGCAATTTCGTATACAAATAATTTTTTTTAAAAAAAAAAAGTCGTAAGTTTTGTAATTTGAGATATTTGTTTTCTTTTTTTTTAATTGGTATCATAATTAACTTAGACAAATTATAAATAAATATATTTATATTTTAATTTTTTTTCTTTTTAATTGTTATTGTAATTAACTTAATCAATTTAATTTTTTCTAGCCCGTAATTTCATATATAAATAAATTTATAAAAAAAATCATAAGTTTTATAATTTGAAATATTTGTTTTTTTTTCATTTAGACAAATTATAAGTAAATATTAATTCATTTCCACAATATCTACTTCATTTATTGATAAATTCTCAAATTAGCGACATGCCATCGATACAGACAAAAATACTAATATATATATAAACTCAAACACGCGAACGCTACGCATGCATTTTCGATTAACTCTATCCACTAGGACAAAAACTGGATCACAAATACTTTCAAAAGTGAACTTCACCCGTGGTTCAACACTATTGGGCTTTCTATTGGTAGTCGTATTTTGAAACATGCAACCACCGTCGCCGGCAACCAACACCGGCTGCCACCTCCACCGATTGCCACCTCCATCGACTACCACCGGTCACCAACTCTGGTGGTCATTGCCTTCGTCCACCATCACCGTCTCCGACTACCATAACCCCGACATCCACCACCATTGTTAACCACCACCAATATATGATATTTATTTTAAAAATATAAAATGTTTTAACATTTATTGTTATTAAGGTTTGAACTTTTATTATTTGAAATCACTAATAGAGCTGTCAAGGTGGGTTGGCGGGACGAGTCAACTCACTTCAACCCGCCACTTAGCGAAGTGGGGCGAACCAACCCCAAAAATGACGGATCTAAGAAATACCACCCCACCCCACCCCACCTCTTTTGGATATCAGGACGGACTAACCCAACGAGCCCAACCCATTTTTACAGCTCTACTCACTAACCACCACTACCACTAGGCTAGACTAGATATTTGAAAAATTATTACAATATTATTTTAATTACAATTAAATTCCACATTTTCCAAACCATGAAATTACTATAATTTTAAAAATAAATTCCACGTTATTTAAATTCTATGGAATTTGAATGTTTATAAAATTCAAAAACGACGTATCCAAACGGACACCAAGTCTTTCAACTTTGCACGCCATTAGTCGCTATATTTTCGAGGGCAAATTAATCATTTCTCTCTCCTTTAAAACCCTCTCTGCATTACTGCATATCCATCCGATTTTTTTATAAAAAAAAAGTTCTCCCAATGATGTAATTACTCAATCTCATTCATGGGTTTGGGTTGGGGTTGGGTGGAAGTAGTTATGATTACGAGGAATTGTCAAATATGGTCATTTGACCTAGTGAATAAGCATATTTGCTCTTTCACTTGCCTTGCGATGGGGGTGTTGGGTGGTTCACAGCACGACACCACCAATTAGGTAATTACCCCACCCCCCCCCAATGGGTGAGAGCGCCGCTTCATCCGCCACTTGAATAGGGTTTCAAGGAATGGTTGCAGCGGGAGGGGAGATGAATACGGCACTTTTCGCCTTGAGGATGCAAGGACGGAAGAGCTGTTATATCATTTCTTGCCCTGTGGATTGATTTATGCATTTTGCGAAACCAGAACCAAGCGACCGGAATCCATGGCTGAGCTCTCTCAATCTCTCTCCTCAAGAAAAACTTCAAAGTCCAAACAAAACCCATTGAGTTTCTACCCTAATCTCACCATATTTTGGTATCAAACAACACAATTATGTCATTAATCAAGAATCACCAGGTTGATTAAAACCCTAATCTTGACTCTTCATAGTTGAAAGAAACTCAAGAGGCAAATTAACTGAAAATATGAACAGACATAAAACCCAGATAAAAGAATTCAGCTCAAAATCAAATCACACCCAGAAAAAATAATTCAGCTCAAAATCAAATCACGAGAATTTGATTTTGATGAGGCTAAAAATCGCAAGACTCCCACCCAATTAAGCCCGGGACTTTCCAACTATAAAAATCTATGATTGAAGAGTTTCCGGAGCAGGGGACTTTTCCAGATTTTGTATTGAAAAGAAAAGAAAATGATGGAAGGATGGATGGATGAGGACATACTTCGAATTATTTATATTTATATTTTTTATTTTTAAAGATGAAGATGAAGGAAAAAAAACATATCCTTGCCCTAGGGAAAATCCTCACATGGAGCGCAAAGCTAACGGCATCCAATGTAGGGACTAAATGGAGTGCAAAACCGAAAGACTTAGGGTCAGTGGACTTAGTGGTGTACAAGTTTTTAAATAGGGACTACTAAATAGAAAACCGAATAGTACGGGGAGTACTGGTGAAGTTAACCCTAATCTCAACATCGAAAAATCAAAACTAGCCAAGAAATAGGCAAAAGCAAGGCATTTGGGAGCTAAGAAAATGCACCATTCCATGGTTGCCCAACTGGTAACTAAGACCATTTCAAGCTTGTCCTGGCTAGGCACTCTAAAGGGACACACATGCAAGCAGTGTGCCCAAGCAACCCCAGCAATACTGATGCTTCTTATGGTGGTATAAACATCATACACGGGCTGCTGAGAAGATCGAATTGCAGACTGGGGTATCAGAGGAACACGAAAAACGGGAGGGGGGGTGAGGTGGGAATTAAAGACATTAGTAACTGCTTTGAAGATATATCCATGAACAATCTTTTGTAAACACTTTTAATGGATGAAATCACTATAAAAGGAGCTGAGAATGCATGGTAGAAGGCCAAAACAGAAAAACACAAGACTTGGGATATACTCATGAATGTATTAGATTCCTTAGAAGAAAGTACTTCCGGTGTAAGAACAATGGTGTAAAAGTAATGTACATATGGAAGTTATGCAACAGCACTCACATTGGCCATACTATTGTGAAACAACCTTCTGCTAGTTTACTCAAACTGTGTATATCCTTCTTACCTTCCTCATGTTTCTACGACATATAGGACAATTCCCAGACGCCTCAGCAATCCTGCAAAAGTTTTTAGAAAGAATAAAAAAAATCATGCAAATGGATTTTATTTTTGTAATTATCTGAGTTGGCTTCAGTAGTGACAGCACAATAAGGTTTCAGTAAACTAACGTGCAATAATGCAATTGCACAGGTCAAACCTCCTATGGTTATCAAGTCTTGCATGTGTTTCATGACACGCAGATGGCTATTAAGCACTGTCCGTCACTTTAAAGAGATTTTGATAGACTTGACCACTTGACGGCAAGGAATTGATATGGCTACGCAATACTGAAGGTAGAGGCATATTTCTAGAAAGTTGTTAATTTTGGACTTTGAAACTACAAGGATACACATGCAACCTGATTTATCTGTGTTCAAGTATTCAAACAAGGATATTGCCTTACGGAATAGGTAAAGAACAGCATCTTTCAAAGGGTTAAACACATTTTCAATCAAGAAGTCCATATTGAACTCCATTTTATATCTTACAACTGCTTTTGTCAGAGAGTTAGCATATTATGCCATTCCAGGAAATAAGGGTGCATGCATCCTAACTCCCTCCATTTCGTGAAAAGAGTTCTACAGTAAAGTTCCACTTAAATAGTCTTAGTTCAAAAATTAAGCTACTCCCTCCGTCCCAAAATGCATGTCCATTTTCAAAAAATCTTGTCCCAAAATAAGCGTCCATTTTCTTATAAGTTACGAAATTCACCTTTGCCAACTATCATCTCCTGGTATGCACTTCGAATGATATAATGTGAACACTAAAAGTAATTAGGTATGTTTGCTACTAAAATTGCCTAAAAGTCATCTTCCTTAATTTCATTTTTTAAAAAAAATACATACTCATTTTGGAACAAGGAGTAATATTTTATTTTATATTACATTTCTAAATTTATCTTTTGTCACTTTAAGCTTGAAACTAGGATATTTATGAAAATTCATTTTAATCCTTAATACTACCTCCGTTGCAGACAAAAAGTTGATTATACTATTTTGTGATGTTTCACTCTAAGAGTCCACTTTCAAAAATTATGCTTACAATTTCTATAACATTTCATCTTTACCCTCCACTTGTGTAGTTGTGTTGTAAGTACATTATCTGTGCTTAACTATTTTTGTAATTATGACTAACTTTAATGGTATTAATATATATCCTAATAATTAGACTTATCAGATGGGGACTCTTTGGGTGGAACGGAGGGAGTATTTGACATGGACTCTTTGAGGAAAATGAAGGGAATATATAATTCTGAAGTAGAACTCCCCCTTTCTCATCTAGAGAGTTCTTTTACTCTTTTTTTCCTTTTCAGATTTAGAAAGAATTTTTCTTAATATTACGCTTCTGACTCTGGTATTCTAACTTACACCCTAGTTATCAAAAATACAGGCTAGGGATATTGTAATGTGAGGCTTTCTCAAATCAACGACTTCAAAGAACAATAATATATTCCTAAAAATGAATTGAGACTATAAAAATGGACTTTTCAAACGGGAAGGAGGGAGTTGAAACCAAATATATTTAAATTCTCGGGGCAGAAAATTCTCTACTTTTTAATTCTACAGAGGAGATCTTACCTTGAACTTTGAAAAGCACTAATTCTCTACTTTTATCCAGTTTTACACCATGTGTTATAATCTAATTTTCATTCAACTATGTGCATAAACTTTTGAAAAAACCATCTCACAAGTTTTTTCAGTTCTCAGCTAATTAACTAAATGTAAAATCCCAATTCAATATCAGGAGACAGGAGGTAATCTCCAATTTGGTAGAAGCTGGCTTGAAACAAATGTAGTAGACTAGTAGTGTCTAGGGTTTTGACCTAAACTGATGGCTGTATGGAGGCAATTTCAAAACAAGGACTTATTTGTTAGGAATCGAAAGAGAAAGCAGAGATTAGTTACCTTGTTCCACAGGCAAAACAAGCCGCACAATGCCCACATGGAAGGAAGAAACAATCTCTAGGGGCATCAAAGCAAATAGCACAAAGGCGCCGAATGTTACCGTTATATTCACCATCTTTTAGCGGTTTCCCATCAAGTGATACAAGCCCATCCTCAGGACTCTCATCTTCTGATAGACAGTCATCAGATGAACCCCAACTCGACAAATCATTATCCTTGCGTGAAAGAAGAGGGGCCCGTTCAGGTCCAACTTCATGTGGCATTCCAGGTCTACCATTGTGGAGACATCCAATTTTTTCCAAAAAATGGAAGGTCAACAACATCAGGGTGGTCATTCCAGCTACATGGAGGTAGAAGTTCAAAAAATTAAGAAATCAATCATAAAAGTAAATTTTTTGGGAAAGAATGAAAAGTGACTTCTACCAATGCCAGTGAGATATGTGATCCAACGAGGTCCATAGGACAACCTAACATGCCACCTATCTTCAGATATACCCTAAGAAACAAAAGTAGAAATGAAAAGAAGATAATAATTTCAATATGACATTATAGAAACCACGACATAAAAAGGGTCAAAAACTGTAAAAGTATCGATTCTAACAAAAATGATGAGCGAATTTGCATCCGCAAGTTCAGTATGCTACAGGTGGTTACAGTAGCCATTTAATTTCACGAGAACCTTTCTAAAACTGAATTTTGGTTCAAGGCATCAAGCCACTTAACAAATTACAACAGATAACTGCATGGTAGTATTCTGACAAAGAGTAACCTAGTTAGATAGGGTAGTCATTGGAGGCCACCTTTCTAAGTATAATGGAATGGACTAGGTCAGTCCAAGGAGTGCATGATAATTGTGCACGTATAATTATTCTTAAATTGTAAAACTGATTTGGCATGATCATGATACATATTCATGAGTATCTCAGGCTCCGTTTGGTAAATCTTTTGAAAATATGCTGGAAAACATTTTCGGGTGTTTGGCAAACGCAAGGAAAATATGTGAATAAATACAAAAAGTATATTCTAATATTAAAGCCCATATTGAATATAAGATACTATTGAACTTTAGGTAATTTTCCTTTAGTAAACCTTCAATTTGTCATTAGTGGTGTCAATTCAATAAGTCCATATTTTTTCAATCTCACAAATACAAATAAAAAAGTTGATAATTGATATGAAAAAAAATGTTTTAAAAAGAAAATGGAAAATGTTTGGGACGTCCCTAAATATATAGTGGACACTAATTTTAGGACGTAGTGAGCATTTATTAAAATTATAATTTATAAATAATGTGCACAAACTCCATTTATATTTCTAAACAATTTATTGATTGAGTGAAATATTGTGCGTGTATGTAAATATGTATAATTGTGGAAGGGGGCGGAGGGATGCTCGAGCAATTGGAAACGTAAGTCATTTTCATGAAAAAAAGGCTTCATTTTCCGTTGACTAGGAAAAGTTTTTGCGTTGACTACATTTTCCTAAGGTTACCAAATACCGGAAAATAAGGAAAACGTTTTCCAGAAGTCATTTTCCGTGAAACAAACGGAGCCTCAGTAAGCAAATAGAGCCAAGATCCCAACTGAGATTTTGGATATTAGCTAAAGAATACAACGGGGGGCAGTGTTAAAGTCTTCTCTTATAAGTGTTTCCTCTGCCTCAAAAAGTACTTCAAAATGAAAAGCAAAGAAAAAAGCTCAAGAAATATTGAAACTAACTTGTTTAAGATCAGGTGTAGTTAGAACAGCAGCATTTCCATTGGGAAAAAAGAGTTTCATCCTACATTGACCACGAGCCAAATGACACTTGTAATAAGCTTCAGTTGTATTATAAACAAAAGCCCCAACTGAAAGGTCCAGCTGCACCTGTTCAACAAATGCGTAAATGTCAGTAAATAGATTAGACCGATGAAAGCAAAATGAAACAACATAAATTCCTACCTTTCACTGTAATTTAACAAACAATGATGTGTCTACGCAAATCTATAACAAACCTTACAGGAATTACAAATGTGGCTCTTATAAAAAAAATACTAGATAGAAAATCTATTTTTGTATGTATAGTCAATCTTAATACAGGACAATTGTGGATACCTTTCGTGAAGCAAAAGTAGTAGGAGGGATTCAGATGAAGAGGTTCTTCACCCTTGGAAGGGATCGGCCAAATTCCCAAGGCAGCGCAAAGTCTCAATTAGAAATCCAAACAACCCAAGACGTATAAAGTCACAAGATAAAGAGAAATCTAACATAACTTAACAATCTTTTATTTCATATACTTGCCCTATGTAGCTATAATACCTTGATAATATAGCTTGACCAAAATGATCAAGATACATACCCCTAATTGATAATAGCTGCTTCCATTTTCAAGAAAAGTAAACCACAGCTAATTTCTTAATAAATTAATGAATGATAATACGTGCGCTATAGAATGTAACTCTGGAACCAAATCTCCTCGTATCATCCCGTAAAAGAGAGGCTGAAAATTTCTAGGTGATCCTTTCTCATCTAACTCTCATATGAAAACTTTGAAACGTTAATAATCACTGGTCAGAATAAAGGAACAAGTAGAAGTTATTTCTGACGTGTGCAAGAAAAGCAATGGATGTATTGGCCTTCTCCTATAAATTTTACATAATCCAGACCCCATACTTGACCCAGTTCACAAAGAATAAATAGAGTACAATGCATTTTGCAATTAACCCAGAAGTCTAACCGAATAAGTAACAATTTACTGATTTAATTTATATTATTAATCTAAAACGCACAGTAAACTGATTGCTTAAATAAAAATCAATGGAGCAGGATACTACTTTTACAGATTTACCTCCAATAACTCTGAGTTCAAATTAGCCACTGCTACGTAGTAAGTAGAGGACTTCATTATATTCTGCTGGACTAGGCCAGTCCCTGCAGGGAACCGTTGTCTACTTTAGAATAGAACTACCAAGAAAAAGGTTCACAATTTCCAACATGACTTCTCTGTCTCACCATGAATGATTTTCCATAATAATGTGGTATCCGGATACGATGGGTCCTCAAGCCACTGAGCTAAACCTTCAGTTCCTGCGATATTACAGATATTTAGAGAATGCATAGAAATGTTGAATCAGTGTCAAGTACTACTTCCACAGTTAAGTAACAAGACTAAAAAAATGTAAATGCAAGTACCTCAGCATCCAACATATTTGGTCAAAAAACAGGAAACATAATCCTCACACAATATTGCAGGTAACCATGATCGCCATGGCCCTCCCAAAAGTTAACAAGTTCTTCTTCTTGTTTGCCAATTTCTTGTTTAAGTTAGGATGATTCTGGTGGGGCTTATTTCCCTAGGGCTGGGTGAGGATACTGCCCGAGGTTTTGAAGATTGGTGAAAACAGGAGACGTTTATTTCAATATGCATAGTCATATCGAATCTATAATTGTGAGATATTCTTGTGGGTCATCCATTCTAGAGATCTTAGGTTGTACATTCTAAAGCTAGATAAGCAATTTGTGGGAAGGAATACTCAAAATAGTAACCATGAAGAGAAAATGGCCATGGCCCTCCTCGAAGTTTATATTTCTTTGTTTCTGTTTGCCAATGATTCAAAACAGTAAATACAATGCTACTACCTCATCCCAAAATGAATGTCACTTTTTGTTCATGATCATGAACACAAAGGGACACTATAAGGGGAAACAAACCCCCACCAGAATCAACCTACCTCAAACAAGAACTATTTCCGTCTCTTTTTTAACTTGATTTACTTCAGAACTGTGTTCCTTGGCAGTTGGCTCTCAGCTGTTCACAAATCACAATTGGGGACACAAACTTCAGGTAAGGGCCACACATTTCCATAGCAAGTGAACAAATTAGAGAAAACCTATAAGACTTCTATAGCTTTTACTGAAAGAAATTAAATGGAACCTCGAAGGGACACCATATGCTCTGATCGATTATAAAATCCCAATTCACAAGTACCTTGGGGACAAAATGCACACTTGCTTTGATTTTATTTATTTAATTATTGCTATTTTTTTCATTTATCCATGTAATTGAGCCAAAAGTACATAGCCTTGTTAATGCTCTTTCCTTTTTGAGTAAGATATTAGGGTTAATTTGAGTATGTTTAAGCACTCTATTAGGAATCAAATTTGGTAATAATGTTATCATCTATCTAAGTATTATAAAGCGGGACGACTCAACATTGAAGCTCTGTCGCATTTTTTATTTACCAAATACCCCTCTCCTAAATATATAATTACGATTCACCCACTTCTCACACTATTCAAAAAAATAACTAAAGAACCGCCAAATGATAAAAAAAATATTAAAATTCATAAACAAATTATAAAATAAAATAACCATCTATACTATTATAAAGCAGGGGCTCAAGATTTGTTAAATTTACCCCTCCTAAAAAAATAATTAAAGTTCTATAAATCATAAAGTTATCCACAACTCTTTACTGTAATCACCCACTTCCCACACTATTAAAAAGCATACATACTAAAAGTCGCACCCACTTAAATGGCCAAGCATTAAAACACCCTTTTTTTCTTTCTCCATACTCCCTTGTGTTGCTGCCCCGCTCTCTCCTCCCTTTCTAATCACACGCACACCATGAAGACTTCACGGCTATGAATAGATGCTGAGAAGAAGAAGAAGAAGATAAAGGAAGACGAAAGAGCTGCCGGGCTAGGCTGGCCTTGGCAAGGTAAAGCCGCCGGCTGATTCTGGCCTGCTAAAGGAGAGGGAAAAAATTGTGGACGGCTCCCTAGGGTTTGGGGCTAAGATTGTTAATGGTCGCCGCTTGTGCTCGACCTTCTCCATGCAAGCCACCTATGCGTAGCAGCCCTTATAAAAAAGCAGGGGGGTAATTAAAAAAAAAATGAGGGAGAAGCCATTGCCGAGAGAATGGTAATTGGCTGGCGGCCATGAAACCTAGGGAATGATTGTAAAAAAAAATGAATTTTGTTTTAATGGGGGCAAGAATGGTTTGGTAAATTACTCATTTAAGTGGGTGCGACGTTTAGTGTGACTCTTAAAAAATAACTACTCCAAGAACAACCATACAAGTAAAAAAATAAAATTTATCAAAACAAATTATAAAATAAAATATTCAATAACCAAAGCAAAAAAACAACAACGATAATTATGCACACGCATGTGTGTGCCAGCCCATATTAACTAGTTACTAATTAAGTTACAGCATGAACAAATAAGATTAAATAAGTTACATAATACTTGAATTAACACAAACACAATCTTGTATCTCTAATTTTTTACACGCTTTTTTGCTCTTTCACAATCTTGTACTCTTTGTATCTTTTGATGTTTTGTGAAATTGGCTAGCGGCCATGAAACCTTGGGAGAGCTTGTAAAAAAAATGAACTTTGTTTTAATGGGGGCAAGGATAGTTTGGTAAATTACTCCTTTAAGTGGGTGCGACATTTAGCGTTTGGAATGCAACGTTTAATGTGACTTTTAAAAAATAACTACTCCAAGAACCACCAAATAAGTAAAAAAATAAAATTCATCAAAACAAGTTATAAAATAAAATAGTCAATAACCAAAGCAAAAAACACACACACACACACATGATAATTATGCACAAGCATGTGTGTGCCATAGCAAGTAGTTACTAATTAAGTTATAACATGAACAAATAAGATTAAATAAGTGACATAATACTTGAATTAACACATGCACAATCTTGTATCTCTAATTTTTTACACGCTTTTTTGCTCTTTCACAATCTTGTACTCTTTTTATCTTTTGATGTTTTGTGTAAATCATGACTTTTCTCTCTCCCTTCCCCACCCTCCTAACCACCAGAAAGACATGCCAAAAAATCCCTTCTCCCATCCATGAGATTGTGTAAGGAGCTACAGCACTAGCATTATCATTTCCTGACAGTTTGAATGGGGGAGGTAGTGCTGGAAGCTTAGTTAAAAAAGGCTGTGAGTGATTGCATGATAAATGAAGCAGTAATAAGAATCTTGTGCAGAAAAAAAATACAATTGTTGTATAAAGGCAAAGATGTCCTCCACTTCTTCTAATGCTTATCCCTAGCAGATACTAAAGTAATTGGGTGCAAAAACTGATTCTGACATAAAGATATCCACTGTATAATATGCAGCGAGTATGATTTCAACTCACGGTTCCTAGTGATTATATCAACCGAAACTTCCGAAATTACAGTGACAGTATTTTCATGCCAACGGCTCATTCCAATCAAATTAATAGCACCCATCAGAGTCTAAATAATAAATATCCTACTTCAAGCATAATAGTATTTATATGCATTTTTCGTGCCTGGTGTAGCTTACTTCCTTATCATATGTTACGCCTTCAAGAAGCCCACTAGTTCTCCATATTACAAATCATAAAAAGAGTTTACGAGGATAAATGGGAGCCATCGCGCTATGGATGGTATAATTGCTAGAGTTTCATTAAACAAAGGTTCTCCAAATATACGATGAGTGCTTTTATTATGGGCGCAATAACAGATGAATTAATAGAAATACTAATTATAATCAATTGCTTAAAACTACGAAGTACTAAATATTGCAGAACTCCAATAACTATATATTATCAGTAAAGTGTATAAGCTCTAGAGCCACACAAAACAAATAAATATACATATATGTGTGTGTGTGTAACTACTTCAGTTTTCTGTCAATTCGGGAGTACCGAGTCCAAACTTAGATGTTGTTAACTAATGCAACTAAACCAAGGCATTTGACCATTTCATTCGAACCAAAGTGACAGGTGAAAAGAGATATGTGTAGCCAAAGCCAAAGTTGGGACAAGGCTCAGCTTGGTTGTGTTCTGTTAAGTACCAAGGTAGTCATTCAGAATTTCAATGGCCAAAAGGCCAAAAAGTAACACCTATGAAACTGCTTGAATTTACTGTAGGTTTCAATGTGGGACACATGCACTTAGACTCCAAGAAAATGCTAATATCTTTCTGAGAACTAAGTCTTGCAAAATAGAATTATTGAGTAAAAGTCATAGAAAAAGCCAAAGGTATCGGTTAGTGTAATCATTAAGTAACAGAAATGGTAAAGCAACTTCAAGTATATTGGGCATCAAACAAATATATAGTCGTACTTCAAGTACACAGTAATAATTGCTAGTAACTAATGCATGAAAAATTTGCACATACCCTGGGCAATAATAAGTATTAAAGACGAGCTTGGGGATTCCACTCTGTATGATATATTTATTTGGGATCCCGTATTCAAGTAATATATAAACTCCTGCATTATAAGAAGACAATTAACTCCACTAGGATTAACAGTTAACATAACAAGGTCAAAAAGATCATAAATAACTTGCCTTGTGAGAATTAACTCGGAGAGATGCATTATGAGTTTCTGACCAAGTACTTTTGACATCAAGAGGTGGTTCTTTATAAAAATCATACAGCATTGGCCCAGCAGCTGTATTATCCACTTGCTTCACCTGGAAGAACACAGGGACCAAATCAGTTCAGATCAAACAAACAAACACAAATATGAATTGGAGACTAAGGGCATTGAAAAGTTACCGTAATGTGATCTACAAATAAGGGGTTGGGTTGTATTAGAATAGAAGAATTTGGGCCAAGTTGTAAATGCACAGCTCCATAAACTCCCAAAATCAGAGTCATAGATACTGAAATGAAACAGAAGACAAAAAAAATAACAAAATGAAGAGAATAACCAACTAACTTAATTGATCAACACTTCATCCAACCAGTTAACTGCAGTGACATTAATCATTTTGTCATTTTGATCTCTCTTGAACCAATAACCAAAAATCAATTATAAACTGAAGAATGCACTTGCGATACCCTAATGTTTAGCATTTTGAAATTTTGCATTGTAATTTCTAGAAGGAAAAAGATAATCTCTCGATCCCAAAATGAGTGTCCCATTTGATTTTTGCGAAAATTAAGGAAGTTGACTCTTAGACGATTTTGGTAGTACATATACATGAATGCCCTCAGTGTCAACTCCACATTAAGGTATCGCAAGTGCAAGATGGGATGGAGAGAGTAAAAGAAAAGAAGATATCAATGGTGAAATAGTGATATACATGAAATAGTATCTTCTTGGAAAAAAGTATAGACATTTTTAGGGGGAAAAGAAGGGACGCTAAATATGAGGAGGGGGTATATTTTTTATTTATGTTTGTGTAAACTAATTACGTACCTAATGAGAGGGAGGAAAATAATATATATATATACACACACAAATATTGTTGAGAAATTTCAATAATCTAAATCAACTCGCCTCAACTCAACTTTTTTCTCAATTACTTAATGGTCCTCTACATGAATCCTTTTCTAAGCTAAAGCCCACACCTTACGGATCTCAATTTCGCAAGACAGACACTCTCTAGCCGGCCACCTATACGATTATACATGGTGGGTCAAGTCAAAGGTGGGTCATTTCAGAGGGGTACGTCTAACCCAAAATACCGTAAAATCGTCATTTCTAAGTTTTTGTAGTCTAAACAAAAACCATACTCCAACACTTGGCACACAGAAACACACACTCGTACACATTTCTGAAAGTAAAATCCAAAGATGAAATTAGCACAAACCAAAGAACCAAAACGTGATAACGACGATGATACAAGACGAAGTATCATCTCTAATCAACCCCAACGCTTCACTGTCCCCAACATTTCCCTCCAAATTCGCAGTATACGTAACGCTAGTCTGCTGTCGCACTAACTCCGGCCCATCCGTCGACGCTGTGCCGGAATATTCCCCGGAGGAAGAAGATGACCCAGGCAGCAATTCAGTCCGATCCGGCTCTTCCTCCATCCTAATTGAAATCGACAGTTGTCAAATGAATTTAAATAAAAACTCTAGCCCTAACGCCTAAAATTAGAGAACTATAAGGTTCGATTTGAGCGTTACCTTGAATTATAAGTCTGAAAGGATCCATTGAAGAGCTTAAAAAGGATTGATGAATTTGAGTAACTGAAGTTTTTTTCTGTTTACCAGTCAGTCGTGTTTCGCAACTTTTTTGTCTTTGTCAACGACTGTTAGTTGTTGTGATGTACTTGATTGATGAGCAAAGCGAGAAATCAAGTTGGTTGTAAACAAATGAAAAGAATTTTTCAAGTGACTGTACAAGTCTTCATTCATATAGTACTACTTTGGAAATGTTAGTGTATTGGTAAAAGTCAAATTTCACTTGGCTATAGTATTTTCACTAGAAATTTACTCTTGTAGACGGTCAATGTTTTGACTTTGACCTAAGTTAAAGAGATTACAATGGGGCTAAATATTACGAGATTTTGATACTCATATGATTTAAAATTAAAAAATTTTTCCAACAATAACACTTAATCTAATACTCTTATATATCTCATCATATTTATCTTTATTAATTTTAATTTTTTTCAAAAAAAAAAGGCTAAAAACATGCAAAAATCATAGAATTTTTTTCTGATATCCAAATAAAACAAACCAAGTCACTATTTATAGGTAAAAATATATACTTTAATTCAGGAATAAAAAATAAAAAAATATTTTTTTGACTGAAAATTGGCAAAAAAAAACAATGGTGGAAAAAAAAAATTGGTCCACTTTATTTTGGACACGTGGAAAGGGGGGGAGGACAAAGGCGCAGGAGGTGCTGATGCACTGTCGGCCACGTTCAATTTTTTTTGAATTTTTAGGTATGAAACGACGTCGTTTCATACCGTTAAATCCCAAAACTGTGTAGTTTTATACTTTAGTCATTTGGTTTGAATTTTTTTTATTTGGTTTTGATTTATAACTTATATTGATCCAAATTAAATAAAAATTAGATTTTATTTTATTTAGATATACAGTTACAAACTAATATTTGGTTTGATTCACTCTTTAATCCTCTGTTGTTCATGTTCTTAGAGCAGGAACAATGAGAGAGTTTAAGTGGAAAAAAGATGATTCATGAACTTGTTAGGCTATTGAGAAAAACTTTACCCAAAAAAATTGGTTTTAAAAAAAACACATTTTTGTATATAAATAGGAGGTTGGTTTACTTTATTGAGACATCGAATAAATTTCTACAATTGCATAAACACGATTGTGTATTAATGTAAAGTAAGCCTAACAATTCGGTGTGTTGGGTCGGCTTGAAGCAAAAAACGGGTCGAGACCCATTAGAGTCCTCTCATATATCAATCAGATTGAGTCGTGTCGGATAACAAGTAACGCTTTAAATGGGGTCGACCTGACTTTTTCCCCAAAACTCCATGCATCTATGAAGTAAAAAACTATCAAGTCAAAAATGGATAAGAGGTCTCTTTCGACCCAACAAATTAACGGGTTTAGTTGGATTGGGTAATCTTCAGATCGGGTTGAGTGAGTTAACAGGTTACGAGTTGTAATTGTCAGGTCTAATATAAAGTTACTGAAATTTGTGTCTCCATATGAATTGGTTTTTTTTTTATCATTCTGATACCATTAATATAAATTTATTTATTAATATATTAGTACTTATTAATTAGTATAAAGTTATGGCACAAACCCCATTAATTTTGTATTGATGGATAATTTTTTAAGTAATTATAGATAATTAATTTGATTTTCAAATGAAGCAAACCAACTATCTATTTGTGGATAAAATATATTTTTTTAACAATTTTTTGGTAAAACAAATTAGCCAAAAATCGTAGAAAAACAAATTTTAGTCTTTTGCCCTTAGTAAACTATTGTAGATTAGCAAGCTCCTTAATCATGTTTTGTCCACATTTGCTCCCCCCATTAGACTAGGTCACTATATGATACTAGGGGTGGAATCGGGACGGAATACGTCCCGGTACCTCTCGATCCCGTTTCGATAGAATTTATGATTTCAATTTTCTTCTTAATGTTGTTCTCGATAAGTTTTGGGACCCGACGAATCGAGATCTTGACAGTTCAGGAGATAAAAATCTCGTAATCTCGACTATAATATTTATGAACAATATCTTCTTACACAAAAATATTTGTAAAATGTCTCCATCATAATTAAGATTTCAGACTGTATATTTACAAGTATACTTGAATATTTACTTAATAGTGGGTATTGAAGAATCTATCATTATGAACAAAATGCACCTCTCAATCGCAGGAAAATAATTGCACTAAGTGTAGAAACATGATAAACAAAAAAAACCACAACATTGTGAAAATAAATTTAACAAATATTATTAAGTAATTTTAGCAAACACAAAATAGACATTGTTTGAAAGATAGTCTTTTGTCTTGGCAAAACATATCCACCAATAATCCTCCGGAGTTGTGGAATAGTAAACACTCAACAACAGTATACACTCACAATATTTAAAAAAATAAAAATATATATAAGTAAATAAATAAATAAAAATTTAGTCGGGGCGGGTCAGGAATCCCGACGTTATTGATAATTATTCCGAATATCATCCCGAAATAAGTTTGGATCGGGATTATGTCGGGTCAAAAAATGTTGAATAGGGTCGGGAAAAGCGAGACTTTTGCCAGCCCTTAGATGATACTCATTTGCTCTTCATAACATAATCTCCCCCATTGATCCTCTCTCAAAATGTATTTGGCATGAAAATTTCAACATTAGATTTTGAATTTTTCATATTTTGTTTTGTAATGATAGATAAAAAGCAGCACGTAGAAGTTGGCAAAGGTCAAATGTAAAAGTTGAAAACCAAAAACCAAGACTTTCAAGTTTTACGGATCCTTATCTTCTTACGATCTTTAAGTATTGTGGCAAACATTTTTACTACTTTTTTGTTTCTCAAAGGTGTTCACAAGCCTGAAAGTTCGTAGCTAATCCCCCAAGTCGTGTAGGATCACTAAGTGGTGGTAAAAACTCTCCAAACAAGTATTAAAACACAGTTGTGTTCTCATAGAACTCGGACTCGATACCTTGATGAAGTATTCATATATATTTTACTCTTATGAAGTCTTCGTAATACTATTTTGATACCATGAAGCACATAGATCAGCTTCGTTAAAACCCGTTAGGATGAGCTTTATCGCCTAACAGTATGGAGATCTTTATCATCATTTTGCTTGTAAGATTTTACTTCTCCGCCTAACTTTTTTCTATACAAAAAATATATTATTTTGATGTGTAGTAAATACATGTGATTTTAAAAATATTATGTTAGAATTTCTATATGACCTTGAAAATAATTCTAAAGTTAGCATGAATTTTGTTCTTAAGATTCAATAAACTACATTTTGATACAAAGTCATAAATATTTGGCAAAAATATGACAAAACCTCAAAATATTCAGAAAAACATCACTAAATCCCCCCTTGCACCCTCGATTAAAATGTGTGTCTAATCATACTACACGTTAGATTTTGTCACACATTACCCCTTATCTACGACAAACATTACAAATTAATGTTTAGTTGCACGAGCCTTTCAACGTGTGGGACTTTTTGGTCATTTCAACCAATCAAACAATCAATGAAGAAAAACATGAATCGTTAAAAGTTCATCTCTCCATCTCTCTCTCTCTCCAAAATCATGAGTTGTTTTACATTTTATGTAATTAACATATTTCAATCTCATAGAATGTCGTCTCGTTTCTTCCTCTTTTCTGGTACGTCACTTTGTCAATGAAGTTCACAAACAGTTAACCAATCGCGCATTCATAATTTGGTAATGACATGAGACTTAGTTTATGTGGTGGTCTTCAAGGGTCAGAGGGAGATTATTGTCGATTAGCTCTGTTCAATAATTTATTTCTTTATCGATCTCCATCTCTCATTACTTGTTAACATTTACAAACGTGCGGCAAGACGTCTAACAAGTAAAACGAGCAGAAGTAGCAGTAGCATCACGACTAAGGTGAGACTCTCTTCTTTTCTCTTTCCATCTATCTTTGTATCGTTGATGGTTCAAGGATATCACTTTCATACTTCTGATAAGGATTTTAAGGTTTTCCTCAAAATCTTGGAATATCGTTACTTTCTTCTCAAATTTGATTTCAAAACACTTGGTTGGGTTAAAAATGATAAGTCTATATCTCTTTCTCTCACTCTCTCCATCTCTCTCTCTCTCTCCCTCTTTCTCTCTCTCTTTGTGTGTGTGTGTCTACCTCCCTTATAATACGATTGTCGGGGTCCAAAATAAAAAGAAGACGAAGATTCTCTCACTCCCTTTTTAGTACGATTGTATGGGCTCAAAAGAAGATGAAGAAGTCAACAATTCTATTACACGTAGTCTTAACCCGTCATTGCAAATGATCCTAAAATCCACCTTTTGAATTCAATGAACAATCATGCATTTGATTTATTAATTCAATTAATTCATATGGTTGACGTGTGATGTTTTGGGTGACAATTTTGAGAGTTAATGAGATTTTTCGGCTACATTTTTGCCAACAATGGAGAAAAGGATACGATAAGATTGAAGCTGTTTCTATAGTGTTGTTGTTGAATTGGGGAAAATTAGAATTTTGCAGAGAGAGATCTAAACTTTGAAATTTGGAGTGAAAGATGAGAGAGAAATCTAAAAAGACTTTCCGTATTATCGTTATGGTGGATTAGTTTAGTGAAAATGACCAAAAAGCCTAACACATGAGATGGTGCGCACAACTAAGCGATAAGATTGTAACGTCTGTGTCCCCGATGAGGGTAAAGTTAATGTGGAGTGTGACTTAAGACACGAATTTTAAATTAAGGGTGCAGAGTGGGATGTAGTGAATATTTCAGGAACCTTTTTTTTTTTCATCTTTTTGCCCAAATATTTGTTAGTTGGCCCTTTTAGCTTTCACACCTAAAGGTTTTGAGGTATTGATTGCATGTATGTTGTCCCCTAAAAAAGCTTTAGACTAAAGAAAGTTAGAGTTAGTGTTATTTTATGTAACAAAGTTGCACAATTAGGAAAGATCTTGTTAGTAAAATGAGTATTACAAGAAAACACAGTGTTTAAAAGCTGCCTTAAGACTGATATTAGACTAAAATAACCATATTCTTTAGTGTTCATGACGAGTTCTAGAAGGAAGAACAACTTTTGGGAAAATAAAATAAGAAGAAACAAAGAAGACTAGAAAGATTAAGAGGATGAAAGCAAAAGAACTTCGAACGGTTCCGTAAAATAAACTATTCTAATTAGAACAGGTCCATGAACATCATAATTCATAACAAAGCTTCTTGATATATTGTGTACATTTTAGCAAATATTTGGTGGAGAAAGGAAAAGTTGAAGGGAGGGGTTGGGTGGGGAAGATGACAGAAGAGAGAGAAAGTGATAACATCGATAAAGAGAGGAAAGAAAGATAACAACGAAACGTGTAATTCATCGTAATTATATATTCCCTCAGTCTTAAAATTATCTTTTAGGTTAACTTGGTGTACGGTTTAAGAAAATACATTTGACTAGATTATTAATATTGAAATAGTGTGTGATTTTTTTTAAAGTCATTAATATGTGGCCCAAAATTAAAGTAAGAAGAAAAAATAAGGGTAAAATGGTAAACATGATGGTATAAAAAGGAAACTTTAAAAGAAGACAATTATTTTGAAACAAACAAAAATGAAAGCAAGATAATAATTTTGGGACGAAGGGAGTAAATGTTTAAAAATAGTCAGTATGCTTATTGAAAGATTAAGGATATTGAAAGATTAAGGATATTATAACGTTAATTTTTAAAAATAGATTATTTAATTGAAACATATATTTGAATCATCTGAAGAGAGTTTTAAATTGATTGATAGTATTAAGTTTGGGCTTTTGCCATCCCTACACCCAAAGACAAAAAACTGATAAAATATACTAACAAGGGTAAAATTGACATAATAGCTTTTTACCAAGCGCTTGAAATATAAAAGCAACTTTTAAAATGATTCACGAAACATATTTACGAGAAAATTTATTTTTTGATAAGTAATGTGTTTTGAAAGCACTTGGGTTTTAATGGTAATTGAAGGATAATGTGTATAATTAGGGAAAAATAAATGACATTATATCTTTAAAAAAATAAAAAAGGGAAAATAGGATATCTATTTTTATCTAAAATTGGCAAATTAATAAATAGCTTGTCACGCATGCGGACGATACGAGACTCCGGCCTAATACAAAAATTCCATCGCCTCTCTTTTCCAGGTTGTGTCCAACGTACGCACTAAAAGAAATTCTACCAAATTTCCACTTATACCCCCATAGAACTAGCAATCATTTCCATAAAAATGATAAAATATTGCTCAATCCGGCCTAAACCCGTAAATTACATCAAACCCCTTCCCAATCACCCACTGCCCCGCACAATTGCCTCGCCACCGGTGAGAACCGGCCCCCTTCTCTCTCTCGTCAGTTTCTCTCTCCTCCCCCTCCCTGTTTCTCAAAAATAGAAAAAGAAAAAGAAAAAAAGAAACTCTCGGACCAGATCTGCGAAACCACATACAACGACGAAACGCTGATTTCCAACCAAAAACCGATTCGAATCAAACGGCAAAATTGATTCGAATCGATTTCAACAATGGGAGATTTCAATCTCGCGCTCGTGATCGTCGCCATAGTCGTTTGTGTTCTGGTCTTCATCTTCAATGTCTACCTCCTCGTCAATTACCAACACCCCGATGACAAAAACCAGGCCTACTTCCCAAAAATCGTCGTCGTTTTGGGCCTCTCCGTCGCTGCTATCTCCATTCTCATGTTACCGGCCGACGTCGCTAACCGGCAGGCTTGCCAGCACGCCATTTACAACGGCGCGTGTAATCTCACCTTGCCGATGAAGGATCTGTGGCTCGCTATTTACATTATTGACGCTATTCTCGTCTTCTTCGTCATTCCTTTCGCTATGTTCTACTACGAAGGCGACCAGGACAAGTAACGTTCATTTTCCGTCCCTTTCGCTATTCGTATTGTTATAATTGTGGTGCGTCTGAAAAATTGAAGGAACTGTGTTTTTTTATGCAGGACTGTTGGAAAAAGGATAAAAAGTGCTTTGTTATGGGTGATAACGACCGCGATTGTATGCGGTCTAGTGCTCGGTATTCTGTATGGTTAGTTTTTCTCCAGTTTTGCGTAATGCCTTCATTTCTCTAGCATTATCTGAAACTAGTAATTGGTAGCTAAATAAAATTTTGTTTGAAAATGTTCTCTTCGGGCATTAGGTCTTTGAGCTGAATGTTTAATGAAACATATGTACTATGACTAGCTTTTGGTAGCTCAGGGCGTAAGATTTCATGTGAATATGTTATTATTGTTTAGGAAGTTTTTGGCAGCTAGAGGGGTAACGTGTAAGCTTTCACATGGAAAGGTAAGAACATATATAAAGTTATTGGTAGCTGGAGGTGTAAATTTCGTGTGGAAATGTAACAACATATATGAGGTTTTTGGTAGTTTTCTGGATCCTTTAAGAGATTCAGTCAGTAGGATTTAAAAGGTTATGTGAAATGTTGAGGGTTTGAAAAATAGATACTCCTTCCATTCCACCCAAAGAGTCCACGTTGGAAAAGTCTAATAATTAAAAGATATATAAGTATCACTTAAGTTAATTATAATTACAAAAATGCTTGAGCTTATATGTTTACATCACATTTGGAGGGTAAATTCTAAAGAAAGTATATAATAATTGTAAATATAACTGTTGAAAGTGGACTCTGTAACTTAAATATTTTTTAAATAACATAAAATAGTGGACTCTTTATTCGGAGCGGATGCAGTATTAGAGATCGGAATATTATTTTTGTATAGCATGGACGCATTGGTGGTTTTATGCGAAGTCAGTTGGTTAGCAATTGCCAATTAGTAATTGTTGAAGTGTAATTATTAGTGGTGGTGGAAGTGAATGTCTTGGAAATTGTGACATTGCGTGATGTCCTGGTTGGCAGAAGGTTGATTGGTGGCTGCCTCAGTGTGGAAAATGAAATGCTGCTCAGTTTTATTGAGAATGATTGGGCATGTTATGAGATATACCTATTCGTTTTAAGTAATTCTCAAATATCTCTTGCGCAGAAACTGTGGATAACACCTGAAGGAGGTTAACACTAGAGGGACGATATATACAGGAAGTTGTAAAAGTAGTGTCAATTGGAGGTGTAACGAGAGAAATTTGCTTGAGATGATACAATATAAAGTAAAACTATGAGAGTGACTAATGAAATTTTGGTACGATGGCAATGTTGGTGGTTGTGGCAGAAATGGATGGGGATAATCATTAAGGCTACTTGTATGTGAATGTCGACATGTACCTATTGGTCGACTCTAAGTAGTTGGAAAAGAGTTGACTTGAGTTGTATCATGTATGGATGGGATATTATTATATCCGAGTAATGATGGTCTTGCGATCGTTCTTGCACAAGTAGCTGAACGGGGTTGTAACGAGTTTAGTGTTTAACAATTTTGATGTCGTAGATCGAATATTAGTTGATTAATTCACCTCTCTGGTGTCTTCTTTAGTTAAATTGTCCAAACAAAGACGGAATAGCTTTGCTCCTTGCAGACTGATCTTATCGAGCTTGGATAGAAGGCATTCTTAATCTATCATGTTTGACCGTTGGTGTTTTTTATTTTATTTTCAGAAAGTACCTGGATGTTTCCTTCTTTTGGGCTGGCAGCTTCCTGTTTTTAACTAATGATCGTGATGAAGATTAATGATTACTTGATTCTTGAATCATTACTTTCATGAAACTGAAATCACGTCTAACCAGCGCTTGAAAAATGATTTTTTAAAATGAATCTGAGTAGGCATTACTTGGCAGTAATCTCAAGATGAATAAACTTCCGATGTTGGAAAGAAGTTGTGGATAAGTCGAAGCATGCTTATTGATGACAGATGGAACATATACCTGAGTTAAAGAATGAAGTGTCTTTCATGTTACAATGGTTTACTGGGATGCTTTCTGAAGCTTTGTTCTTGTTCCATTCACAAACTTTTTCGTTTGAAATAGTCCACATTTGATGGTCAAATTCATAAGGAGTATACCCTTTTCATATATAACCCTGGGGAATATAGTGAATGTAACAATGGGGTATCGTGTAGAATGATACATTTGAACATTACTAAATTTGTACCACATTTTTAAAGAGAACCTCTCTTTTTGGCTTCTTCCAGTGTTTTTTCTGGGGACGAGTACCTGTTAGTCATACACTCAAATATTACTGTGAGGCATTCCGTTGGAGCTAATGGTAGATATAATGTGTGTTCTACAGCTCTACTATCACCTAGGATTGATCTTTTTGGAGATGCAAGATTATATGTCAATAGCCCAGCCAAATGTTTTCTTTTTGATAGGTAAGTATGTCCCCTTGTTGGTATGGGGATTGGAACCAACTCCAGTGGTCTTGAAAGGTTTTATGTGTGTGTGTGTGTGTTTTTTTTTAATAGAAATTAAGCGGTTAAGACTTAAGGCAACTCAGCATTCTTGAAATATCGCTGCTGGCCTTCTCTCGTGCTTTTAGTTGCCATTAATGTCTGAAAAATGCTCTCTTATATGTATAGTTGCTCATTTTGTTGTGTGTCATCTTTCTTGATGGAGGTAAGACTCATTGATCAGCTAAACAAGAAAGGTAGCGTTTGCTGACCACTGAGACAGATTATATGTAATAATAGCTTTCATATATTAGTTGTGCTTTATTTAAGCTTGTTGGTTGTTGATTATTTATCCGTTCTTGGTGGTTTTAGGGGTTATTGGTAAAGTGGACTTCACTGTTAGGCACCTCTCGTCAGCCACTACTTCTTTCCCAATTACTTTTGACTTCTCTAGTAGCCAGCAATGTATTGGAAGCGGTGCACGCCAGGTTAACAGACGCTTTTACATCACTGTCTTCAACCATTCTTCCCTTGGGTTCCGTTTTCCTGTAATTGCCTTTTTTGTTGATTTAAATAATTAATTCCTGCGTCTTACTTCTGTAATATCAGTGCTCTGCATATTCTGCAAGTGCATCATCAGAGACAACATGGACCATGCGCGCTACTTTCCCAGAATATATTGTTGCTTTAGCAACCATCGCAGGATCTGTACTTTTCTCGGTAAGTTGATATTGGAATTTCAAAATGCAACTTTGAAAGATTTTTATCAGAGTTTTCTTTCATATATCTAAGTATCTAACATTATCATGATTCAAAAGCTTGAGCTGTCTCTATCTATGACATTATTTTGGATTTTACCAATTATCAACAGACTATGCATCATTTTTTACGTCTAATTAGAGTAAAATGACCTACATTCAGCTGGAGGGTTCTGTGTACTATCTGAAAGAACAGATAATTTTGATGGAAAAGAATATCTATATCTCATTTAGGATTTAGGTCTAAATGAAATAGTTTCCTTTTCTGCACCCGAAACAGCTAAAAATAAAAAGTATTAAAGTAAATAAAAAAATCTCTTACTCCTTGTTTTTGACTTTGGCCTCGTCCCTTTCAGATATTTGGTGGTGTTGGCATTGCTTGTCTCCCACTGGGACTTATATTCTCTTTCATCAGGCGTCCAAAGGCAGTTATTACTAGATCGCAGTACATCAAGGTACTACCTTCATTGTTCAATTTATCTGTCATATTGCCTAGTGAATATATTGGTTTTAAACATAATGATATATTTATTAGTTATGGACGCTGAATTTATATGTTATAGGAAGCAACTGAACTAGGTAAAAAGGCAAGAGAATTGAAGAAAGCAGCTGATGCCCTTCATCAAGAAGAAAGGAGTGGTTCAAAGGGAAGGAAATGGCGAAAAAATATGAAGGCAGTAGAAAAGGTATGTATATACTGTTCAGATGGGCATTGGAAGTACTTGGTTAGTTTATAGGCACTATGCTAATTTTATTTTTTTTGGGGGGGGGAGGGTTGACTTTCTTTTCATTTATGATTTATTTTTGCTGATTTCTTAAATACCAATCATTCAGGAGCTACTTCTTTTGGAAGATGATGTCAAGGCTTTAGAAGAGATGTATCCTCAAGGTGAAAAGGTGATAGATCAAAAAGAATACTGCATATATTTGAAATATCTTCTCTGATCTTTTCATCCTGGTAATTTACTATTTTCTGTTTATTTAGGCTGAGGCTAACTGGGCTATGACTGTTCTTGGCTACTTGGCAAAGCTTGTATTGGGAGTTATTGGGTAGGTTCTTCTACACTGTCTATATGGAATGTTGAATATGTAATATTTTTCCATATAATGTGGCTTTGAACAGACATGTAACCCTGAAAACTCTGTTGCCTTGGTTAGTTTTAGAAGAAGGGTTGATTGAATAGAAACTGAAAGTAATTATACTTTTAAATCCTTGTTAGCTTCAAATGAGTCTCATAATAGTTGCATTTGCTTGTTTTGTAATTTAGTTTTGCCCTTCGCAATCTCTTAAGCTCTATTCTGATTACTTATTTGTACCCAGGATCTGTTGGATACCTTAATCCAGCCTAGCAATTATCCTAAGCATTCCCTCACAGTTTCTTGTGGGGTAGGCACTTTTTATGGCCACCTTCTCCATAGTTGTTTTAATTTAAAATACTCCCCCGTCCCAAAATTATTGTTTTGCTTTCCTTTTTCGTCTGTCCCAAAATAATTGTCTTCTTTGAAAGTTTCCTTTTTAGGACATCACTTTTACCACTTTACCCTTACTTTTTCTTCTTACTTTAATTTTGGGCCACATATTCATGGGCTCTAAAGGAAACCACACACTATTCCAATATTAATAATCCAGTTAAATGTGTTTTCTTAAACCGTGCGCCAAGTCAACCCAGACGATAATTTTGGGACGGGGGGAGTATTTGAAAAATATTCATCATTCAAACAATAGTGGAGTGGATGCTAGATACTTTAATATTCCAGTCGTTTATGTTGTTTTTCCTGTTTAGCTATTATATATTCTTGTTGTGACTTTGTTGTTATGTTATAAGTTCTCAGTTTCTTATGAATTGCTGTGGATAAGTTGTTAGTCTAGTATTACATAGACAATAGATGCAGAGGGATGGTTTAGCTGCTTAAAGTTTTATCTGTTTACTTTTTCTGATCGCTTGAACTCATAAGTCATGATTACATTTTAGATCTATTCCCTCAGGCCTTTTGTAGATTTTAGATTTCTTACAGGTTGCAGGCCTATAGTTTATTTTGCAAAAATGTCAAGTTTATACTTGCCTTGAAAGCTGCATTAAGTTCTTGCTCATTTTTGCACTAGTCTTCATACTTTTTTCTGTAAGTTTTCTGTAAGTGCTTTGATTACTGGTGAACAATCCTGCAGGAACCTTTACCCAGTTGCTATCTAGTGCATTAGACTTGGATATGAAATGTTAATCTTAGTTATCATGATTGCATGTTCTGGATAACCTTTTTTTCCCTTCAGTTTCTCATGAATGTGATTGTACAGAAGTTATCGTACTAGATAAACACATGATCATAATGTACTCATAGCGTGAGTTTTTTAATGCTCCATTATTCATCAAAACACATGGTCCTGTTTTGACGCTTTTTTATTTTATACATTATTCATCAAAAATAAAAAGTTCCATAATTAATATACGGATTTGGAATTTTCTCCCTCCCCCCCTCTTCAAGGTCGCTGGCCAGCTGGGTGCCTGTTTGTGTTTTCCTTAACTTGGAACTACCAAATTCTTCAATACACCATATTTTACAGAAAAATCTCATTTCTTTCATTACAAAGTTTATTTTTGTTTTTACTTGATCTTTCCTGTGCCGTGTTTAACTTCTTTCTTGATCCTTACTTTTTGTTGGTTTTTATTAGTCTGTTTTATACACATTAGCATTTCGAAGAAAGTTTCAGTATAATTGGAATCTTTTTACATTTTTTGTTTAGGTTGATTGTCTCGGTGGCTTGGATTGCTCATATTGTGATATATCTATTAATCGACCCTCCGTTTTCTCCATTCCTAAATGAGGTTTTCATCAAGTTGGATGACATCTGGGGTACTATTGAAAACTCGTGCCTCTTCTTTATTTATCCTTTCTTCCCCTTTTTTTTTTCATTTTTCTTTTGTATAAACCATTATGTCTCCTGCGAGATTTACATTTTGCTGTTTTACCAGGTCTTCTGGGTACTGCTGCATTTGCGTTCTTCTGCTTCTACCTTCTGCTTGCAGTGATTGCTGGAGCAATGATGCTTGGCTTGAGACTAGTTTTTATTACTATCCATCCAATGAAGTAATGGTCTTTTCGGTCAGATAATTTTGTATTGTTCTACTTTGGTCGGTCACTGGTAGGCCGACAATTTCTGGTCGTTGCTGACCTTGGACAATTCTACAGGTGGGGGGCTACTCTCATGAACTCCTTCCTGTTTAACGTGGGACTCATTCTTCTTTGCTCCATCAGGTTTATAATTGAATCCACTTCCCTTAAGTTTCCAGCAAGTGGAATTCATTTAAATGAAACCAAACGAGGCAGTTTTTATGCTGTTTCCATGTCTGTGTGTGCGTGTCTACATTTTCTAGTCGTCCTTAATTCTTATGGTTGTGCAGAAATTTAGGCCGTCATAAAGTACTTTACCGATTCCTCTCTGTTTTTTGTGCTTTCAGTGTGATTCAGTTCTGTTCCACTGCCTTTGCATACTATGCTCAAGCTACTGCCGCACAGGAGATCTTTGGTCACACGTTGCAATCTCTTCGGGGAATAAAATATTTATACAAGTCAGTCTTAGGCTTCTCCTTTGATTGGTAGTGATAGTCTAATTAGTTTTTTCTAATAACATTGGACGTTTTCATTGGCAGGTATAACGTGTTTCAAATTGCATTTATTGTTCTGGCCGGCCTTACTTTCGTGTACTATGCTGCCTTTGTAAGTTTATTTTCTTGTCATTTTTCTTTCTAAATTCCTGCCAAAGAAGAAACAGAAAAGAATCTGAAGTCCACCAATAGGGCTCGAGCAGGCTCGGCTTGACTTGAGTTTGGTTCCAGTTTTAATTTGATTATGGGCTTGAAGTTTAAACGAGTCAGTTTGGCCCGAATTAGCTCCATAATCACGGAATACTCCCACCATTCCGCATTGACTACTATAAAATGTACTCCCTAACAATGAGTCCAGTTTGACTTGGCACACACCAATGAAGAAAAGATAATGACTATGTTATAAATATTAGTATGTGTTGTATCTCATGTGGGAGTGGGACCCATCAATTAAATTTGGAAAAAAAAAATCAAGCGTAGTAAAATGGTTAAAGTAAAATCTCAATAAGGAAAGATTAGAAAGTAGACTTTTTTTTTTCTTCAGGTTGTCCCCAGGCCCCAAGTGGCAGATAGAAACTAGGGGAGCCCCAATAGTAGTGACCAATTAGAAAGGAAGGCAGCCAACCTTAGTTATTAAAGCCGGAAGGTGAGAGGCAGGTGAGAGGTCTATTTTTGAGGTGAAAGGCGAGGTGAGAGGCGGGCGACCGAAAGGCGAACAAGGCGATAAATTAAGAAAAAATAGTACTCCCTCCATTCCGGGAAAAGAGTTCACTATTCCATTTTGGGATGTTTCACTTAAAGAGTTCACTTTCAAAAATTAAGGCATAAAAGTGTCATTTATTACTAAAAGACTACTAAAAGTGTCATTTTCTTAAAAAGTTACTTTCAAACGGCGACTCTTTACTCGGAATAGAGGGAGTATATACTTTTTTATATATTAATTTTACTAGTGATGCACCTGTGCGTTGCACGGTTTGTACACGTGTGTAAAATCATATAAACAATTTAAGTTGAATAGTGTATCATAAAAAAACTTAAATACGAACATTTTTTTTAAATAAAATTCACATATTCCAACAGAGTGACAATGACAGTATGAGGGAAAAAAAAGGCATAAGTAAAATAGAAATTAGAGACTAAAAAAGAAGCATAGTACAGTAAAGAGAGTAAAAAAGAATGTTAATTATTTTTAAAAAGCAGAGTAGAAGTCAAATTATCATGTCAATTTAACACAAAAAAGAAGAGAGAAAGTTACCTGTTTTTGAGGACTCACGGCAGTACTCAGATGTCGACAATGAAGAAAGCGAAGCACAGGTTACCGGCGAAGAGAAAGTCTCATTCTTGTCTCTGTTCAATTCGACTGTCGACATCTCTTTCTTTTTGTCAAACTCGAAGCCTTGTCGTGCTCGTGTATTAGGACTCGTTTGAAGTCGAAGATTCTGAAGAGTTAAAGTCGCACGTGTCTGTGGTTCGATTAAGGTAGGTATGGCTCTTTTAAGTTAAACCCTAAAAACTAGGTCGTGTATTGGGCTTTTCTAGAATGCTCGCCTTTACCCGCCTCTTTACGCTTCTTGCATCTCTCAAAGGCGGGAAAGGTGACCGCCTGTTGTCGCTTCTGTGAATCTGCCTCGTCCAGCCCCCTAAGAGGTGATAACCCCTCGCCTCGCCTCTCGCCTAAGGCTAGAAAATGGAACGCCTTTAATAACAATGCATCCAACCAAGTTGCAAGGGAGGCAGCCAACCAACAGACAAGTGAGCTCCTGTGAACGTTAGACAAGGGAGCCCCCAAGTGACCCCCATTACCCTCCATGGCTGGAAATGGAATTGGGGCAGACCGACTCAAGGTAGGCTGCTAGGATGACCGTAGCTTTATGAGTCGTAGCTTTTTGCTACTTCCTTGTCCAATCGATCATAGCTAGTTGCTACTCCCTTGTTTGATTGGTCATGCTAGTTGCCATTCCCTTGTTGCTAAGCCCTGTATCGGTTCTATCTATGATCATATAAATTTAGTACTCCATCCGTCCCAAAATTATTAGCATGCTTTCCTTTTTTGTTCGTCCAAAATTGTCTTGTTTGTAACTTTCTTTTTAGGACAACACTTTTACCGTTTTATATTTTATCTTCCTACTTTAATCATGGGCCACATGGGGCTTTAAAGGAAACTACACATTATACCAATATTAATAATCAAATCAATTGCTTTTCCTTAATCCGGGTCAAAAAAGACTAATTTTTGGGACGGAGGGAGTATTTGAAACAAGAGTTTTAACTTTTAACCGGAACATGCCAACATAGAGAGTAAGATTGTTTGAATGGACCACTGCCATAGTTATCAAAGTCGAGAGGCGCCAAAAAGTCGATAGGTCCAAATTTGAGGCGAGAGGCGAGGCGCTAAAAAGGCGCTCACGGAAAAAATACTAGGAAAAAATACATAAAATATATATAACTTAGCAAATATCAACAAAACATGTTATAAATGAATATAATACAAGAAACTAAGTCCTAACATAGTATATATGATGAAATTCTGAACTAGTTTAAAATTCCAAGTAATATAATAAATAATTAAGCAACCAAAGAAAATAATTTTTTAAAAAAATAAAGTAAAATCCAAAAACAAAATGAAAAATTCAAATAATCCAAAATCCCAAATTAAAACTATAATAAATAATAAATATGTAATGATATAAGATAGCAGCAGCTCAGCACGTTAGAAAAAAAGGGAAAAACATGAAATAAACAAAAGAAATTACAAAATCATACTTAATCTCCACCAATCAACAAACCGATCGTGGGAAGCAGTTCGCAGGGAGCCGGCGACCTCGTCTGTGATGCTCCGGCGAGAAAATTCCGGCGCTGGCGCGTGAGGCTGATTCCGGCATCTTCCGGCGACGGCGAAAGCCCAGATGAGTTCGCCAGGTAGAGACGAAGCCATCTGTGCTGGTAGATTTCATTAACATCTAATATTGAAGCCTAGATCTAGAATCGAAAATCTCGGATATATGCCGGCAGTCAGCGCCCGACTCGCCCAGCCCTCTTCAGGCGACAAACCCTCGACTGACCTCGACTCTCGCCTCAGGCGCCAAAGGCGAGCGCCTTTGACAACTATGACCACTGTTTAGTATACACTTCCCTCCATTATGCCTTCAATATCTATAACTTGTCAACTTTACCTCCCCCATATCAACTATTTTTTGTAACTACACTACACCCAATTCCAATTCCAAGCACATTAACATATTTCTTAGTAATTTGACTTTTCAAACTTGGATTCTTTGGTCGTTACAGATGGAGTAATTTATTTTTGACTGAGGGTCGATTATAGATTGAGGTTGGCTAGTTTATAGCTCACATTGTGAAGTAATTGAATCAAATCGAACGTAGGTTCCATGGCATGACTAAATAAAGCTCATGGATTATAAATAAAAGAGCCGAGCTCGAGCACTCAAAAAGGACCACTAACTATTTCTTTGTATACATTTTCAGGGATGGAGAAGAAAAAAGCCAAGCGGCAGGTTCCAACTCTCCTCTTGAAGCATGTATGTGTCAAAAGCATGAACCCTACCTAACTAGACAGATCCTTTGATTTGGTCATTTATTTGGAGTGTTGATATTCGGATGCATCCAGCTTTAGCTTTATCCAATGTTGTTGTCTTGAGAAGTACACAGAGAGACAGAGAGACAGAGAGATCATTCAAGTAGAAGTTTAATTGCTGCGGACCTGCTTCCTTTTCTACCAGTTTCTGCCACCATTTGTATGTATTCTTCCTGGTTGATATATGTTGTACATTGGCTTGACCATGTAATAGCTTCAGTTGCTTTGGGAAGTTTTCTTGATGTAATATACAGGAAATGAGAATGATACGCAAAGCCTTTTTTTTTTGGTTTTTTTCTTCCCCCTTATTCATCCATTGTGTTCATTGATTTTCTTTGTAATTCATCGTGTTCATTGATTCTCTGTAGTTCTTTGCCCACCTTTCAATTCCCTTTCCTGTACTTTTTGAATCTTTTTAACAGTTTTGGATGTAAGTGTATACGTTCGGAGCAAGTGCATGTACATCAATGCAATTTGTCGATGAAACATTGAACTTTGATACCCCTCCCTTTGAAAAGAAATGATTACTCGAGCATGTCCACTATGGTAAAATGAGGCATTGAACTTTGTTTCAAGTTGAACCAAATTGAACCACGTACACCCCTATGAAAAAGTACACCGGAGAAAGACAACCCAGCAAAGCAATTCAAAATTAATGATGCTTTCTCCACATGAAAAAAATAAAGAGTTCCAAGCCTTTTCATTGCTGGAAATGGAAAGAAAATGAATCACGCCATCAACAGTCAACTTGAAGATTCCGTGGAAATACACATAAGGATTCCGAATACTGGAAAGTCAGAATCCTACACTATTAAGAAATACATAATGAATCACCATCATCTTTTACAAATGCTTCCATTAGAAATGATCAAACTCTGAAAATGGAACTACTCCCACTGTGTTTCCCAGTGAAAGGTCCCCTCCGAAATATTTATGGTTTTCTCTCCATTCCGAGAGACTGGATAATAAGGCGAATCCTCAGAAAATTCAGTTAGCATCGACTTCCAATGCAAACTTGGTTCCCAGTCAGCTTCCTTGAGGACTTTCAGTATCTCCGCCACCACTATTTTGCTTGCTGCCGAATTAAAATGTATTCCGTCTCTGTCAACAGAAATAGGATCAACTTCCTCGCTGTGATCTACTTCCTCTATTCCGATTAGTCCACGTTTGACATAATTTTTTCATATATGTACATAAACGTAAAGCACTCACCGAAAGTAAGCAGTCGACCAATCATGTCGTTGCTGAAGCACATTCCATAGATCAATGACCTTCAAGCTCGACTCATTGAATTCCTTGCACAAAGTAACGCAAGCATCTGAATATTGGTGGCATAATTCGTTTGATCGGACAGCATCAGCAAATATTTCACTGTTGATATGAAATGGAAAACCAATTTTCTGAGTGCAGTTTGGACTTGGGAACAATTAAGATATGCCTTCCCAGAAAACAACTGTGTGCAATTCAGTAAAGAAAACTACCTCGGACGTTGACCAATTTGTTCCTCATTGATAGGAGGAGCACTAAGAAAGATTACACGAGTCTTATCTGAAAGTTTCTGTTGCAAAAGTGATTCATATTAGAATAGTTGATAGTAACCCTAGCGGTTGAATATATACTCCGAGAAAGAATACCATGAGATATGTAGCAATCTTCTTCATGTTATCGATATATTCAGGAAGAGGTACATGAGGACCAAGACCAGAGGGGTGAGGGGCTACCGAGTCATTACCACCAAAATAAACTATCACCAGAGAAGGCTGTAAGGCTTCATCCTAAATGGAAATGACAGGATATCATGAATCACATGCTTGAATCAGTCATGAAAGGAGAAAGTGTTAACAGTGGAGGTTATTAATGACAAAATACAGCAATGGATTATAATCACTTTTGCCTAGATACAGATTTTACCGGGTTTAGAAAGGTGAAATGCATTATTGGTTGGACATAAAAGAAGTCTGCAAACAGCATTTGAAATCCAAAAGCAATTTCAAGCCTCCGAAAAAGGCACTGTATAACTACAACAAGAGCAGTGCACATGCAGACTGCTGCTGATTTTACTAGCAAAACTTAAAAGAGAACAATTGTGTACGTAATAACAGAAATTTGACGGATAATATGATCACTCGAGCCTTACTTGGAGTCTGTCTAGAGTCTAGACATAGGAATACCTTTGGAAAAACTTGCTCCAAAACTTGAAGGCCTCGCCTCGAGTTCCAACCAGCATATCCTCTCAGGCATATATCCGCCTATGCCAATTAAAGTGAAACCAAGTAGGATTAGAAAAGAAACAAAAGATTTCCATGCACATCCTCTCTAAAACATGCTGCCCCGGCAAGAGAAACACTTTTATATTCAAGCCAAACTCTATGTATGATAGTTGCATTCAGAGTGAAGGTAAGAGATGTTGCATCGCAGACAGACATTTCAAAATTGGTTTATGTTGATTGTGAAAGAAACTCAAGGGAACATGTCAAAACATTTAAAAAGAAAAATATTCTTCATTCATTGAAGCTACGTGATCATGTCATGTCATTATGCTCAATTTCAAGTTCAAGAATCGGAAATGAAAGCATAAGTTTGAATTCCATGGTACTCAATTCTTCTTCCAATTCAAAATCCAAGACTTTGGAATTAATTGAGTAGGTGAATACTATAACTTAAACCTAATCAAGGAATAGTACTGAATTTAAAAGCTAAATATCTAAAACTTAAACCAAATTTAAGAAGAGAGAGAGAGAGAGGACCTTGCGAGAGTAAATCTCGGAAAGAATGGAACCCCAACCACTATAGCCGTAGCTAAACTCAACTATTGAGGATCCGAACAAAACAAACTGCGGCCTCGCCGGTCTTACCATTCTCCCCACCCTCCGTCTTAGTGTGGGAAAATGGTTGGAGACGGTCAGCTATGCAACAGGATGCCACTGCCAGTACCAGTAGTCTCCCACAAATTATTGCAATCTCATTTTTCCACTTCAGTAAATGTTGGCAAATAATTAATTGCTCTTCTTTCCAAATAAATAGTATTGTCCATCAAACTTTTCTTTTTATGCAAATATTTTTATCATTTTATCACCACTTTAAATTACTTATTTTAATTATGATTATATACACGAGAACATTAAAAAATCACGCATTACTTCAATATTTATAATACGGTGAATTATTTTTTAAACGATACGATGGATCAAATGGTACGATTATTTAGGAACGGAAGAAGTACTCCCTCCGTCCCTAAATAATCATCCTGCTTGACCCGGCGCACAGTTTAAGAAAAAGTAATTGATTTGATTATTTATATTGGTTTAATGTGTAGTTTCCTTTAATGCTCATGTATATGTGGCACATAATTAAAGTAGAGTGAAAAAGTAAGGGTAAAGTGGTAAAAGTGATGTTCTAAAAAGGTAAGTTTCAAAATGGACAATTATTTTGGGACTGACGAAAAAGGAAAGGAGGACGATAATTTAGGGACGGAGGGAGTAGTTATTATGCAATACTCACCCCCTTTATGAATAACTTATCTTATTTTTCTTTTTCATAGGTTTTAAAAAATTGTCTAGTTTCCATTTTTCTTTAGAAAATATTTTTATCAATTTATTCATATTTTTCCTTGTTACTTTCATAATGATACCACATGCACATCGTTTTAAAAATTATTATTCTATTTTGAGATTTTTACTTAAAAGATTCACTTTCAAAAATTATGTTTATAATTTCTGTAACATTTCATCTTTACACCCCGTTTAAGTATTTTTTGTAATTATGATGAATTCCAATAACAATAATATTATCCTTAATTATTAAACTTTTCAAACGCAGGCTCTTCAGGTGGATAGAATATGTTGTATATCGTTCGGTTTGGTTCGACTTAGAACACAATACAAATTGAATCACATGTCATCAGTTTGTAAAAAATTAAATCGAGCTGAACCATTTAAAGTCTTGAAGCCAACCGAACCAAACCACGATGGTTCGATTTGATTCGGATCGGTTTCGTGGTTCGATCTGACTTAAAAAAATATGGGATTTCAACATTTAAGTAAACCAAAAGGATAATTTTTTTATAAAGAAAATACCAAAAAATCAAATATAATATGAATACATAATATTTAGATGCTTACATACAATCTCCTAAGTTTAAATAAAAAACATTGGAATAAAGTGATTCACACATGAAGTCATAAAACACTTAATAGTCAATACATTGAATCCAAAATATATAACCTAAATATAATAAAAGTACTTGATGTCAAGCAAAAACATTTATGTAAATTTAAAATATTATAATGAAAATGTGATTCAAAAGGACGCCCCATATAAAGATTAGAAAAAGACGAGAGAATATAAGAGAAGAGACGACGGGTAAGGATAGTAGTCTAAAGGTTAGAATACAAAATGTAAGAATTCTAAAAGATTGATGGTTTGACTTGAAATAATTTGGTTTGGTTTGACTCCACTCGATAAGTCAAACCGTGAGCTGAACCAAACCATTGATTTATCAAAAATACAAACCGAATCGAACCATATAAATCACGAAATCAAACTAAACTGCTCGGTTAGGATTTGGTGGTTGAGATCGACACATTTGGGAGTTTGGGATAGATATATTAAAAGTATATAGACAAAGTAAGCAATGGACGAATCGGGAAGCTTTAAGTTCAACTTTTTGCAACAAACTTACATAAGCATCTAAATATGGGGTGCCACAAATCTTTTTGACGGGCCAGAATCAGCAAGTATGTCACTACTGTCACTTAAGAAACAATTCTTCTTCCCATCCTTAAATTATTGTATTTTTATAATATCTTTTGGTCAAATTGGATGTTTTCCGATTTTAGTTTAAGTTAGAATTTGCATTACTTTCATTAATTTAAAAAGCGTCATAGTTTTTTTTTTTGGCATAAGTCAACACTTGTGTTGAGCAAATAAATTTTGGAAACAAAATCTTAGTAAGCAATTGTTAATTTAGTATTCCCTCCGTCCCTAAATAATCGTCCTAGTTGACCCGGTGCACTATTTAAGAAAAAACAATTGACTTGATTATTTGTATTTGTTTAATGTATAGTTTCCTTTAAAGCTCATGTGTATGTGGCTCATAATTAAAATAAGGTGAAAAAGTAAGGGTAAAATAGTAAAAATGATGTTCTAAAAAGATAAATTTCAAACTGGACAATTATTTTGGGACGGACGAAAAAGGAAAGGAAGACGATAATTTAGGGACAGAGTGAGTATATACTTTGCAACTCACAACTCTTAAAGCACCAACAATGGTATTTTTTGATGAGGTATTTAAAAATGAAAAACCTGTATAGTTGATTCTCTAGGGGCGTCGGGTGTCACATTATGATATTAGAGGGTCAGTTGTGGACCTTGAACAGGTTGTTGTTATAGAAGAGATTCTCTCTCTGTCTCTCTAATAGAGTAAAGGTTGAGAAATACAATACACAGAAATCATTCTCTCAAAAACCCTCATATTCATGTTCTTGATTTCAACAAGAACAAAGCCACTTTGATAACTTTTTGGTTTACTACTCTATGTTGATCCAATCGGGTCCACTCAAAATATTCTTCACCTTTTTACTTCCCAAGACAGCATTACCCTTTTAATTTCCATATTCACCCCTCTTTCCTGTGCACATGAAATTAAAAACATTTCACATTTTATTTGTAATTTACTGCTTGTTTGCTTTATCAAAGACTCAAATATGAAGTGAATTATTCTTGTGATGCAATATGGACATAATGGTAATAACATAGAAGAACATATTCAGTGCTTATTCTTCTTTTCTAATTTATTATTCAATAGCACTCACACAAAAACACACAAAAACGCATATCAGAAAAACACACACCATCAAAGCCCATTTTTTTTCCAATTACAGATTCTTTAACCCAAGGGTTTCAGAACCTAGCTATATGTATATTACCAACTCCAGAAACTGGCTGGACCTATTCCCACTGTGTTTCCCAGTGACTGGTGCTCTCAGAAACATTTAACGTGGTCTTTCCATCGAGAGCGAGGAAATCATAAGGTGAATCCTTGGAAAATTCAGCCGGGATTGACTTCCAGTGCAAACTCGGTTCCCAGTTCACTTCTTTGAGGGTTTTCAGTATCTCCTTCACCACTATCTTGCTCCCCTCTGCAGACAGATGTATTCCGTCTCTGTCACAAGGAAACAACGGATCAGCTAACAGTAAACGTGTTCTCATCTTCATGTTTTTGACCTGAGATTTAGAAGGCTTATCAAAAATGGTGTCCGTACAAGTTGAAGGAACCAAAACGAGTCTTCAACAGTCTTTACAATTTCGGATAAGAAACTTGTGTGTTATAACGAAGATAAGTGAAAAAGAAAGAGATTAAGAAGACCGGGAAGGGGTTGGGTGCAGTTTATACGTGAAAAGCACTCACGTAAAGCAAGCAGTCGACCAATCATCTCGTTGCTGAAGTGCAGTCCACATATCAATTACTTTCAAGTCCAACTCCTTGCACTTCTCTACCCAAGCATCTGAATATTTGCGGCACAATTCGTTTGACCGGCCAGAATCAGCGAATTCGTCACTGATTCCATGGAAGAACAATAGTGAGATTTTGACTTAACAATAGTTGGTATGCATTGAAAACTAATTTAGTTGAAATATTACCCCCAAGACAGACGAAGTTGATCAATGCTGATTGGAGGAGCACTAAGAAAGATTACGTGCGTCTTATCAGAAAGGCTCTGGTTACAAACAAGATCTGTGTTAGAATAGGCCCAATGATAAATTTTATTCTACAAATTTAAGTTAAAATATTTACTCAAAACATTGTACAAGTATGGAGAAGCCACTAAAACAAATTGCGCCAACCAATACTTGCTGCATTTTTGAGCTATTGATGCAAACGCCTACACATTAGTAAGTACCCAGGAAAGAATCCAAAAATACCTTAAGATGAGTAGCAATTTTCGTCATGTTTTCAATATATTCCGGAAGGGGTACATGAGCTCCAAGACCAGAGGAGTGAGGGGGCACTGAATCATTACCACCGAAATAAACTATCACCAGAGAAGGCTGTATGGCTTCATCCTAATTAATTATGAGAAAAAAAAAAGAAAGTAAGACAACAACATCCTAATAGGAAAGCCACTAAGCAAAAGTACTAAGCAAAATCACACCGACAAAACTCAAAGTTTACTGGCAAAACTGAAGGATGGTAAGATTACTTGAGCATTTCTTGAAGTTGTTAACAAAAATATATGATACCTTTGGAAAGATTTCATCCAAAACTTGGAGGGCTCGCCTCGAGTTCCAACCAGCATATCCTCTCAAGCATATGTCTGCCTGTGCCAATTGAAATTAAACGAACTTTTAAAATTTTAATTACAGAGGATGAAATCCATATCCTCACCAAAATTGTCTCAGGTGAAAGATTTAGTTACAAAGAATAATATCATGGATACTCAATCATACACATGTGGAGCTATGTTGTTACCTCATCCCACAAACTTGCATTGCGGATTAAGAAAGCTTAATGTAAATGATGTGCCCGGCCCAAATCCGGTTACGAGGAAAGCACGTGAGACCATCATGTGTTAGTCGTGAGCTCACAAACAGGAGGTGTATATGCCGGGAAAATGTTCAGCGAACAACTACACTCAATCCCCGACTAATCTTGGCCGGACCAAGGCCTTGCCTATCCGATCAGGGGGCCATGAACGGGGAACATTGATAGTATTGTGAGCAAGTATAGCTTGTCCAGACAGGGCCATGCCCATCCGACCAAGTATGACAACCACCGAGTAACGAAACCTTGAGGCCCAAGGCAATTCATAAGGTTTCCTTATAATAGACGAATTTCATCCTTAACTACTCTGGAAATCAAGCGGAATCCCGCTCTACACGCCTACAATGTAGAGACAGACCCCAAACCCTAATTGGCAATGACTAATCATAATTCTATAAGGATTCTACCACTTGGAGGCCAATATATACCCCTTCTAAACCCTAAACACGGTACACACATTCTTCTGCCTAGAAACTCTGTCAAATTGTTTTCTCTCTAAAGCATCACTTTTTACTCTCATGCCAGAGTGGTTTCGTGATAACCTGCCTTGCATTGCTACTAAGGTGTTCTTGTGATATTTGACGGATTTAGGTCCAATCCATCACAATAAGCCCAAATATCCCTCAATCATATTGGACGGCCCAAGACTATCAGTAAGGATCATAAACCCTTGTAGTATGGGATGGGATAAATATCAAACAACAAACAAACATAGTCCTCGGTCCTCAAAGGTGATCCTTTGTTGTACATGCTCTAAGGATCATAAACCCTTCTTCTTTTTCTCTATCTTTCTGACATGAATTCCATCTCCACATGTATTCCCAAAAACCTGCTCATAATGATGTTCTCCATCTAACTTGTGCAAATCATAATGATGTTCTCCAGTAAGTGAATGTTTCCTTCTTTTGAAATATTAGGTATACACGCAGCAATACAAATCTTTGCCAAGACAACAAAGTAACAGGATATGTGTTGCGAAATCTTTCAGCAGTGGGTTTAACATTTTAATTTATGTAGCCGAACACAATTAATTGGTACAAAGGCTTAGTTGAGTTGAGTGCTAATGCTTCTACTTTTGCTTCATATAAATTTTGAGCAGAGCTGATGTAATCAACATATCCTTTTCACCAATATTTCCTTCTTCCTAAAGTGATGTAGTGCTCAATCAATTGCAAGGTAAAGAAAACCAGAATTCGGAGCATGCAGCAGGACAGTAAACCATCCAAATTTCTGATGTGGCATTTATAGAATGTTGTTCAATTGTCAAGCTGTTATAAGGTGTTAATTTGTGGCCTTGCAAAGGAAAATAGTACAAGTACGACATTTAATAAACCTATGCCCAAGCTCAGCTTGACTTGTGTTGGGTTTGAGTCGAGCTCAAACATGATTTTGGTAGTTGCTGAGTAGGCATGTTTCAATTTATATTCTACAGGACTATGTTATTAGCAGAATGCAGAGTAGGCATGTTTCAATTTTTATACTTTCATGTTTCAGTTAGTATATTGTATATAATGTGTAGTACTTACTACTTAGTTGTATAGTACTTAGTAGTTGCTGCCCTGCTGCCTGTTTTGGCCCTATTTTGCTGCTGTTTTTGGACTGTGTTTTGCTGCTGTTTTAGAGCTGTTTTGGGGCTGTTTTGCTGTTGTTTTTGGGCTGGTTTTTGCTGCTGTTTTTGGGCTGTTTTGCTTCTGTTTTTGAGCTGTTTTGGGGCTGTTTTGCTGCTGTTTTGCAGTTGTTTTGCTGCTGTTATGCTGAGTTATGTTGCAAGGTTTTATGTGTTCCAAGTGGTATGATTTATATACAATGTGAGCTTGGTAGTAGCTGTAGCAGTAGGAGTACCGGTTATGTAATGGTAAGGTATCTTTGCTATACACGCTATTCCATTTTCTAAGCTGTGGATGCAAGATTTGGGAGCATCAGTTTTTGGTTCTCTCTCCCTTGATTACGTTAATGGAAATTTGGAAATGGTACATGTATTGCATTTTGACCTTTTACTTTATGTACAATCTTTATATAAGTAGATGTTTTTGAGCAAAAACATTACGCGGACAATTTTATTGAACCTCTTGAGTCCTGACTCCCTTTTTCTGCATCTGTTATAACTGGATCAATTTTATTCTTCCATTAGCATAATGTGATATCTCCTCCCTTTTATGTAGTTTTGTAAATGAGGCAAGTCAAGACCTGGACCTGAGTTGATCTGATCCTAGAGAGTTTTCTGCTCCTTTATCTTTGTTTTGGACTTTTCCAATGATTCTTTAATCGGCATAAAGTTGTCAACTATTGGCCTGTCTTAGATTGCATCAACACAGGAATATGCATCCTGTTAAGGTTCTAAAATTGAACCATGTGATTTCGCTAGTACATCTAGAAGCACTTGTTAAAAACTTGATGCATCTTCTTTGCTTTTTCTTTACTGAATACCTACTTTCTCTTAGGAGGAAGGTAGGATTGTGAAGCTCGGTAATATCTCCAATTGCAAATATTCTCGAGAAAGAAGGCTATAAAGCAATTTATGCGTCATGATTGGAGTCAATAGGTGTTGGACCTCAAATTTTGTTGTTGTTGTTGTTGGAAGTATTGTTATCATCTATTGTTTACGGAAAATGACTGCTCTTCTATTTCAGTTCAAGGTGGTGTTGATAAGATTGAGCTACTTCTATCTCAACTTAAGGGAAGTGACATGACAACAACAAGGCGATAAAAGTTGACATCACGCATCAGTTCCATTTGGTGGTAGTATTGCTGTTGACATGCATGATATATTCCTGAAGTTGAATGATATCGATTATTAATGATAAATTCCAAGAGGGTGTTGTGGGATGCTTTAGAAGCGCTTGCCCGTGCCCTCATCTTGGTGGAGAGCAATGGTTATGCTGGCTGAAGTCCCACACCCTTAAGTCAGGCCCCAACTTCCAAGCATCTGCAACAAATGTTCGTCATCCGGAGTTTTATGGAAGGGAAATGCTTAAGGCTTTAGGCGTGGCTGTTCAAAGGCTGTATTGCCAGATAGCTCTCACAGTGCAGTTGCCAAGATTTGCTGTTGGTATGCTTTTTCAGCTGTGAAGGCACAATCCTAGGCCGCCTCCATGTTCTTCCCGTCGAAGGCTCAATTTACGATGTTACATTCTAAAGTAACCATTTGTACGTTCAGATGCACTCTTATAGCTCTTTTACTGGTTCTGGATGTATAGAACTATAGAAGTAGTAGCTGGTTGACATGTTCATGAAGTTTATAAACAGAACAATTGCCTGCTAATGTTAAAGCCTATGGCTGGTTGAGGAATAGATTTTGCTAAACAATTGCTGTAAAAAATCTATAAAATAGTTATTTATCTAATTTCTTTACTGAACAGAAGATTGAGGCCTAAAATTTATGTTCTTATCAAAAGTGCCTCTGGTTTTTTAGTGTTGTATACTCCCTGTGCCCCTCCAAAATTAGTCCGACTTTGATTTGCTTTTTCCAGTCTGCTTGATTAAATCTTGACCAAAGATTTATAAACATATTTACTTGTTTCTTTTGAAATATGTGGTATTGGGTGATTTGAATTGAAATATTATCATCTTTACATCATCATCATCGTCAACTTTATTTATCAATCACATAAAAAGATACATATTTTATTGAAATTACTAAACTACACAACATATTTTTCATAGAATATAAATTTAAATTTTAAAAATTAAAATATTAGGAAAATATAAATAAAAAGGATAAAAGATATATTGGTAGTTAGGTTTGTTAGTTGAGATTTGAGAAATTTTAGGTTTTTGAAGAGTTATATGGAGAGTACTTATTGGGGTGAATTTTTTTATAAAGAGTTGAAAAGGTGTAACTGGAACAGAAAACGAGGTGCTTGGAGAGTGGTTTAGGGAGTTGTCATTGTGGTTGCTCTTATATGTTTTCTCTCTCTCTCTCTCTATATATATATATACCTTTTGCTACACCTCTTATATGTTCTCTCTCTCTATACATATATATACATATATAACGTGTTTGTGCAGAACATCGTCATCTTAGTTCCAAGTTCGCATGCCAAGCACAATACGCCAAATGTAGGGCCCACCACTACTAGGAAAAGCATTATTATGAAAAGAAGAAAAAAACGAAGATAAATTGACTCGCACATTAGAATCGTTTTATGTAATCAAGAATAATGCCTAAAATCAATACTTAATTATTAGGGCTATGCTATTATCACCTCGAATTTTAAACAAAACACTTCAAAATTCAAATAATACTCCAGTATTTTATTTAAATTATATAGGGACCATTTCGTACCTATCTTAATTTTTAAGCGCTTTTGTAATGTTCTTCGAGACTGTTAAATGTCTTTATTGAAAATTAGAGTAATTCCAAAATGTATGCTTAGTTTTAATTTTTAATTTTATTTTAAAATGAAGGATTATTTTTTGAGTCATTTTAGAATTGTGAGTATATTAATATTTATTTAAATATTCATGTTATATTATTGCAAATGGACACAAGAAGACGATAGTAAGCACCCCTTTTGAGAGAAAAACGTTTTTTTGTTTTTTAAATGAAAACTTATTTTGAGAGTTCATGGCAAACGAATTTGAACAATGGATATTGAAGGTTGTGAAATGGAGTTTTGAATTTATGTGGTCATTAAGGTGGGGGGGTTTGGAGAAAGGGAAAGGGTAAGACAAGCCGTATTACGTAATCACAACATCAATCAAAAACATATTCCTATAAACAGACCGTTAATGTGTAGGAATGAGATTCTCCAAATTAGTGGGAGTGGGATATTTAATCAAAATCAAGGCTTGCATTGTATGATGATACAACCATTGATACCAAAGAGCACAGAAACATCACCCAATTTCGTGAATTGAGAGAGAGAGAGAGAGAGAGAGAGAGAGAGAGAAGAGAGAACCTTGCGAGAGTAAATGCTGGCGAGAATAGCGCCCCATCCACCATTGTCAAAGCTAAACTGCACAATTGATGATCCGAACAATACGAATTGCGGCCTCACCGGTCTCACCATTCTCCTCTCCCTCTCTGCGTGTTCCGTTGTGGAATGTGGAGTAGCATGGAGTTTCCTGGCCTATGGGGTTTTAAACGAGGACGAGGAGTATCCCTTAAATTTGTTAAATAATAAGTGGGTGTAGAATATGTTTATGTGATTAGCCTACCCCCCCTTTTTAATTTATTTATGTAGGCAAGAATGTCAACTCTAAAAAAAATAACGATTAATGTAATTAAATGTAATTATCACGGTATTTTTTTTTAGTTCTTTCCCCGATTGCGTCTTAGAGCATCTTTAAGGGGTGCTTCGTTAGAGCAAAATCCTTATTTTTCTTCCTCCAATTAGGGTATCATCATCTTTTGCTTCATTTTGAAGATCCCTTCCAACCACTTAAAATATGGTGAACACTTCGAATGGTATTCATCTTCACTCCCCTCCTTTTTTATTTTCTTTTTTTAGTTTATATAATAGTTTTTATGTTTTAGTTTTTATTTATTTTGTTAGTTTTGTGTTTTGGTTTAAATACTACATAAAATTAATTCAATTTTTTATTTAATGCATAGTATTTAATTTTATATAATATTAATTCAATAATAATATATTTGTTTTGCTAAAATACATCAACACAAATTAAATGAAATAAAACATATTTTTTAAAATAGAATAATGAAGAATATACTTAAAGTATTTAATTTAGAGAATTAAAGTATAACTGTTGGAGATTGTGGGAAAATTCAGTGTTAAAATTGTATCATTTTAAATATTTGGTGAGATTTTTGCACCTCAAACCGTAGGAAATGATCTTAATCTTTCTAATTTACTTATAGTTGAAGATTATTTCCCATCTAAAGTCTTAATAGAATTAGGCAAAAGCATCTTAAATTGCTACATTACCATTTTTGAAAGAAAAAGAAAAACTTTTACTCCCCCCGCTTTCTCTAGGGTGGGGCTATTCCCACCCCAAACTTGCTTTGTACATCCACCCCCCCCATTTTAAATCTACACGATCACTCAATATGATTAATATATAATTTGGTTCAACAATTTTTTCCAAAATTTAAGTTTGGTCTTAGGGTTTTAAAACCTATTAATTTGATCCCTAAATTCTTCTTCTTCTTTTTTTGTTAGATTCCCCCTCCCACCGTTATCGTTACTTTTACCGTCTATTTTTTTTAATAGACCAAATATACCCTTATGGTGATTTCGAATTTATTTAAACAATAATGAATTAACTTTTCAAAAAGTCCAAAAATTATAGGGGGTCAATCTGTCAACTTAATAAGAGGTTCATCTTCAACCGTCTTTCTTTAAACGGCGCCTTGGCTAAAAGGTCCACATGCAACACATATGCTAAAGATCTTGGAGGAAGAGGTCCAAGGTCTATGCCTCCGGATGCTGTCCTCAATAGCCTGAAATTTAGTCTCAAATTATTGAGCTTTTTTATTCCTTTTTTTTGGGGGGGGGGGGGAGGAGAATCCAAATTCATGAACTACGATGAATCATTTTTCTAATGAGTCCTTATATGATTCCAAAAACCAAAAATATATCTGAATCTTTTTCTCCCTTTCCGGAAGACGAACAGAATGGGAGAGATTTGAATGCCTTTATGAACCAGATTTGAAAAATAGACTATGTTTTGCCTAATCTTTGGACTAGCAGAATTCAACAGGTCAATTATGTATGTCTTCTCCTCATGACTCCAAAAAATTTCTACCGACAAGCCTGCTACAATAGCAATGCAAGCATGGAAATCTATGACCCCATTACAATTATGATCCCACCCTTGACCCATCCTCTGATGCGAGATAGTCCATCCGTCCCAAAATATATGATGTTTTAAGACTTTTTACACATACCAAGGAAACATGATGTATCCAAAAAGTTCAGATACATTGGGCTTTGAATATCTGGATATCTGGCTTTCAATCTATCCTTGTCTTGAGGCCCAAACCTGTCAAAAAGCTTCCAAAACAAACGTAAACTGGGCAGGGGCTTTCCCTGTAAAAGCATTCCGGTGTGATAATCAGAAAACCAGCAAGTGCGTATATATTTTGACAGAGTTTTGCCTTGGTAGAAAAATCACATACCTCCCTCCTTTGTTTGGAAGGGTTTATATCCTCCATAGGAGACTGAATAACTCCCCATTAAATGTCAGCGTGTATGGCGGGCACATTAACTGCCACGTCCAACACAACGGCCTCATCATGAATGTTGAAGCGATTTTCCCGGAGATAACTGCCCACGTCCAGGATGACCGTTATTTGCATAACCATGAATGGTAACTTTGCTCGCTGAACACTTACTCGCTGGGTGTTTAGCCCCCAGCTCGTTGTATCTAGCTCCCAGCTCGCTGTACACTTGTCAACTTGGTATTCAGCCCCCAGATTCTGAGGGATAAATGCTAGGCTCTCAATCCAAGCTGATCAAAGTCTGGCTGGTGCCCGCTTCATAATTTCGACTTGAACTTTGGATTGCACGTGCTTCGCTCATGACTGAAGAAAATGTGTCTGGCACGTGACTCAGGTCTGGGCCTATCGGGCCAGGTAGTTCAGTAGCCCCATGCTCCTTGTCTGGCGAGTATCTATGCTTGGAGCGAGGAGAAGTATCCTGAACTTTCTAGGTCTGATCGTTTATAAGATGAGTCATTTTGTGGATTCACAAAGGGTTGTCTTCAGCCAAATGTTACAAGTGGGTGCCAGCTCAAAGAGGTTTAACCCTGAAAGGACGGGCCGCCATTAGCCGTCTTACACCGTCACGCGGGTTCATATTCCAAGGCATCATTTAATGCAATGCCTTGGCTTCCGTGCCATAATGATGGCACGAATTGTCCCGATCGCCCCCCAAACGACTGTTTTTACACTGCGATAAAATATGATAATGAACCAGACCAATTCCTAACCTTCTTCTTCCATTTCCTCCGTCGTAAGCTTTTTTCTTCCCCCAATCCTCCGCCTTCGTCTTACTGAAAAATCTTTCAACTCAGCACAGATGTATTACAGGTAAATCCCCGTTTCGTTGCCTAATAATGGTGATTTTCGAATCCAAAGTGTGTTGCTAGAGCTGCTAAAGGAGAGGATAACATTTTTGGAACAATATTTTGAAAAATGTTTTTTTTTAGTTGAAAAAAACAACGAGATCCTGGATGGGTTAGAAACTTTGGAAAAGAGATATGTCTGAATTTTAGCCAACAAAACTGGTAACCCCAACAAAATTGGTTTAAGGATAATATAATTTTTTGGTCCCTGAACTATACCAATTATATGCGTTTGGTCTCTGTACTTTTTTTGTAATGTATTTGGTCCTTAAATTAGAGTTTTGTTAAGAGATTACCCCCTGATGGGGTTACCGTCACTTTTGCCGTTAGACTTTTTTTGAAAACCCAAATATACCCTTACGTTTTAGCGAGCTGGGCGTATACAAACCAGAGACTGTCTTCCATTTTCTTCATTTCATCCATTCTATCATCTCACAACACTTCTCACTACACTATCTAAGCCCTAAAATCAGAGAAATTTCGCCTAGGGTTGAGTTCTTTCGATTTTAATTGTTTGTTTAGTTTCGATAACCTAAACGTTCTTCCCTTTCATCTACAAATTTAGTTCAATCGATCTCTGTAATTCGAAAAGGGGGTCATGACTTCGGCTTCCACAGGCCAATCACGGGCTACAGCTGGCATTTCTGTTCCGTGGTGTGATTGCAATATTCCAGCCCCATTGAAAATTTCACGAACTGATAGTAATCCCGGAAAGCTCTTCTATGGTTGTGCAAATTACAGTGTATGTTCTCAATTTATCACCAATTTTTATGCAAAAATGAATCAATAAATAGTTTCTATGTGATTATGGTCATTTTGTTTTTGTATTTTTTTTGCAGAAAACATGCAAAGGTTGTGGCTTTTTTGAATGGGCAAATGATACAAGTATAATGTGTGAAAATTGCACTAAAATGAAAGAGAAGTGGGCAAAAGCTGAAATGCAATTGCTTAAGCTAAAAGAGAGGAAAATGACACTTAAAAAGGAAGTGAAGAGGCTTGAAGTAGAACTGGTAAAGAAAGACATGGAAATTGGCATGTTGAAGTCTCAAGTTATAAGCAGTTGGAATGTGAGGAAGTGGGTTATTGTAATTTTTTTTGTTTGATTGTATATCACATTTTTGGCTCAAATCATAGTGGTATGTTTATGTTGCCTATAAAGAGGTAAACTTTGATCAAACCATAGTGGTATGTGTATGGTGGTATGGTATCAGTTGTAAATGTTCTGTTATATTTTGGTTGATGAATTTGAGCAATTGGTTGGCTGTTGAGGTGTTCTGTAAATGTTTTGTTACATGGTTGTTGAATTTGAGCAATTGGTTGGTTGTTGATGAATTTTTTGCAATTGGTTTGTTAGTGTTCTGTAAATGTTTTGTTACACAAATGTTCTGAAAATGTTTTGTTACATGGTTGTTGAATTTGAGCAATTGGTTGGTTGTTGATGAATTTTTTGCAATTGGTTTGTTAGTGTTCTGTAAATGTTTTGTTACACAAATGTTCTGAAAATGTTTGTTACATGGTTGTTGAATTTGAGTAATTGGTTGGTTGATGAATTTGAGCAATTGTTTTGTTACAGTAAATGTTCTCTTACATCACACCTATAAAGAGGTTGATTGGTTGGTTGCTGCAAAGAAACAAGTTTTGTTGCAAATTGGTATGTTGCAAATAAACATATTCATAACACAAGTCATAGCACAATTTACCCAACATGTCCAAAATCATAACACAATTAAGTTACATGCCCAAAAGCACAAGTTTACATGTTCAATTTGCCCAACATGTCCAAAATCATAACACAAATCATAACACAATGGTAAGAGGTTTCAGAACATTTACATTCCCAAATCATAACACAATTCAGAACACAATTTACCCAACATGTCCAAAAGCACAAGTTTACATGTTCAAAGCATACATGTTCTATCTTTGTCCAAAATTACATCACTTAACAACCTATCACTTTTTTCCAGTGTCAGATTTTGTCAGTACATGTCTTCCCCTCCAAACAAAAGGTGTATCACTACTCCTTGGTGACCCTACAGTATACATATTGCTGGTAAATTGGCTAGTTGATGTAGCTGGGCCTGTTTCATATCCATATGAGGTAGTGAATTGAGTTGGTGGACTACTTGGTTGTCTTGGTCCTTGAACTGGAGGGGCTTGGCTTGGTCCTTGAACCGAGGCTCTTGTCTTGGTCCCTGGTGGAACATAAGTGTCCAAATTCACACCTTGGATGCCCAGGGGCCTACAAATAAACACAAGAAACAAAAATAAGTTGCATGTACATTATTTAAGCATGGGGACCAATTTAGACAACCAAAGTAACCAACATACCTTATAAAATGTATCTCCAACTGGTGTGACATAAATTCCACAAAATGCATGGGTTGGTTCAGCAACAGTATGCACCTTCCTGGGCCTTCCTCTCTTTCTCTTCTCACCTTCAGGTACTTGAGTTTTCTTCCTACCATCATTTCTTTGCTTAGTATAAACTCTCTCAACAACTGGAGTCTTTCCTTTTTCCTTGGGTGTCCTTTTTTTCCTTGATGTAGCACCAACCTAAAAGAAAAGTAATTAGTATTTGTTTATCAGTTGTAAAATAATACACATAAATACTACCTTAGTTGTAACTGCATCTGGTACTTCTTTATCAATTGCATCTGCTTGAAGTAGCACCAACCTTAAACCAATTGATAGAAAGATGTTATGCAACAAGAAAGTACTACCTTTAAATGTTAAAAAATACTAACTTTAAAGTAAAGTAGTACCTTGCATCCTTTCTTATTATGACCAAGTTGATTGCAAACACTACATGAAATATCTTGTCCTTGCTTCTACGCTTTCTGTACCCCGGCTTGCTTAGGTTGTTCTTCATCTGGTCCCTTCACTCTTTTTTTCTTAGGTCTCCCTGGCATTGCCTTGGACATAGGAGGCTTCAAAGGGTCATTTGTAGACTTTGCCCAATTGTTTTCACCTGAGATAGGCTGAATACTCCAAGCATATGTCTTCAAAAATTCCTCCTTCTTATAACAGTTAGGAACATACTCATCTACATTCTTCCCAATACTAAGCAGCCCAGCAATGGCATGGCAACATGGAATTCCACTCAAATCCCATTCCCTACAACTGCATGTTCTTTTGGCTATGTCAACTATGTATCCCCATTTCATGTAGTCAACCTGAAACTTGTTATCTCCATTATAGGTTGCAGTCCACAATCTACATTCAGCAGTGTTTGCTTCTATTCTCTTTCTAATCCTAGGACATATGACATCCCAATGATTGGAAATCCATTCTCTTCTTTTGTGCAGCCTAGTCATTGTGGTCATTCTTAAATGTTCCAACAAGTAAATCAGTGGCTTACACCTAGCATCCAATAAGCTCCCATTAAACCCCTCAGACATATTATTTTCACAACTATCACAAAAACTAAATGTTTCAAAGAAAGCCTTAGACCACTTATTTGGATTTCTTTTCATCAGATCATTATATGCTTCTTCATCTAACTCCTTTAATCTCTGACAATTATTGTTATACATGTCCATGTTAGTGGACCTGGCAATTGCCCAAAAAAACCCTTGTATTCTGCCCCTCTGAATTGTTTTGCCCAATTAGCATGCACATGCCTAGCACATGCCCTATGTTCACACCAAGGCAGCATCTCTGACATAGATATGACAAGTCCCTGTGTTCAAATCACAAATTTTAAAAAATTTTAAACAAAATTTAACACATGTTATATAATATAAAAGACATGATATATACCTTTTGTTGATCTGAAATAATGGTCCAACCCCTTCCATCCTCCATTTGTAAGTCCTTGATAAGATGAGAAAGAAACCAGGCCCATGATCTTTTGTTTTCCACTTGTACAATACCCGTGCAACTGAAACATTTGATTGTTAGCATCCCTTCCCATAGCAATGAGTAACTCTCCTTTCATACACCCTTTGAGAAAACACCCATCCAAACCTAGTACCTTCCTACAACCAGCTAATAATCCTTTTTTCAGGGCATCAAAACATACATAAAACATCTGAAAATATGGACCATATGCTGGGTTGTTCATAGCATAATACACTTCTACAGTGCTCCCTTCATTAGTCCTCCTCAACTCATCTCTCAGATTCCCAAATCTTACCATAGTGCTCGTCATTGAACTAGCTAAAGCAAAGACCTAATGCTTTTCTCCTAGCCTTAGAGCAAGTTGTCAAAGACACATCCAATTTATATTTTGCACTTATCTCACCTTCATATCTTTGATCTTCCAACAAAGATCATTTTTTATTCTTTGGTAGTATTGGGTGGCAATCCATTTTGCTGTCAGTTGTCCGCTTCTCACAACTTTACTACACATATGTTTTGGGTGAAATGTACTAATCCTAAAAGTCTTCATTCCCTTGCCTTCACTTGCCCAAATCCTCCAAGGGCATACATTGGAATTCACACAAATTATACAAACCCTATTTTTTTTCATTCTTCATAAACTTGAAATCAAAACCCTTTTCAATTGCATATGCAAGAATCGCCTCTTTAAACTCTTTTGCATTTCGAATTCCATTCTACTGTGAATGTTATATCCTTTGGATCAATCTTTGGATTAAATGATCCATATTTTTTCTTCTTCTTTTTTCTTACTCCTTTTACCATTTTCCTCTCCTTCACTCTCTGCACTAAGTTCTGAATCAGTATCATCCATAAATTGCTTCTCAATTGCATCCATTTCCTGTTGGGTCAGATCTGGGTTATCATCAGCTGTTTTCTGAGATTCTGCATTCTTTCTTGATTTACTTTGATCATGATCACTATCCTCCTCATCATCATAATCACTATATTCACAATCTACTTCTTCTTCACTTTCAATAATATACGTCTCATCATCACTACTATCATCACTATAACCATATCTCTTCTCTCCCTCATCATCATTAGCTTCACAACTTGCATCTCCCTCATCATTATTAGCTTCACAATCTTCCTCTCCCTCAGCATCATTAGCTTCACAATTTTCCTCTCCCTCAACATCATTACCCTCACATCTCTCATCTCCCTCATCATCAGCCCTACTTTCTAGTGTACCAATTACGCAATCAACTACATCAGGCTTATCTATATCATGTTCAACATACATATCTATATCTATGAAACCAGTATCTAAATCACAGATACCAGACTTATCAGCTACATCACACATTATGTTCACTTCTGCATCACTATACATCCTCCTAAGTCCAGTATCTAAATCCTTTCCTGGAATCACATACCAAATACACTTAACATTCTTATAATTACATAATTCTTCAACCGCACTCTTTAAGCAAACAAAAGAGATATAATCTGTGTCAACTTCATTAATAACCTCAACACTATCCCCTGTGTATTTCAGCACATCATCTTTCACAAATCTACCCCCATGGTGCACATTTAAATTTAAGATACCCATTCTGCAAACAAATGGTATATACGTTAGAGAAATAGCCTAGGTGGTAGACATCATCAATTGTAAATAATGTTGGGGAACAATTTTTGTCCCCCACTATACCTCTCACACATTACCCTTTATAAACTTACCCCATCTCCATGCTACACTACTACACATGCACATCAAGTGGTCCTAATAGAATATAAATAGGTAAGCATAAACAATAAGAAGGGGTCTACTTTTTGTCCCCCAAGTATGACTTTACAGACATATCACATTGGCAGAGAGACCACTTTCAATAACAAGATGACCATATCACATTAACATTAACAGGGAGACCACATATTTAGACAACAACAAAAGATAGTGACATCAGGACATCCAACAAAACCAATAAAATATGACCTAAAGTTCTATAAGATAACATATAGCATAAAAGCCCCAAAAAAATATGCATTATAGGTCGCCCAATTCGTACCAATTGACTTCTAAAACATAATTAGACATTGAAACAATAAAATGTAAGTTAAAAATCTACTACAAATACCATAAAACACAATCAAACTGAGAAAGAACTAACCTTGACACAAAAATCAGAAACAACCCATGTTGAAATCGAAGGAAAACAGAAACTTTAATTCATACCATAAAGCCATTAACAAGTTAAAATATTGTTGTAGATAAGCATAAACACTAATTAATTGCGTACCTTTTGTCTTCAATGCCTACGATTCTTCAGAAGACGACTAGATCATGATCTCTGAAATTAGGGTTCGCGTAGTGTAGTGAGACGATGATTTGGGTGAAATGGGGTTAGCCCTTAATTAAACGACATTGTCCCTCTTAGTATACGTCCCACTAAACGTAAGGGTATATTTGGGTTTTCAAAAAAAGTCTAACGGCAAAAGTGACGGTAACCCCATCAGGGGGTAATGTCTTAACAAAACCCTATATTAAGGACCAAATACATTACAAAAAAAGTACAGGGACCAAACGCATATAATTGGTATAGTTCAGGGACCAAAAAATTATTTTTTTCTTGGTTTAATCCAGTCGGAGCCCGGCCCACTTCGTAAAGAAACGCGCTTTGGAACATGCGCATCCTGTGTTTCTCACTCTCTTCAGTCTCTTGTTCCAAAGACTACTCCGTAGTTACACAAACACAGTAGTCAATGGACATTGCTCTGTTCTCCCCATCTTCGCTGTTCGCTGACCAAGACTCAAGCTCTTCTGGTACACACACACACTCATACTCACACTCTTTCAATTGTGTTTTTAAGTGACGAACACTAATTATGGTAATCGCAGATGGGGAAGCAACTGAGACACATCAGAGCTACGAGGAGAGAAGTCACCAATTTCCTGGAATGGTTAGTGTTTAACTTGTCTAAGCCCATCTCCTCTATCGATTTTATGATTGACTTACCTTTTCTTTTACGCCTTTTGATTTTACAATTTTTTTTTTTTTTTTTTGTCCTTTTGGTTCAGAAGTTTTTTAGTAGCAATTTCTTTGTGTAGATTGGAATCAAAATTGTGGTCTTTAATGTGATTAGTAAATACTACTCCATCCGTCCCTAGCCAAGTGTCATTTTTAAAACAGTTTTGTCCAAAGACTAGTGTCCAATTTCTAATGAATTTACTAAATTTACCTTTGCTGAGCATCATGTTCCAATACGTACTTGTTTGTAATACTATAATATGGACACTAGGGATTTTCATGTGGACGTGCTACTAAAACTGTTTAAAATCATCTACCTTAGTTCCTGTTAAAAACCAAGAAATGACAATGCATTTATGCACTTCGCGAATGGAAATCATTTGAAAATACAGATTTATGTTCATTTTCTGCTGGTTTGAATTTGGAAAGATAAAGTTATTGATAGCATTTCTAAGAATAATCGAAGAATGGCGGGAACTAGGTCAAATGATATGATTGGGCAGTAAGAGAGGAAGGAGTTAGGCAGTCAATTGTGTATCTACTAGTCAATCAGAATGGAATAGCCTGTCCAATTCAAGGACACAGTATTTGTAGTGTTGGTCTGGGAATGCAGGTGCAACCAACACTGTCTGCGTAGCCAATTAAAGTTCTGGGAACTAGTAGCCATTCTGTGTTTTGTTCATCACGCCCGAGAACATGAAAAGACTTCCCTTTCACTAGATTGGTAAAGTTTGAGTTCGAATGTCAACTCTCATTTTAATGGCGAAGGCATGAAGTGCCTTCAGCAGCTGAATGTAGGGGTGGCAAAATGGGTGTTATGGATAAATGGATAATAGGCCATTATCCATGGTTGTCCATGGATAATGGCCTATTATCTATTTATCCATAACACCCATTTTGCCACCCCTAGCTGTATGGCATAATGGCGCAGTCCGCTGCACTAATGTTGTGAAAATATGCACAAAATCATAAGTGGTGTGTCTTTTCTGGTGCTGCTATATGCGTTCAATATTCTATGTTGAACTTGGGCTATTGGTGGGTTGAAGATCATAATTGTCACGTCCTTTGAGCCTGATAGATGATCCACATGTCATAACACTTACCATATGCTATTTTAGAAGATTAACACATGATTACAAACATTCAATGGGTTTTGTTTATAAAAGTTTTTCTTACAATTTGTGGCATTAGTGGCCATTGGAAACCTGTTTATTTGATCAATGACGGTTAAGTAGAGCCTACTCCTTCCTACGAAACTGAGACACCTCGGATTTAGTTCTCCATTTCCCACAGTTTTGCTAAATGATATTTCCAATATGAGATGAGCTTTCAATTCCTCCCCTTCCCCCCACCACAATTTGTGCTGCATGAAGGAGAAGGGCGCCTAAGAATGTAGAAGGGACATACATGATTATGATCTGTGGAATTCACCTTAAAATTTCTTTTGGTTTAGCATTATGGATGTCCTATAACCTATTATTTGGGGGATAATGCAAATAAAGTAAAGTCGCAGTGTTGGACACGCTTATCGACACGTTTGGAGGCACAGAATTACGATTTCTAGAAAGACATTAGGATTTTACTTCATGGAAGGTCAACTTATTTACGGAATCCCCTCAAGTTTGTGTTTTTATTCTATTCATGATATGCTTAGAAAAGTCAGCATGAAGTAACTATTGGTGCTTTTACAAGTATTTATGTTCCTTTCTTTTTATATATCTATTTAGATATTATCTATAACTAAGGCCGCGTCCTCATGTCTTGAAGCTCACCGTGTCGGACACCAAGTATTTATGTCAACACTCGAGAATCATGTCCATGTCCAAAAATCATAGGTAATTGATAGGTGGAAGTACTTTTGTTCTGCTCTCTAGATTTTCTGCTGTTACTAGTATTAAAGTAAAGCATTGGACAATTCTTGCACGCTTGATTCCTGCTAATTATCTGTGTTAATTTATTTGGAAATAAAACTGAACACGCTGTAATTATCTCTCTATGGACTAAATTGGGATTCCTTAGTTTGTTGCAAACGCTCTCTAATCATGTGTATATTTTTGGTTGGTAGCAGGAATTGCTCATTCGGGAATTTTCTTTTCACCAGCTGAATGCCAATCTACTTTGGCCTGGGACATTTGCATTTGCAGAATGGTTAGTTCAGCACAAGTCATGGATAGAAGGACGACGCACGATTGAATTGGGCAGGCCAGTCCTCTTTGGGTGTAATCTTGTGTATATTTATATTTTCCCATGAAATTGCTACTGAATTTATCACTTTTTCTCCTTTCACCATCACAGAGTTACACTTCTGATTCTTGTGTCTTTGTGATGAAACACTTGTGCAGTCAATTTTACTCAAGTGCAATAATCCCTTAACGAACTGCAAATGAAAATCAACTAGTACGGCTATATGATTAGGCAACATTTATACACATATGTTTAGAGTAGTTTTTAATTAAGATTGTTTTGTGAGCTGATACCTATGATATAAACGATATGAAAGGCAATCTCATTAGAACAAGTCTACAACAATTAGGTATGAAAAATAACCCAAAAATTTAATGCTTTAATGAGAATTACCAATTTATTATTGGTGTATGTATCCACTATTTAGTGCTATGTAAGACAAAGGCGAGATCTAATGATCCACTAAAGGAGGCACTTGGTGTGGGTGCTTTGCTTAGTGGCTCTAGCACTTATTTTCTTTTTGGGCCACAAAGTGTTTGAAAGTTAGAACTCAAAGTCAGCACGTAACATGCAATTGTGCCTTCCACAATTGGACATGGCGTTGTGTTTTGTCAAGAAATAGATTAAGATTCATTTAGTTGATTTTGTCTCTCGCATAGAACTCTACATTTCATATACATAATTTAGCCTGCATCCCATTAACTTGGGGTCAGCTTCATGAATCCTTTTATGTCTCTATGATTCGGTCATAGAGACATGACAAAGTTTTAATTTGGCTGTGAGGCTATAGAATGCAACCCTCCTCTTTTATTCGGGCTGGTTTGCTGTATATGAAAACTCATATAGATAAACAAGCATATTCGTAAACAAGTAAAATAAAATAAAAATTCATCAAAAAAAGAAGTAAAATTTAAAAAGAAAATGACTAGCGCAAATATTGATTGGCACCATTGCTTTTAGTCAGGCTTCTTGATGCTTAGTTCTTGTTTTATGCTGCTATGAGCAAGATTATCTTCCTTAATCTCTTGAGATTCTGGTGTAATATTGATAGCAGTGGAGAGTTTGGCTTAGTTAGAGTTTTTTCTTGTGAAGAGTTGCGTCCCTGATATTCGTTTTTTGGGTGATGGCAGTGGAACAGGTGCATTGGCTATCTTTTTGAGGAAGGTGTTTCAACTAGATATTACGACTTCGGACTATGAAGATCAGGAAATTGAAGAGAACATAGCTCATAATTGCAGGGTTAATGGAGTTACTCCAGTCCTTCCTCACATAAAGCGTTGGTCCTTTCTTCGTGAATCCTTTTTATTTATATTATTTCTTTCTGTAATGAAGAGATACCAGAAACAATATTTATCTAAAAAGAAAAATCCCGTAAAACGATTGAGAGTCTTGACGCCCGAGTCTTGAAATAGGATTTTTGCATCTTATTGTGTTTACCTTTTATTTTCTTGCACATGATAGGCTCGAGGTGCCGTATCTAGGAATTGGCCTTGTTGGGGGGTAATTCACATATGCAATTAAGCCTCGTGAGACTGTGAGAGTGGAGGTCATTCATCTTTTATTATAAGGTGGGAGTCATAGCCCCTCTCCACCCCCTCGCTCCACCGTTGTCATCTGCAGTCGTTTGTTCTTTGAATCAACTTGTAAATTATTGAGATCCAATGGTATGATTCTGACCTTGAGGTCCTTGGTTTCAATGCCCTTACCAACGAGGGGTCACACTTATCAAAAAAAGAAAAGAAAGACTATTGTCATTCTTCTTTTATAATTATGTTTCCTTGTTTTTGGTTGATTATATTTAGTTACAGGTAGCTGATAATGTATGCTTACAAGTCTGTTTGGTTTTATGTTCAGATACATGGGGAGATGCCTTTCCGACCGCTGACCCGGACTGGGATCTGATTGTTGCTAGTGATATCTTACTGTGTAAGTGCTTAAATATCATCGCAGCTCCAAAGTTGAGGATAATTAATCTCATTTGCTTACGTAGCACTGCAGTGATAACTTGTTATTACTAAAGTTCAGTTTGATCTCTGCCTTATGAATCAATTTTTTTATTAATTAATTGATTTTCTTTCTATTGGCTTTCTGTTATAGATGTGAAACAGTATACAAACTTAATAAAGACGCTATCTTTTCTCTTCAATTCATTCAAGCCACAAATGGATGAAGTGAGTCCTCAAGGAAATGACAAACATAATGGTAATTGTTTGTTGCTCCAACTCGTTCCATGTATAGCATTATAGCCGAAAAATGGAAAGGTCAACTAACCTTTTTTTTTTGGTAGATACGCTTGCTGTGCTGCCCCGACCAGCTTTTTTAATGAGTTGGAGGCGCAGGATTGGAAAAGAGGACGAGTCTTTGTTCTTCACTGGTTGTGAAACTGCTGGTCTTGAAGTACAACATCTTGGGTCTCGAGTCTATTGCATTAAGCCTAAAGAAACTATAATCAAGGAATTGATTTAAGCCGAGAATTTTCTACAAGTAAGATTAATTTTTGCGAATGCTTTCGATGTTTCACTTGAATGAAATTTCTAATTTTAGTACATGACCTCACTTCCTTTGGCTGAGCATTTGGAAGTCTGAAAGTTGAGCTCCAAACGCTGTACATGACGCCTTTGCGGACCCACAACGTGTGTTTGTATTCAAACACAGCTGAAATGCTAACTTAGCTTTTAGTTAGTTTTGTTTGTTTTTTCGTTCATGTTTATGAAGTTAGAAACCTATTCCTTTCGTTCATGAATGTATCAAATTACCTTAATGTCCAATTTTCTATTTGACGTGATTATGAATTGAAGTTAATCTTAAAAGTATACTGGTGTTGATAAGTACATACGTTTTGTGTCTGTAGTTAATAGTTATCTCTTTTTCTTTTTTTTTGATAAGTTAATAGTTATCTCTAGGAGAACAAAGTACTCTTCGTTAGGGCTATCTAATAACCTGAGCCGGCTCAAGCTCAGGTCGGCTCGACTTGTGTTGGGTTTGAGTCGAGCTCGAACATGATTTTAGGCTTAAGGTTTATACCCAACTTAGTTTGGCTCAAATAAGTTTGGTAATCACAAATATGCACTGTTAGTATATGTATACCTTTTACTTGGGCTCGAGTTAAGCATGAGCTCTGCTTCGTTATAGCTCCTTTATCTATACTATTATAAAGGGGGAAGGTGGAAAATGCATAGTGACTTGAAGCCCTGTCACACTGTTTAAAATTACCTATATAATCTCTAAATTTAATAATCAATTACCACTACAAATACCCAAAATAGCCTTAAGGAAACATTCACCTAAGTAATAACTACCCACAATCAAAATAATACCCACCCTCAATTCCAATACGCTAATATTAACCCGATTCAATAATTATAAAACTAAAACATATCAAAAAAAAAAAAAAAAAATATATATGTATGTATGTATGTATGTATGTATGTATGTATGTACACATGTGTGTGTGCTACGTTACTAGTTGAAATAATTGAGTTGAGTTCAAACATGGATTCCTTTACTTGAACTCGATTTGAAATGGAAGAACGCGAGCAGCCCTGCGCTTCTTAACCAGATCTATAATGACCTTTTGCAACCACTTGTAAATTTGCAATCAGTTAATACATGTCCATTTATTTAACGCTGAATAGAAGAGTGTGGTGGCTGTGCCAGCGGTGGCGGTGGTGGCATAAGTTACTTCACGTTTTTAGTTTCATTCGCAAGTGGTGGTGTTTCGTTGAGCCTGTCAGATGGTCATTGCGTGGGTCCCTTGGCCATTTTACACCAGTGTTAGAGCTGATTGGGACCAAGATTAATGAGGGGTACAAAGCTTCCCACCCGTATTTGCAATCCTACCTTCTCTTCTTTCTCATCACATGTACTGTTGCTGCTTTCTCTCTACTCTTGACAAATTTGCCACTTTTAAGTAATAGATTTTCCTATCTCTAACATTCACAGCCACATGTAACAGTCTGTATCCCATAAGAATCTTAAAACAAATCAACTGAAAGTGAAATCAAACTACAACATATCATACAAAACTAGTACTTGACCTACATTTGTTTTAGGTATAGTAGCTTTGTTTTGCACATATTAACTCGAAGAAACTTCGTCGAAGTTTCGTGCAGTCCCCACCCTTAAAACATCCGCCGTGCCCAATCAGTGCACTGTCTGGCTAGATTCGAAAAAGAGTATAAACTTTGAATGAAGAACCTTTTTGATTTGTTGTTTCTTCATTTTCTGTTCAATTTTGCGAGCAATGATTTGCTTGTTGAAAAGGAAATGGAACCATATCCATAAACACCCAGTTACTTAATTTAAAAAAAAAAACATTGAGTGATTCGAACTTCGTTGTACAAGAAGTTGAAGGATGAAGCTTCCTAGAAGCTCACTTAGGATTCATCGCACACAATGACACATACTTGTACAAAAGATAGGGATGGGGGAGAAAAGTAGGCTGTGGGGGTTTCTTTGGAGGGAAGCGTTGGGTAAAGGTCACTAGATGTTGGTATATACACCTATGATTGTTCAAGAGGTTAACTGACATGTGACCCCAGCATGGGTGGTTTGATCAGTAGAGCATGTTGTTATTTTGTGGTAAGGTAAAGTTCACGGGCTAGTAATTAAAATGAGTTGAATCGACTTCAAGTTAGGATTATGGTCGGGATGACATTAGGTTAGTGTGAGTGTGAGTGGTTTGGTGAGCCATGTGACAAACCAAAATATGTATAATTTGTGCTCTATGCACTAATCGACCTTATTCAGCCGACTTGTCACATTGATTCTGATTCTGTGCTCACGTTTTGGATGCATGAGAATGAGTTGAGCTAGTTCGAGGTGAAATCAAGTGAACGAGCTTTATTTATAACCCGATTGTTGGGAAGATATTGGGGCCGGGGCATTTTCAGAGAATATTGGAAACTAATCTGATATCGCTACTTGGGTCATAGTTTCCACCAAAATCATCGTTGCAACAACAAAATACATGATTAAATTCACAACTAAAAGCGAGACGATCAAAATGTTGGAAGAAGAATGATAAAGTATCGCTAACAAATCGAATAAAACTTATACCAATTGCCATGGGAAGAAAACTTGTACACTAAAATGTTCCAAGAAAACTAGTAAGTGGCCAAATTTAATAAGAATAGGTAATTTATAGGCCAAACAAAAGGATTTTAGCACACTACTTGTTGGAAATTTCGTACCAATTTCTCTATTTTGGCCTATACACACACAGCTCAAATTGTGGACGAATTATTTTGGAAACATCAGCTTTCATCTGTGGTGTATAAATCACTTTCAGTTGGGTATTTTCTTTTTCTTTTTATTTTTATTTTTAAATTTAAATAAATTTATTTGCATGTAAGTTAAGAAATGATATTGTGATATGATTATGATCTCATTCCGTTGTTGTTTTGTTGAGTCCGTAAGTGGGCATAACTGTAAGTTCTTGTTATTGTACGGCTGGGAAGTTTCATGGAAATTTCGAACAAGAGTACAAGAGACCGTACAAATCACAATTGTGGAGGAAAACTTGTACAGTGTGAGTGTTCCGTCCATCTATTAAAAAAAAAAAAACATTTATTGTGAATTGGATCAAAGACTACGTAATTGAAATGTCAATTTTTTAAAGGAAATGGCAGTTTGCGGTTATGCATTTGTTGCATATAAATAATTTACATAATGATCATTTAAAGAGTTATAAAAAGAAATTCAAAGTTTTTGTTCCTTAAAATGCATGATGGTATGCGGTTTATGGCAAACTTATTGAGTAAGTTTTATGTAAGACGGTCTTATGGATATTAATTCGTAAGATAGAGTCTCACACTCTCACAACTTAACTTACTAACTTGGGTAAGGAGTATCTGTCTTACAAAAAATATATGTAAGATTGTCTTATCTAAGTTTTTGTTCAACTGAGTAAGTACGGTCTTACTGATTTTAATTCGTGAGACGGAGTCTTACTTTTTTACAGCTCAACCTATTAACACGCGGTGGTCGGGTAAGGAGTATTTTTTTTTATAAAAAATTACCGTAAGAATGTCTTACCTAAGTTTTTACCTTTAATAATTTAAAGTTTGATTATAACATCTTTTATTTCCTAATTAGAACTACATATAGTAAGCCAAAAATAAATAAAAGAAATGAGAAAGTACCAAATACTATTTAATTTATTACTTTTTGAAAAACAAATGATCACGCATACACATAATATGTTGTCTTCCAACTTTACCGTTAAAGTTGATGTGATACGTAATCTAGGTAATTGATTGGGGTTATTCAGAGGTCAGAATTTAATTTAATTTACTATCATCCTACGGCTGTCATTTATTTGAGTAACCTCCTCTTCTCGGTTTCCTTATACTGTTAGAATTAGATTTCCTTATAAAACAACTAGGTAATTAACTAGGGATATTCATAGGTTAAGATTAATTCTTTTACTGCAATCTCACGCTCTACATTTAATCTATATTACAAAGAAGCTAGGTAATTTATTAGAGTTATTCAGAGGTCATGATTTAATTTAATTTACTATCATCCTACAGTTGTCATTTATTTGAGTAACCTCTTCTTCTGGGTTTCCTTATATTGTTAGAATTAAGTTTCCTTATAAAACAACTAGGTAATTAACTAGGGCTATTCATAGGTTGAGATTAATTCTTTTACTGCAATCTTACGCTCTACATTTAATCTAAATTGTAAACGTATTTTTCCAATTTTACTGTTTCTTTTTCTTCCAAAAATAGATAACTGTTCCAATAAAGACATACGGCTTACTTATTATTTACGATTTTACAGTTTTACATTTATTATTTTATGGTTTTACCGATATTGTTTTACTGAGATTTATTTCCTTATATTGTTAGAATTAGGTTTCCTTATAAAACAACTAGGTAATTGACTAGGGCTATTCATAGGTTGAGATTAATTCTTTTACTGCAATCTCACGCTCTACATTTAATTTAAATTGTAAACGTGTGAAAGATAGTTACTTTTTCCAATTTTACTGCTTCTTTTTCTTCCAAAAATAGATAACTGTTCTAATAAAGACATATTCTACGGCTTACTTATTATTTACGATTTTACAATTTTACATTTATTATTTTATGGTTTTACCGATATTGTTTTACTGAGATTTATTGTCTTAACGTGCATAACTAATCAATTTAGTTTTAGTCCAGCGGTAAGTTTTGAATATTTGTATTTTAATTTTTTTCTTTTTAATTAATATCTTAATTAATTAACTTAATCAATTTAATTTTTTTCGACCCACAATTTCGTATACAAATAAAAAAAATCGTAAGTTTTGTAATTTGAAATATTTGTTTTTTTCTTTTTAATTGTTATCGTAATTAACTTAATCAATTTTAATTTTTGTCCAGCCAGTTTTTTTGTTTGGCAATTTAATTGTTTTTCCGATCCGCAATTTCTTATACAAATAAAAAAAATTCATAAGTTTTTTTCGGCTCGTTTTTTTGGCCGGCCCGCATTTTCTTGTACAAATTATTAATTAATCTCTCCGTTCCGGACAAAGAGGCCTTTACGGTTTTACAAATATTTAGTTGCCGTTTCTTAATTAATTTTTTTATCATGCTCAGTTCATACATTGACCACGCTCTTACTGGCACCGTACCATCGGCATGGGCACGAGTTTATTTTTATAGAATGTTGAACATCTTCTCATTGTTGTGGTTTCGTTTGTTGGGGTATGTGTATTGGTTTCCATTGATTTAATTGTCATTTTTTTTAGCTTTTAGGGTTGATTAATTTAGATCAAATGCATCTTCGTTCGCCTGTTAGATTTTGTAATATAGATATGTGGGAGGATAAGAGTTTTGTAGATGAAGCAGAAAATTTAGTTAATTGAATATGTTTGAATTTTATTTGTCTCATGTGTAGGTGGAAATAATGGACAAAGTTATTGCATCTCATGTTTACAAAGTTAAGCAAAACCCCCCAGAAGAAAAAGACTGAGTTTTCGTTATTGAGAAAACAATAAAATTTTCTTTTTGTATTTTAACAGTAGTTACAATTAAAATATTTATTTCTTGGTTTTCTTAAAAAATAAATATCGAAGTAAAATATTTTATTTTGTTAGGTATTTGGGTTCATTTCCACATTATTTCATTTATTAATAAATTCTCAAATTGGTGCCATGTCATCGGCACGGGCAAGAGTACTAGTTAATTTTTAAATTCTTACACCGAAAAATAAATATGTAATCATAGGAAAATATTTTTTTTAGCTTATTTTGAAAAGAATTACTAAACACTTGAAAATAAATTTTTTTCATTTTCTAAAAAATATTTTTTGGAAATCATTTTTTGAAATTCATATTCCGTGAAACAAACAAAGCCTTAGTTTATAACGTGAGATTATTTAAAATATTTAAATAAAGAAGGAACAAAAAGAAAAAGACTTATTTCCTTCAAGTTTGATCAATAGGGAATAACGATGGCAATGAGATCTGTGTTGCATTTTTCTATTTCCATTTCCTTTCAGTCTCATTTCCATAATAGAAAATTAAATGCAATCAATCCTCATTCTGTTTTGTCCAAAAAATTCACTATTTTAATTTAAGATGTTTTACCTAAAGAGTTAACGTTCAAAAACTAAGCCATAAAAATATCATTTTATTACTAATTGATTATTAAAAGTGTTATTTTCTAAAAAAACGCTTAACTTTCAAACGGAGATTCTTTACCCGAAATAGAAAGAGTAATTGTTTTCATTCTCAACTTTCAAAAACTAAGCCATAAAAATGTCATTTTATTACTAATTGACTATTAAAAGTGTTATTTTCTAAAAAACGTTCAACTTTCAAATGAAACTCTTTACCCGAAATAAAGAGAGTAATTGTTTTCATTCTCATTCTTGTCTCTCTTAGCTCTATTCCATGTTACTTGCATATTCCGACTCCTTGGAATGAAGATATATTTCACATATAACTTGCTGATTTTTATATTTCCTCTATTTCGGGCAAAGAATCCACTATTTTATTTTAACACGTTTAACTTAAAGAGTCAATTTTTTAAAATTAAGACATAAAAGTGTTAATTTTTTATTAATAAGCTACTAAAAATATCATTTTCTTAAAAAGTTTATCTTTCAAATGAAAACTTTTTTGTTCGAAACGGAGAAAGTATTACTGTATTATTGAATGAAATTTTTATGTCAAACTAAATTAGCGATCAAAACAAGTAATGTACCCCGATACGTCTACTGCTTGTTACGTTCCATGTAACACTTATGTTTGAAAGTTTCACTTAAATAATCGATTATGCTTACAATCTCTTTACTCTCTAAATGCGTTCACCTTGATTTTGTTCAAACATTTTATAATAATGATCAATTCTAAACATTTTGTAATAATGATTCATTCTAATACTTGTTCGTTTCGGATAAAAAATTTCGTTTAAAAATTATTTTTTTAAAAAACAATGACACTTTTAGTAGTTTATTATTTATTATTAATAAAATGACATGTTTATGCATTAATTTTTAAAAGTGGATTTTGTAAGTGAAACATAATCTCTTTAAGTAAAACATCTAGAATACCATTTCTTAGATAAAATGAATTCAGCCCCTAAGGGGGTGGCCCAGTGGTAGACATGAGGTTTCACGAAGTGTGAGGTCTCAGGTTCGATCCCTTCACATGCCCCCCTTAAGAGGAAAAAAAGAAGATAAAATGAATCTATAACTATTACTAAAATAGAAGCTGCCATGTGGCGGCTTCCTGTGAAAAGCTAAAAAATTTAAAGAAATTCGGTGTTACCATGTGTCACCTTCGAAATGGTAAGTTTTTTTCATTTTTTTAAAAAATTGATTAGTTTAAAATAAAATTATAAATCTAATTAGATAAGATAAAAATCATAAAACTAATTTGATAAGATAGATGTAGGATATAATTTTACGAGTAAATTTATGATATATATTTAGGATTTTGTTTTTATTTTTTTTCAAATATCGCTTAGTTAAACTAGATTTTATCTTATGCAATTTATGCAAGTTTAATTTGACTGAAACTCTTCAATTTCCATCTCTTTTCATTTTCCTGCTATTTAATTTATACAATTTTTCAACGAGATAATTTTATGTTATTTGTTCTTCTACTAATTTATATTTATTAATCATTAATTAAAAATCTATTATTTATCTATTAACTATTATAAAAAAATAAGTCGTTACTGCCACATGACGACTTTATGGTGAATGTTTAAAGTTTTAAAGGATTTATGTGCTTTGACGTGGCACCTTCTTGTGAAGTTGTAATTTTGTTTTCTTATTCTTTGGTGCCGAAAATTAAAACCGGCTAGATTTTAACATCAGTACCTTTTTATAAATGTTAAAAAATGTTATTTTATTTTTTACTGCCAAAATCGCTTAGTACGAGATAGATTTTATCACATTTGATTTAGACGCGTTTCACTTGATTAGGTCCAAATTTTCATGATAAAAGTTTTTTTGCGGATAGATTTTATCAATTCTCATAGATTTTAATATTTCAATTACATATTCATATGATCATTTTTGATAATTTACCTTATTTTTCATTTCTTTCAAATTATTCTAATTAAAAATTTTAATTATTTATTACAAGTTTAGAAAATCATCTCATTATAAACAACTTTTATACAAAAAAAAAAAAACTATTAAAACCATGCATACGATACTATATATATATATATATATATATATATATATATATATATATATATATATATATACACACACAAATTTATTTTTCTGCAAAAAATTATAACCAGATAGATTTTAAAACGAGTGTCTCCTTTATACATGGTAAAAGTTTTTTTTTTACCAATTTTTGCAGGATATATTTTATCACATTTGATTTAAACAAGTTTCACCTGATTAGTACTCTAAATTTTCATGATAAAAGCTTTTTTGCGGGTAGATTTTATCAATTCTCATAGGTTTTAATCTTTCAATTATATATTCATATCATCAATTTTGAATATTTACCTTATTTTTTGTTTTTTCAAATTATTCTAATTAAAAAAATTTAATTATTTGTTACAAGTTTAGAAAATCATTTTATTATAAACAACTTTTGCAAAAAAGTAATAATAAAACTATGCATACGGTACTATATATATAAATTATTTTTTATGCCAAAATCAAAACTGGATAGATTTTGAAACTGGTGTCTCTTTTATGCATGGTAAAAGTTTTTTTAATCATCTTTTGCTATTAAAATCAGTTAATACTGGATAGGTTTTAGCACATTTGATTTAAAAGTGTTTCACTTTATTAAATCTTTTAAATTCTCATGGTAATTTGTTTTTTTTTACCATTTTTTGCTGCCAAATTCGGTTTGTACCGGATATATTTTATCGCATTTGATTTAGACAAGTTTCATTTGATTATGACTCCTCAATTGTCATGGTAGAAGTTTTTTAATTTTTATTATTTTATCAAAACTCGGTCAATTTAAAATAGATTTTATCAAATTTGATTAAACATGTTCCACAAAACCACAAACAACCACCGCGAAATACTTACCCTTAATCAAATACCTCATTGACGAGTCTGTCTTCATGGTACTTCCCCTCCCCTCTCTAAGAATATTTGTTCGATTTTATAATTCGCATAAATTTTTGTGTGATGATTCAGTGTGATCTCATGATTTTTTAAAATTTATTAATTATGTGAACATCTTACAATTGTTGGTTCATTCAAATAGCTTGCAGATTCTATCTACAAAATTAAAGTTTAAGAAACAATACTAAATCAATCATGCATCGCAAGGGTAATAAGCTAGTTATATTATAAATTTGGAAACCAAAATCAATCGTAAATTTTGCCTTCCTAACAAAAAGATAGTAGTAAATTCTAGGACGGATGACATTTAGTGATACTAATTAATTTAAAATATTTTAACAATGTGTTAAATAAAGTATAATTGAGATATGACCAGTGTTCTAAAATTCTCGCCTAATCCCGCCTAAGCGCTAGGTCCTTCTCTACCGCTGTGACTTTTTTAGTCGCCGCCTATTCGACCAAGTCGGCGTCTACGCCAAATCTCACCGACCTTAATTTATTTTTGTAATTTTGATTTAGTGACATGCGGTGACCGGAGAAGGAGGGGGGGCCGAACTGGAGAAGGAAGGGGGAGTGGTAATGGTGAGGCAGAGATGGAGGTAGAAAGAAAAAAAGTTTGATTTTGTGGATATTCGGTGGAATGAGAGAGTGTATAGATTAAATGGTTAGATCTAGGAGGAAAGAGATTTGATGATGAAAATTGAGGAGAGTCGGTTTGTCGGAAAGAGAGAAAGAGAAGAAAAAAAAAGAAAAGAAGAAAAAAGGGTTGCCGGTCTACCATATAGATAGAAGAAAGAAGAAAAAAAAAGATGAAGAAGAAGGAGGATGTTTCGAGACTCATAATTTAGAATGTGAAGAAGATTAGGAGGATATGTTAGACTATGAGTTGTAGGGGCAGTAAGTATGTAGAGTAATATTTTTTTCGTTTTTAGTTTTAAACTTGGTTGGTTTATTGCTTTGGGGTTGTTGAGAATTGAGATTAATGGTAGGTTTGTATATTTTTGTTCATTTTACAAATATAGACAAGTGTTTGATAAAATGACAAACATAAAAAAAATTAAATTTGTAGTCAATGTGTTTGATTTTTGATGTCAATTATCAAAAAAATGGTAATTATGCCTATATCTAGGCCCCAATTACTCCTCGATTAGTCCCCTAAGCGCTAGGCGCTAGTGTGCCGCCAAACTATTTTTAGAACCTTGGATATGACATATTATTTCCAATTTTTCTAAGGTTTTGTTTGATGCAACGTTTTGAAAATACAATTTTTTTATAACGCAACGTTTTTAAAATACATCATTTTCGAAACGATTTTTTTCTTGTAAACCTGTTTGAGAAATTATTTCAAAATGCTATTTTCATAAATATGGTAGTTGTAAACATAACATATATTTAAAACGTTATACATTTTTAAATTGTTGCGTTGAAAACGTTACATTGAAACACTTATATAAAGAAAACACTGTATATTTTACCAACGTTTTGGTCAAAACACTCCAACAAACAAATACAAAGATGAGAAAATACATTCTCATTTTCACCCTATTTTGAATTTTCACTTACTCCTTCCTCCCAAAATTATTGTCCCAATTTTTATTTATTGATGTTCATGTATGTCGATTCGGTCCACGGTGGACAACCACAACAATACTTGTACATGAACATCAATAAAAAAATATTAAACTTTATAATAATAATATTAATCTATATCATTTAAATTGCATGCGGGACAAAGGTGTCACTTTTTAAAAACGGAAGAAATAATTATATACAAGTACAAGAACTAGGGTCATTTTTGATATTTCAAAGGCACGAAACAAAATAACAAATAAAGGTCCTAACGAATCGATGATACATAACTGTGTAGTTGTGAATATTAATAACAAATGAAACTTTCAATTTCTAAATAAATTTCTTAATGCATTAAATTCTCAATAGATGGTTCAATATTACAATCATCCAAATCCAATCCGTCATCAGAAGAGCCTACTTTTTTAAAAACAAATTTATCGATAGCTCTTCTTTATGATTCTACTAATTGTTCTACTTATTCTTTTTTGTTTTTTCATTTCCAGAAAGATGTTTTTTAGGCAATATATTATGATATTAAAAAAGAATCGAGAGCACCTGAAATATGAAAAACAAGCAGTTGTTTAGCAGTTCAGGCTCAGTGCCTAGCCTCAGCCACTTGGAAAATGGAAACCACTAGTAACGGTTCACGGTTGATACCGAAATACCGAATGTCTAGATACCAACAATATGAGAGATTCAAAGATCAAATCAAGTTAGATTGCTTGCTGCACCAATATATAAGAAAGAAAAAATATTGTAAATTTGTAATCTACTTACACAATTTTTAGACTATGAGATTTTGAAAAGAAATTATGGATCAACAAAATAGTAATTTACGAGCCCTAAAAACCTTGAACCCAGAAATATGGGTTTTAGGGTTTAGGGTCTCAAGCAAAGAAGAGCTGAAGGCTCGAAAAGGGGAAAAAATTTGAAAATTGAAATTGAAATAAGAAAAATAAATTAATTGGACGAGTACGGAGTACCAATCTGCATCATTATCAGTTCTATCTATCTTCACCGACGTCGACGGCTTCACAGGCTCTGCAGTCCAGCACCATTTTGCCGAACTCCGTAGGCTTCCACTTGGCCATTGTGCATCCGTGCCACTCCGTGCGGTCGTGCCATCCAATTTTGTGCTTTCACGCAACAACAACAACAACAACAACAACAACAATAATCCGCACCCTTTTGATAAAGAATCAAGCCATCCAATCCAACATTTTTTTTCCAAAGGTATCTCTAGTCTAAGAATAATTCTCGAGAGCCAAATAAAAGATAATACTCTCTCTGTTCCAACATTTTGGTCATAATTACAAAAATACTTAACCACAAGCAATGTGCTTACAACACAAGTGAAATATAAAATTGAATTGTTATAAAAACTATAATTAAAAGTATAGTTTTTTAAAGTGGATTCTTAAATTTAAATTTGCAAAATAATATAACGGAGATTTTACCTGAAATGAAGGGATTATAAAAAAAGGTGACGTGACAAAAATCTAGCTTGGACCGTCTGATTGATGCGTATGATATGTGGGCTTGATCTATTTCCCTGAACCTGGTTAAGAACACTAAATTATCTTAGTGGGAGTGCAAAGTTTGGCCTCGTGAAACCATTCCAATGTGAGAGTAAGTATCGTGTGAGTCAAAAAGCAATTTGACAGAGGTTCTAGACTCAAGAAAGTGTGTACCTTGTTTAGGGTTTATGGATGGGTATTTATATGCCCCTAATGTCATTGAATCCGTCTATGATTCAGTTTCCATAGTCACCTAGTTGATTTAGGGAGAGATTCCTAAATTATAGGTGTGATGAGTGGCTAGCCACGAGATTGTAGAAGCAGATAAGGCAAGTATGTTGCTCGGTTAAGGAAACCTTTGACCTGTTTTGTACATCAATCCTTCTCTTTGTTCGGATACTCAGCTATCTCTGCCCGCCAAGCTGGTAGGTCCCACGTTGACTAAGTTCGTGACTGACACGTGGTGTCCGCTCGTGCTTTGCTCATGACCGGCTTTAGGCCGGGCACATCAATTGTCCCTAGCTCCTTGTCTGGCGAGTATACATGCTCGGAGTTGGGAGCGCTCATGCTTGGTGCTGTTGCTCTTGTATTGGGATCCAACACTTGTAAATTTTCTGAGTGGATCTTGATCTGACTGGAAGGCAAATTGGTAGAAGGTTCTGGAACTTTGGTGGAAGGCAAACAGCTGGAGCGTGTTGGGGAAGCTTTGTTGTTGGAGAGTACCGGGGAAAGTAGGCGTAGGGACGCATGAGCCATTAAGGAATTGAGTGACTTGATGGGGGCGCGGTTCACGAAGCGACGCATTAAATGTGCATTGCACTGATATTGTTCGTCGAAAGCTACCGAAAAAACAAATGAGAGAGCTTTGAAGCTTCGTTTCCCGGCAACGAAACCAAACTGATGTGGCAAAAATCTAGCTTGGACCGTCTGATTTATACGTAGGATATCTGGGTTTGATGTGCTTTCCTGAACCTGTTTAAGAACACGAAATCACCTTAGTGGGAGTGCAAGGCTTGACCTTGCGAAACCACATCGGTGTGAGTATTTTGTGAGTCAAAAAGCAATTTGACAGAGGTTCTAGGCTCAAGAAAGTGTGTACCTTATTTATGGTTTATGGAGGGGTATTTATAGGCCTTCAATGTCATTGAATCCGTCTAGGATTCAGTTTCCATAGTCACCTAGTTGATTTAGGGAGAGACTCCTAAATTATAGGCGTGATGGGCGGCTGGCCGTGAGATTGTAGGAGCAGATAAGGCAAATATGATGCTCAGTTAAGGAAACCTTTGACCTGTCTTGGAGAGTAAGTCACTGAAGTTCCCTGTTTGATGCTTACCTGGACGAGCAAGACTCTGCCCGACTATATGATGCAGACTTGATAATGACAAGTGTAGTTCTCAAGCATGACCCCTGGTCGAGCAGGAAAGGCCTGTGTTTGGCTAGGTTTAGACGGGAGCTACCTTTCTTTTTGTTCGGATACTCAGCTAGCTCTGCCCGTCAAGCTAGTAGGTGATGCAGGCAGTCTTGCACTTGATTATCTCGACCGTTTGGACCGGATGCGCGGAAAAGAGCATAACTTTTGACTCGGGTGGAGTTACGGGGCCCGTCGCATATCAAATCGAAGCTCTCGGAAAAACAGAACAAAAGTTATCAAGTGAAACTCGGTTATGAGCTATTTTTAAGGCCAAAAAATGTCATTTAAATAGGGTTACGTGCCATTGAATTTTTTTTATTAGTTTCGGGTTTTTTTTTTTGTAATTTCGACAATTTATTGCTTTTAGGGTTTTGAGCATATTTAAACACTTTTAGGGTTGTTTGAGAGGCAGTTTTTGCCGTTTTATGAATAATACATTTTTCTCAATTCCGGTATTCATTGAATCAACGCGAATTGATACCCAGATCGTGGTAGGTTTGTGAACCTAAACAAAGTTTGGAAGATCAACGCTGGTTGTCGTGCGCGATCTCAACAACTTTGTAATTTCGACAATTTATTGCTTTTAGGGTTTTGTGCATATTTAAGCACTTTTAAGATTGTTTGAGAGGCAGTTTTTGTCGTTTTATGAATAATACACTTTTCCCAATTCCGGTATTCATTGAATCAACGCGAATTGATGCCCAGATCGTGGTAGGTTTGTGAACTTTAACAAGGTTTGGAAGATCAACGCTGGTAATCGTGCGTGATCTCAACAGATTTAATAATTATGGTTACTTTTAATTACTTTCCGCTACATCATTAGATCCAACATTTACTAAGCTCGCGACCTGGTACGTGTCCACTCTTGACCGGTTTTAATTAGGTGGGGCACATCAAAAGGTAATTTCCTGGAAGGTCACGACTCACGAGAAAATACCTATAAAACAGTAATCAAGCCACTGCATCACACATCGAGAACACTGTATTCGGTGGCACCCAAAGAATATTTGTTTTCTTCTTCTTCTTCTTCTCACTCTCTCAAAAGAAACTAATTTAGTAAGAAAAAAATGGCTTCACCAACAACTGAACCATGGCTACTCGAAAACGGCTCTGTCAAGAGACTGACCAAGGATATGAGACATGGGCATGGCCACAGCCGGACTGCACACAACATGTCGGCCACGTCCCTCCGCAAAAAGTCCGATATTGCCCTTATATCCAAATTACCCATCGGCTGTCTTAGAAAGTTTTTGGCTAATTTACAGGAGGTCATTTTGGGCACTAAGTTATCGGTTCTTTTTCCGGCCATTCCGCTTGCCATTGTGGCTCAGTGTTACGGCTTTGGAAGAGTGAGTTCACTCTCTCTCTCTCTCTCTCTCTCTATATATATATATATATATATGTTTTTTTGGATGAAAAACTATATATCCGTTTAGCCAGATAGACTTTTTTTGTAAAGAGAGTGGAGTTATGTAGTCGAGTTTGTTTAGTTGGAGTTCAACTGAGCAACTCCATAATCAACCACACGTTTTTGAATTTAATGGAGGTTCGCTGGAACCTAACTCATTATCAAGTAAATGAGCAAACCAAACTCGATTCAACTCTGACCTACACTTAGAAATGACTAATGAGAAGCGGACAAACGCGAGCCGAAATAAGAGGTAAGAAGCAGCATGGTGAAATTAGCAATTTTAGCCTCTATCAGAGTAGAGTAGACTTTTTTGGACACAAGTTACATCCTTACAAAATACATACGAGTGTGTTCAATTCATTTATATATATATATATATATAGTCTGTACGTAACTGATCAGATTCAGAATCAGTAACACCTTGCATTTTTCTCTTGAAATAGCCATGGGTTTTTGCTCTGAGCTTACTTGGACTCATTCCACTAGCTGAACGTATCAGCTTTCTAACAGAGTATGGATCTCTCTCTCTCTCATATATATATATATATATATATATATATATATATAATCTTATTTTCTTACGCAATAAAAGGTATTTAACTTTTTTAGTGTCATTTTCTAAAAAATGCAGGCAAATTGCTTACTATACAGGTCCTACAGGTGATTCTTCTGACCATATTACAGTTTGCCATATTCAGTTGTGCATGATCAGAGATAGCAGAAGTTACACCTTTTGCAGGAATTAGTTTCTTTAATTAGTTATTTTTTTCCTAATTCGCAGTGGGAGGGCTGCTAAATGCAACATGTGGAAATGCAACAGAGCTGATAATTGCAATATTTGCTTTGGTGCAACACAAAGTGGATGTTGTCAAGTATTCGCTCTTGGGTTCCATTCTCTCAAACCTTCTTTTGGTTCTCGGAACCTCTCTCCTCTGCGGTGGCATCACCACCCATGAACAAAAATTTGACCGGGTACACATCTTTGACTTGATATTTGGTGGTCGTCCCTCAGAATTGAATCGAGTCAAGTTTTAAATGTAGCTAATAATGTTTTGCCAAGTCCTCTAATTAATTTGTTTTATGGTTATTGCATTTACAGAAACAAGTTGATGTGAATACGATCCTTTTGTTGTTGGCATTGCTATGTCATGTACTGCCATTGATGTTTCGATATGCTTCACCTGGGGCATCATCTGCTTTGACTGCAAAGGCGACACTCGACTTATCAAGAACTAGTTGCATTGTGATGCTCATTGCATATTTTGCTTACCTCTTCTTCCAATTGAAGACTCATCGACAACTTTTTGAAGCACCAGAGGTGAGAAACCCCCCAGATATTGTTCATGCTTCATATATTTTTAGGATTCTTAGGCAAATTTTAATGACCCTATGGAAAATAGTCAAAAAAAATTAAAAAAAGTTCTTCTTTATTCTGATTTATTCTTAAGAGAATAGGAACGGTTACCAAACAAGCCAGTTTTTTATTGATGTAACAATATTCTATACACTGCGAGACAATCTATATTTGTCATGCATACACCACATTTTAAAATTTAAATTAACAAGGAAAAGACATGAGAAAATTCCAAAAACACCCTTGTAAGACCATCCATTATTACGAAAGATGAGGGTACTTATTCTTATCTTTTTAGCTTGCAAAAGTAATTTGACATGCATGTTTTCAGGAAGTTGAAGGTGATGATGCTACTGGAGAAGAAGAAGAAGCAGTAATCGGATTTGGGAGTGGATTTGTTTGGCTAGTTGGGATGACCGCTGTAATTGCATTACTATCTGAATACTTAGTTGGCACGATCGAGGTATTTACTATTTACACCTTCATTTTAATTTTATTTAATTTTATTTAATAAAAAAACTAATTAATGTTAATTAATCAAAAAACCGAAATTCATTTTCACTTCTTCAAATTGACTTGTTTATTAATGTGATAAAATATTTTTCTTAATTTGTTTCAACTTTCAACAGTCTGCATCGGAAACTTGGGGAATATCTGTGAGCTTCATTAGCATCATCTTGCTACCAATTGTTGGAAATGCAGCTGAACATGCTGGAGCTATCATCTTTGCTTTCAAAAACAAGTTGGTTAGTTACTTTTCCAACTTTTATTTCTTTAATGACCAGTTATTTAACCCGTGCCCCCCACGGGTTTAATATGAGATACATCTTTTTTATAATAATAATATAACTTTTAAACATTATAATTAGATTGTTAAATTTTTTAATGATTATAATAATTTAATTTATTCTATTGTTACTACTATTAAACGTTTTTTACCTAAATACTTTCATAATCAACATAATTTTCTAACGAATGTGAGATACATATTCTTTATTAGTAATAATAGTAAAAATATTTTATCAAAAAACTTTTAAAACTAACATCTAACTTGATAATAATAGTAGAATTCTTTTTGTTAAAAACGTTTATCTTATTCATTTTTAAACAATGTGAGATGCTTCTATTTCTATTGATAATAAAAGTTTAAATCTTTTATCTAAAGACTTTTAAAACCAACATCACTTTTCAACCATGTGGTATACATATTTTCTATTGGTAATAATAATATTTTTGAAATCAACATCAATTTCTAACAAATGTTAGATATATTTATTCTATTAGTAATAATATAGTAGTATTTTATCTAAAAACTTTTAAATCAACAACTCTTTCTAAATAATGTGATATATATATTTTCTATTGCTAAAAACATAAAAATTCATATCTAATGACTTTTATAACCAATACTCATTTCTAAATAATATGAGATACATCTCTTTATAACAAATGTGAGATACACCATCTAAAAACTTTTTAAACTAATATCACTTTTCTAACCAATGTGAAATATTTTTCTTTTATTGGTAATAATGGTAGACTTTTAAAACCAACATTACTCTCTTACTAACGTGGAATACATTTCTTCATTTGTTAATAATAGTAGAAGTCTTTTATCTTAAAAAAATTAAAACCAACATCTTTTTCTAAAAAATGTGAGATATATTTCTTTTCTTCTATTGATGATAAAAGTATAAGTCTTTTATCTAAAGACTTTTAAAACTAACATCACTTTTTAAACCAATGTATGATATATCACTTTTATTGGTAATAATAGTATTTTAAAACCAACATCTAACAAATGTGAGATATATCTCTTATATTTGTAATAATAATAAAAGGCTTTTATCTTAAATTAAAATCAACATCACTTTCTAACCAAAGCGAGATATACATCTTCTATTGGTAATAATGGTAGAAGTCTTCTATCTAAATATTTTGGAAACCAACATCATTTTCTAGCCAATATATGATACATCTCTTCTATTGGTAATAAGAGTATTTTCAAAAACCAACATCAATTTAATTATAACCAATATGTGATACATCTCTTCTATTGGTGATAATAATATAATACTTTGTAACCAATGCGAGATGCATCCATCTATTTTATTTGTAATAAGAAGTCTTTAATCTAAAAACTTTTTAAACCAACATTTATTTTTAAATAATGTGAGATGCATATTGTTTATTGGTAATAAGAGTATAAGTCTTTAATATAAGGCTTTGAAAACTAACATCTCTTTTTAAACAATGTAAAATACATCTTTTCTATGATGATAAAAGTAGAAGTCTTTTATCAAAAGACTTTCAAAACTAACATCAATTGATAACCAATGTAAGATACATTTTTTTTCTTGATAAATTATTAGAGATGTATTTCATATTGATTATAAATTGATTTTGGTTTTAAAAGTCGTTAGATTAAAAATCTCACATTTTATTATCAATAGAAGAATTGTATCCTGCATTGGTTTGAAAATAATATTAGCTGTAATTTTTTTTATATATAAGACTTCTACTATTAAAATAGAAGAAATTAATAGTAGAGATTAATATCACACTATTATATTAATTATTAAGTATTATTAATAATTAATGATTGTGAAATAAAGAGTTACACGTGAATACTTGAGAATAAAAAGTTATCTAAAAGAGGGTGAGGTGACATATATATATATATATATATATATATATATATATATATATATATTTGGATTTTATAATTTTCTTAAATTATTATCATACAATTATTTACGTCCATAAATGCAGGATATAACTTTGGGTGTTGCTTTAGGATCTGCAACTCAAATCGCCGTGTTTGTGGTGAGAATTTGAATAATTTAATCAAGAGTAGATGCAGAATCAGAAATTACTTTTCTGATATATTAATTAAATGTTTGTAATGATTTTATGATTTCAGGTTCCAGTAACAGTAATTTTTGGTTGGACATTGGGTATCAGCATGAATCTTGATTTTAATCTTCTTGAGACTGGTTCTCTAGCTCTAACAGTTTTGGCCACGGCCTTCACATTGCAGGTAAATTAATTAATTTTTGTCTCTAAGAGAGACGATTAAACAGAAAAAGAAAAAAAAGTGTAATAGATTTCACTTTTTAATTTTGCAGGATGGAACTTCTCATTATCTGAAAGGAGTTGTACTTCTGCTGTCCTACGTTGTTATCGGGGCATGTTTTTTTGTCACCACAGCACCAATAGGTAATTCAAGTAATTAAATTAACAAACTAGTTTCGCGCATTTAAACCTTTTTGGTTACATGTTATTGGGGGCGCCATTTCTTACTGCATTTTGTTTTCACTAGATCAAGGCAATGGTTACGTCGGACTTGGACTTGATCAGTCATCGAGCAAAGGAATTTTCAGAGTTTGAAAGGCAAGTAAATTTGGCTGAATATATGTTAGTTTGAGGTAGTAATTTGAGAGAGTTTGTGATATGACAATTTGTAATGAATTTGATGCAGTGTTTGGCAATTGGGGAGATGAAGATCACAATTGGTTATTCTTTCATTGCATGAGTTTCACTACTGCAGCCTCAGCCTTGATGGATATGAATTATGAATATGATGCTCAACTTTTAATGAAGACAAGGCTATAAATTGATTGATGGTCGTCACGTATAGGGCCAAATAATAGGCTACCTTTTAATTGTTTTAGCAATAAATAAATGCAAGTTCCTTTTTCTGTTTCTGTTTCCGTTTTCGTTTATATATAATTAATTTTCATGGTTATCATGTAGTAGTATTATCTCTATTATTCAATTCAACATAATTGAGTTTGGATTGTAACATTTTGACACTAAATTCGCTTCTTTTATCTTCTTTCTTTTTTTATTTTTTCCTCTTTCACAAGGATAAATGCATTTCCTTTAAGAGAGAAAATACAACATCTTTGTATTGTAATTTCTATTCGGAGGTGCAAGCATGTTATCTTTAGATTCAAATCTTCTATTTTACCCGATGTCACACCTCATTTTCCATTAAATCTTAGTTTTACGTGTATATTTGTTATTTAACTCTGTTTTATTTTTAACTTTTACGAGTACACATGACTAAATTTCAATAGGAGCGGGGTGTGAGTGAACATGTAGTACAACATTTCAAACCTTTTATATCCGGTGTTGGTCATGATTCATGAAACTAGGGTGGCATGGATTAGATGGTTAAGTGGGCCGAGTAATGCAAACATTCTTCGATCCGAAGCTTTCGTCGCGTGAGTAAATCGTTCTTCAACGAAATCTTCGAGAAAATCGTATCATTTTTTGGTATTTGGAAAGATGTTGCAGTATTAGACATGTTAGACACATGCTTTTGTTGTAAGAGGTATTTCTTAGTGTTTAAGATTCATAATTATACATATTGTATATTTTATAGAACAAGGGACTTTCTGTAGTCCAGATCTTGAAATAGGTTCATTCAGAGTGTGACCCTAAAAAGGGTATTCCAATCCTTCAAGTTCAAATGACTGCTCGCAATCATTTGTAAGACCTCCCTGGGTCAAACGTAATTACCTTATGTATTTCCAGTCGAGTTAACATAATATAGTTGATATATATTTACATATGAATACATATACAAGTATTGATAAGTGAATAAAAAAATATAAGAAATTGTTAAAAAATTAAAAATCATCAATCTAAGAGGGAATGTCTTTTTTTTTTCTTTTTCCCCAATATGCAAGGGAAACAAAAATAATAATCTAAAAACTTATTATACTATAAGATCTTCCTATATTGATATTAATTTACTTGTGAGTTTTGTCAAGACAAATTATATCCATAGGAGTTAAAGAACAAACATATAATGCAATATAATTTGACGAACAACTATGGATCTTTAAAGTTTGTCATGTCTAATTTGATACTCAACAAACATTGCTTACTCAGTCATAAATGTGCGTCCTCCTTGAATATAAATGCTCTGTGACCACATTTGTTACCTATAAAGTAGTAGTATCAGTTATGACATGCTGGATGAGTGAATTTTTAAAAATCAACGTGGTCCTGGTGAGAAGTGACAACATCATCATTACCGGATTTCATTTTCGCTCATTGACATTATAGAAAAGCGAGGATGAATATGAGCAAGTAAATCATAGTCTAATTGCTTTGGGAATATGTACAATGACTCTAGAGGGGTGTGATTATGTATATGGGGGAATAGCCGAGTATATCATAATCTGTGAGAGGAATAATGAATTGAGAGCAATTATAGTCTAAATGTCTTTCTTGTTTATTGAATTGAGCTTAAATATTTGTAGATATAGTTATAATAATTAAACACATATATTATCAGTGTCACCTCATTTGGGTGACACTATTAATGAAAGAGTTTTTGAGTCGGGGACATTTTGTTCATTTTGGCGTAGGGATGACTATAAAAAGTATGTAATTTAAGTCGTTTTTCTTTTGTTTATCGTCAATTGAATTTGTGGTGTAATTTTTATTATCTAACAAATATATATTCGTTTAAAAACGTATTCTAAAATATATATGGATTTTTTCATTCATGTAATAAACAATAATTAAATTCACTTATATTTTTATCTTTACATTTTAATTATATGTTTAATTTTCATAACACACTAAGTAAAAGATAAAAAAATTATATTAATATTTATTAATATAGATTACATGCATTTTGTTATGTGATGGTGATAGTAGTAGTAATTTTAACGCCCCAAAATTTTCATACCAATTTATATTACCAAAATCTTGGACACGTCACTAATACAAATACTAAATCACAATATTTCCAAAATCATCTCTTAAGGATTATTAATTAAATAAAATCATAGAGAACTTATTACAATTCGAAAGCAGAATTGAACAAATCTGTAGTTCCAAAAGGCTAAACCAAATCTTTGTCCAATAAATTTAAAACGAGATAATTCAAAAGATAAATCTTCAGGTCGTCCTTGACGATATCCAACTTACTTAAAACCTGGAAGGAAAAAGATGTGGAAGGAATGAGCGAACAATGCCCCAGCAAGATTATATACAACCCCTCTGAAATCTAGGGAAGAGTTTATCAAAAATAAAGTATTCAAAAGGAATCAATATTTAAAATAGTTCATATCACAATAAGATGATAAATTTCATAGTTCATAATGTCACAAAAGAACTTAAGATTTCATATGAAGGATAGAGATAACAAAACACTTGCGAAAGGTCTAATCGTCGCCAACTGTTCCATATCAATTGGGGACGACGACCAACCCGCGGATACCATGATCACATAACCGGTCTCATGACCTGTTTTAAACAAAGATTCACAATATAATAATAATCACAGTTTACAATAGTATATCCGGATAACCGAGCCACGGGCCAGGTGGCATAATTCTCAATCAAAAATCAAAATCAAAATGCTACTTTATCCCAGTAGCCGGTTGTTTAACTTAGTGATCATAGTAAGATTTCAACAAAATAATATACCAACAATAATTTGGTTTCACAAAAATATCTCACTGTAAATTTAAATATTCGTGAGATATATAATGAGATCTGATCACGCAATATTTGTGGTGATCTTGTCTTGACGCCCACGTATGCGCGAGGATGAGGTGGCGCCTTCTTCTATGTCCAGCGGTTAACCCGCACAAGAAAAACAATAAACTCCGTTAAGGTGTCGGGTTGGCCGACTATAACCCTCCTGTATGAATTAGTTTTCCGGTAAAGTTTTGGTAATAAATGAGCCGTGATAATTGTTTGATAGAGAGCTGTGATAAGAGAGTTAGAATATCCTTGAAATTACATACTTTGCCCTGAATAAGGGCTCTCATATTTATACCTGATATTGATGGCGACGTGGCGCTTGTTATCGGGGAACACAAAGCGGCCGTTATTAAATGCGCTGAGGGCGTTTGTCGAGTGGGTGAACGCGTGTCGAGAGTTGGTATTGGCGTGCAGCGGTTTCTCGGCCTAGGGAAATGGTTTGTCGGGGTGAATGATTGGTTTGAGGCCGAGGCCGAGCGGTCTCGATGACAAAAAGCTTTGGTTTATTCGTCAATGTTGAGGATTTATGAAGACCGATTTTGGGGGTGAGGCCGAGGCCGAGGATCCGCGATCGTTAGGTGAGTTGCGGGCTCGCCGTTAGTGCCGAGGTCTCTATGCCGAGGCCGAGTCACTTATCTTGAGGCGAGTGGTCTTGTCCTCGCAACGAGTGGTCTCAGTGGGGGACCCTCTTCATGCCGAGGGTCGGATATTGTTTATGCCGAGGTTAACCCTCGATTTCAATCCCTTCGGCCCCCTACTTTTTGGCGGCTCGATGCCGAGATGGCAGAAAGTATACCGTTTACTCGATGATGACGTACGGGTTCGATTCGAGGCTGTTTCTGGGTTTCTCGCCGTAACGAGGTTCAAACCGAGGTTGGAAGTTTATGGGGCGTTTTCGTAGGACGTCACGTCTTTTCAGGCTGTTATTTCATTAAACGCGGGTTTCGCGCTTTCTTGGTATTCGCTTTTGGGCGGCTTTTAATTTTGAAAATTTATTTATGACGCCTTTTGCGTCTCGAATTTCGAGAAAATGATCACGTGGCACTTTTGGCCAAAATTTCGCGGCCGACCCGTGCGATTTAGAAACGACGTCGTAGCGGTAGGGGTATAAAAACTTTCTTTTTGCTTTTTCACTGTTTACCTTTCTAAATTTCTCTCGTGCATCTCTCTCTCCACCGGTTTTAGGCGATTTCGGCTATACTCCAAGTTCTCTCCGCTTACCTCGCCGCTTTTCCAGCACTGTAAGTGTGATTTCGCTTCTCTTTCACGGCCCTATTTAGGTGATTTTCGATTTGTTTACAGGGGTTTTGGGGTCTACTTTTTCTGGTTTTGACTTTTCCGCAATACTCTTCATTTTTCAGCATACTTTACGCTTTAATCGGCAGATTTCTCCGACGATCTCCGCTTGTTCTTTGCTTGGTACGGTTTCTTTTCCTTTGCTTTTTCTTTCTTAGAGTAATATGTCCCGTAGGATTCCTTTTCCGTTTTTCGTCTTCATCTTCCTCTAGCTTCCTCCATGGAACTGATAGATTCGAACAGGTTATTAGAATACTTTCAAGTTAGAGTCCTCCTCTCTTCCTTTCGACGTGTCGAGGCTTCGCCTCGCCGGAACGCCAAGTGAATCTCCGGGTCGAGGATTTTTCTGCCCGGTGCCCTTTCGTGGTGTAGTCCATCCTTTAGTTGAGGATCCAATCGAGGTTTCGCCGCCGAGGATAATGCCGAGGATGTAGACCTCGGTGGTTTTTGGAGGTGGCGACCGAATGACGAGGCCGAGCCGCTCCGTGGTCCCGCTTGAGAGGCGTGGAGGTGAGAGTTTGCTTGGCCGAGGAGATTGTGGTAGATACTGCCATTCATAAGGAGACGACCGCAAGGCCCTCTAAGTTCGGAGAGTTCTCGGTCTTGTTCGATTTCTTCGTTAGACTCTGACGGCGAGAGGCCCTTTGTTGAGTCGGCTTGGGAAGTCTCCCCTCGCGGTGGTCCCATGTATAGGCGGGCGAGGATAGATGGGTGGCGGCCACTGCCAAGCGAGGTTTCTCCTGCGAGTTACGGGCGAGGGTTAGCCCGCACCGGAAGTTCGGTGGATGAGGTTTTTTCCGCCTCCTGATATTCCCTTCGACGCCCCTACGATTGTTTTCGTGTCGAGTTCAGATCGGCTTAAGTCCGATTGCTCAATTTTTACCGTGAGCGAGTTCAGATTTTCTGTCGAAAGAAATTTGCGGCAACGACTGACAGATGGCTGAGCGGGGCATCCGCTTTCGGAGAGACGGGATGCTTCCGGTAGTGTCTCGCCCTTCGCGCCTTCGAGAATCGGATAGATTAGCGATGTGAGGCTTGGTCGTATATGGATCGATTTTTCCGAGGTTCTATTCGCATTCGAGGTTAGGGATTTCCGAGCCGAGAGCCTTCGTAGTCATGTTGCTTTTATTCTAGCCTCTTCGAATCATCGGGCTTCGCTTGCCTCTTGATCCATTTATTTGCGAAGTTTCTCACTCAAACGAGCTCTGCGCTGACCTCTCGCCCAATCGACCCGTGCTCGTTGGTGAGCTTCGCTATCTGCACCCGAGCGAAGGGATTCGAGCCTTCGTTGGACCTCTTTTGCTATTATTACAAGGTCAGTGTTTCCATGCAACGACTGACCGTTCTTAGGCATCCTCGAGGGTTCCCTCTTCTGGCCAGCTTCGGGAATAAGGACCATAGGTGGTCCGACAAGGTTCTTCTCGTGGAGTCGAGTCGTGGATGGAATTTTGAGATTCCTGATGGGAAACCACACGGTCTGGGGCGGACGAAGTCTCTTAATGATACCGATGAAGTCGCGAGGATTGCTGAGGCTCCCCTGCTCGACGATGAGGGGTGCGAGTTCGATCATATGATTGGAAAGCCATTGTGGAGAATCCGAGGGCCTCCTATCGAAATTTTGGATCTCGGCAATGAGGTTGAAGGAGGGAGAGGCGATCTTTTGAATATGTGAGCCGCCATGGCCGGGCCCCCGCATCGAGGTTGGATATTTGGCTCGGGCTTGTCCGAGGTGTGAGGGAATAGATGGGCTCGAGTGCCCAACATCGTTAATTTTGTTTATTTCTTGTTTGTTTGTATCCTTTGGTTTTTTGCAAGTGTTTTCATCTTTTGAGTACTAATGCGACCTTCCATTTTTTTTTGTAGAGATGGCTGTCTCTCGAGATGTCGCTTTGGCCAAACTACAGGCCGGGGAGGAAAAAAGACAAGCCGAGCTTAGAGCCTCGGCGGCTAGGGGTATGGGAGCAGTGTTGCCCACTGTCGGTGTTCTAGAGGACCCTACTAGGGTGGCCCCCTCTGCAGCTCCATCTTCGGCGGCTCCTCCTACTAAGGCGAAGGGAAAGCAGCCCGCGGGCGATGCTCCGAGGGCTAAAAGGCAGAAAGTTCGAGCTCCGCCCCCTCCTGCTAGCGTTGGTGCCGAGGCGACTCTTGTCTCATCTCCCTCCTCTGCTGGCGACGTGGTGTCTGATAATGAGCATGTTGTCAACCACGTCGTCAAGGTGATAAACAACTTCCCTGCCGATCTTGCGGGCTACGGGCGACTGCTCTGCGAGGGTGTGTCGGCAGCGGCTGTGACGACGATGAGGCCCGCTCAGCTATTTCAACTGCATGATTTTTGTGGGCTAGCTTTGAGCGAGGTAAAAACTGTGCCTTTCTCTTTCTTCGCATTTTGTGCCTTTGGCTTGTGTTGCTAACGTTTACTTTGTTTCTTCAGCTTGGGGTCGGATTGCATATCATGACAGGCGAGCAAAGCTGAGTGCAATCTTGAGGATTGGAGAAGGCTTTGACAAGCGCCAAGGGGGAGATCTCTTCTAGCGCTGAAAAAGTGAAGTCCATGGAAGGGGATTTGGTTTTGAAGAACGAAGAGGTCTCTCAACTTCTAGAAACGGCTTTCTTTGGGCGGGAGCAAGGCTAAAGGACAAAGCGGCGGCGGGAGCAGGGGTGGCGAGCTCCCGAGGCTAAGAAGTGGTGGAGCTCGAGAACTTGAAGGCCGAGACTTTCAGCGAGAGAGCGAGGAGGAAGTTATGGCAAAATGCAGGAGCTCGTTCGATTATGAGATAGAGGCCTGGATTACATAGGCAGGCAGAGTCCAGGGCAGTGGCGGAGGTGTCATGGGGTGTACGATGTGGCGGAGATGGCGAGTCTTGCCTCTTTTTGGCCCGAGTCTTGGCGTCTCTTCGTTGATACCATTTGATGAGGTTGAGCTTGGTCAAATAAGAAATGCCGACGCCGCGGTTGAAGCTCCTGAATGGCTGCCCCCTCCTGCCGAGGCGAACAACCTATTTGCCTTGTTGATTCAGAGAAATGCCTACGTAAAAGGCAGCTACCGTGGCTTTGCGACGCCGAGGCAGGCTATCCCTCAACAGGGACACTATACGGGTGATCAATTGATGGCCGAGTTAGAAGGCCAGAAGTCTAGCAGGGAGGAGCTTTCGAAGAGTCAGTACATTTCTGAGCAAGCAGCGGCTCGCGAGGAGGAGGAGGCTGGTGGGGGAGGTTTAGCCTAGGAATTTTATCATCTTTTCCAATGAACAATTTCAAACACTGTTTATTTGTAATTAACCTTTATCCTTGGTGTAAATTATAAGTATGTTTTTGTTGTTAGCTTAGTTTGTTGCAAGTGTTTTCCTTTGTATGGTGCAAGTGTTTTCTGCTTATATATATATATATAATGTTAGCGAGATAGTGCGATCTCGTTTGGCGAGGCAATGCGACCTCGTTTTGATGAGGCAATGCGACCTCGTTTGTAGCGAGATAATTCGATCTCGTTTTGGCGAGGCAATGCGACCTCGGTTTGATGAGGCAATGCGACCTCGTTTGTAGCGAGATAATTCGATCTCGTTTTAGCGAGGCAATGCGACCTCGGTTTGATGAGGCAATGCGACCTCGCTTGTTGCGAGATACCTGATCTCGCTTTGGCGAGCAATGCGACCTCGCTTTGACGAGGCAATGCATCTCGTTTGTTGCGAGATAATTCGATCTCGTTTTGGCGAGGCAATGCGACCTCGGTTTGATGAGGCAATGCGACCTCGTTTGTAGCGAGATAATTCGATCTCGTTTTAGCGAGGCTATACGACCTTGAATGTATGGTTTGAACAAGCTTTTTCAGTTTGAAAAATTTCATATATAAGAAGATTACAGATCACAGATCACTGATAATATTTTTTCAAGTGGTCTGAATGCCAAGGGTTTTTCAGAGGAGTCCCGTCTGGTTTAGCGAGCCTGTAGGTTCCTGCTCGAATGCTATCAGTGATTTTATATGGTCCTTCCCAATTGGGAGAAAGCTTGTTTCTTCCCGGCTTGTTGCCTGTGACCTCGACTTTTCTTAGCACCAGGTCGCCGACCGAAAACGTGCGAGGGTTCACCCTTTTGTCATGATGAGCCTTGGCGAGTTTTTTGTAGTTGATTGCCTTCATCCTGGTTTCGAGCCTTTTTTCTTCAAGGTAGTCCAGGTCCAGAGTCCTTGATTCTGTGTTTGACTCTTCATTGAAATGGATGACTCTTGCAGTGGGGAGAGCCATTTCGACCGGAGCCATGGCCTCGGTACCATATGTCAAAGAGAAAGGTTTCTTCGGTTGAACCTCGGCGAGACGTTCGGATCGCCCATAAGACGCCTCTGCCCGAGCCAAGCACCTTTTGTCATCTAATCTTCTTTCGTAATGGTATTTGCTTGTTTCCCGCCTCGCTTGGCCATTCCTCGGTGCACCGAGGATTTCCAATGTCGAATTTCTTCAGCCAGTCGCGGAATCGTTGAAAACCGCGTGTCGTGAAAGTTCGATACTATGGCTCTCGGCAACCGTATCCGCAGTGACATTGTCTCGAATAAAGTCGATGGCTCTTTGTTCGGTGATGCTTGCTAAGGGCTTGGCCTCGATCCATTTCGTGAAGTAGTCCACCGCCACTATCACAAATTTGTTTTTTCCTTTGGCGAGGGGAAATGGGCCGATCAGATCTAGTCCCCACATTTCGAAGCGCCATGCCGCGATACCTGCTTTGAGGTGTCAAGGTAATCTTGGGATATTTGCGAACCTTTGACATTTGTCGTGACCTTTCGCGTTATGCCTCTAAGATCCTTTCTCAATGTCGCCAATAGTATCCATGAAAATGACCTCCC
>CM028381.1:115348747-115385909 GCA_013146195.2 Codonopsis lanceolata | reverse complement strand
TTTTTTTTTTTTTTTTTTAGTGTAATTTATTTCCATCTAATTGCCATTTTAGAGACATCTTCTTCAGGTTTAATATATGTTTCTAATATGGTACCAAGAAGGATCGTCCCTCACTGTCTATAAGATACAACTTCAATTTCTGCAATCCTAGTCTTTCAATTAAAAACAAAAGTAACGTCAAGGTTTCATTCAATTTCGTACCAAAACAGATACTCTCCATTTTTGAGGGACAATGATATCTTGAATTTTATTATGATATTACCCCATGAGTATACTTAAGAATCATTGAAACAACCCCTTCAAAAAAAAAGGTGACTGTCTATTTGCTTTAGAGTAGGTCTTCCGTTTGACTGTTATAAGATGGAACAGAACTTTACTCTCTTATAACTCAGTTCACTTACACATAGTTGGTGAAGATCCGTCTTATAGATCCTAATGGTTTTTTTAAAAAAAGTTTTTGCTTTTGCTGTTTTACGGGGTCTAGCACCTACCTTTCTATTAGACATTCTGGAGAAAATAATTACGATTTTTTTTTAATGATAAATATTTTGTGAAATTACTAAGTAGGATAGTTTGGTACAATTCTTTCATAAAACTGAGTCAATTTCTTACATATTATATTTTTAATTTTTGATATTGCTCTTAAGCTGCATTAAAAGTTATACATTCTTTTTCAAGACTGAAAGAAATACTCCAACGTTGTTGACAAAAGAAAAAAAGATTGAAATAAATTATAAACAATTATTTTTGGGATAAAATTGGGGAAAATATCAAAAAGGCTCGCTAAAAATTATCGTATTCAAAAAGTCTAAAAAATAATCATTCTATCCAAAAAGTCCAAAAAACTTAATGTTTCCACTAATATCGTTAGGTTATGAGGTTTTATTTGAAAGAAACTTCTATTTAACTTCAATAATGTTAATGATTTAGTATTTCCGATAAAATATCAATGATACTGTTTATTAACAACTAAAATAACAATTATTATTATTATTATTACTATTATAATAAGAACAACAACAAATAACTATACTATTAATAATAACAATAGACAAACTTTTTGTTATTATTATTATTATTATTATTATTATTATTATTATTATTATTATTATTATTATTATTATTATTATTATCAATACTACTAATATTGCTACCAAAATTTCATAAATAAAGTAAAGGTTGATTTTGAATTTTTAGTATAAAAAGATTAACTTCAGATTTTATGAATTGAGTAGTTGTTTTGAGATCATTTGGAAATGCATTTTTAAAAAGATTTTTAGTGTTATTTAATATTAATAATGTTAATGAAAATAATGATGATAATATTTTTGTTATAATAAAATTAATATTGTTATAAAAATAATGATAGTAATAATAATAAAAGCAATTTAAATCATCATTGTCATAAATGAAAAGAAAAATAAATTTTCATCCAAATGAAAGCTTTTAACGTAACGTTGTTTATAGACACATTAAATTTTAGACTTTCTAGTATTAAAACTATAATTTTGAACTTTTTAGATACAATGATTATTTTTTGCTTTGAATATGAGAATTTTTTAATGGGGTTTTTTGGAATTTTCCCCTAGAAAGTTAGCGACTCTTTTAAACAATTATTGTATTCCAATCGAAAAGGAAATTTTCCTCTTGATGTTTTTTCTTTAGAATAAAAGTAATTCTCAGATAATACTTTTGCCACAAAAATAAAAATTATGCTTACTTGCACTCCATTTGTTCAACAAAGATATTTTATAAATATTCAAAAGTTACTTGTATATGATGCTTTCAGCATTGCATAGTGAGTGTGTTTTGATTGAAAGATAGAATGCGCGCAAACTGTACTTGCCTGTTCCTAAATAGTTTCTTGTTTTATTTTTGGCCTGTTCCAAAAAGTTTTTTTATTCCTAAACCTTTCTTTTTTAGAAAATTATTTTAGTTATTTTACTCTTAATTTTTTTTTTTTTTGTAATTTTAATGTTGGATCTCATTTGCACATAAACTTTACATGAAAAGGAAAATCTATATCCAGTACAAATTATACTTATCCACTATATTTATTAATGACTAATTAAATTAGTTACTATAGATACATAATTTCTTTTCAAATAATTATCTTATTTATGAAATATGCTCCTTTAAGTTGTTATATTTTTATTTTTTGTTTTTTAGGATATAAAATCATACTCCTGCCCACAAATTCAATTATCTTTCAAATTTATCTGTGATATTAATATAAACATTTTGACTGTGCTCATTTATTTTCGTGTAATTATGACACTAATGATATTTAGATATACTAATCATTATGTTAATATTAAATGTAGATGGAAAAGTTGAAATGTTATGAATATAATTTTAGAAATAAATGCTTTAATTAATGTAACATATCTAAATAGTAAGGTTGAGTAGATGTAGATGATATATCTCAAAGAATTAAATTTTCATCTATCCACGATGTAATTTTTTTTTTTACAAGCGACATTTGGAGCATGACACGTGGTTAAACAAAAGTCATGGTCAACCAGAATCTAAAAAATATCAATACAAAGATTATGATTGACACATGTCATAATCCTAGGTTGCTTGTGTAAAAAAAGATTTGCAGGGTACATGGATGAAATTTTTACTCTATCTTAAATGCTAAGACTTACTTTTCCTTGGTTACATCATCTTTCATAAAATAAATATTCTCTCAGTTCTCAAATAATAATCTTGTGTGATTGAGCACATAGATTAAAAAAATTAATTAATGAGAGAGTTAGTGTAATAAGTACATAATTAATAAGAGAGTGTGTAATGAGTATTAGTGTCACAATATATTTTACAACTTATCATTAATTACATTTCTTAATCCTTGTATTTTATCTACTAGGAACATTTATCCGAAACGAAGAAAGTATAAGAAACTAAGAGTATGTCTCTTATGGTATCGTATTACAGATCTTAATTCGTAAGATGAAACTCCCCGCTCTCACAGTTCAATCTACAAATATTAGTATAATATGTAATTTTTTAAAAACTCATACATATATGACTCATAAATAAAAAATAAAAATAAAAATAAATTAATAACAATATTTTAAAATTATTTAGTAACAGAAGTGTTTTTTTTTTTTTTGGACTCCGTATTAGTAACTGGATAGGTCATTCAAGTCCCGGTTAGTCGTTAGAATTTTCAGTGTGCAGTGCAGCAGCCAGCAATAGGCAATTGCGAGTTTGCGACTGCATGACCTTTTTTATTTATTTATTTATTTTCACTTGCCTACTTTGGGAAAGTGTTTCTGTCAACCTGCGAACTGCCATTGGAATTCTTACATCCCACGTAGCCTGATTTTGTGCATAAAATGGTTCACTCACTGTGCTCACTCCCCTTCCCCAGCGCGTGGACTCTATCAACCCCAGGTTCCCAAATTGGATTGATTATATACTAACTCCCCCCTATGATTTTGTAGTTGAACTTACCAATACTTTTTCTTTGAGTAGTATTCATGTCACTTCAACTATGCATTTTTAATACTACCTCGATATATATCTTCAATGATTAAAGAACCTTGTAACATATACACATGATCAATGCGTGCAAATAAAAGGATATGTATTAAGAATGAACGACTATCAACTTTAAATAGAATATATGACATCAATTAAACGAGTACGTCTATGCTCAATTGTCATAACATTAGACAAATTTTTATCAACTTTCACGCACATTAGTTATGAACATGATTGTAACATTCATGTCATCTTTCTATAAAATCTTACTAGATCCAATCATGTCATCATTGTCACGTTAACCACGTTCGTGTGTCTCAAATTCACATTTATATAGATACCGTCAAAATTGTGCTTTTCAATAATTGTGTTAGAGGTTTGATAATTAGAGCTATATAATACCTTTTAAGCTACGCACATGATCAGTTTGTGTGGATAAAAGGTATATGTGCTAAGAAAGACGATGCACCATGGGTGCTATTAACAATATACACTAATGATCAAGCAAGTGCGTCCAAGTTGTGTGATTATGACAAAAAGGTTGATTTGTGACATTTTTACGTTGATTAAGAACATCACGATTTAAAATTCCTTGCAGTCTCATGAATAGTTGTTGGAGGCACGCCCATTTATCGTAGTTCAAAAAACACAAATATTTTTTAGCAATAAGACAATTATTTATGAGTCGTATAAAAAACATTTTAATAAATTACACGTGTGCGTGTATAAAAAGGTATGTGCCAAGAAGCATCACAAAGGATTTTGACAAAAATATAACATTAGTCATGTGAAGACGTCTAAGTTGTGAAGTTACAAGGATAGAGTCTTTTTTACACATTATATGTCAAAGATTGGGAGGAAAGGGCCGGGATCTCTAATGCCGTTTTAGATGTAATTGTCTGAATGCGTATAATTTATTTTATCTTTTAAAGAGAAAATATTACGTTTTTAAAACGTTGTGTTTTAAAACTATTTCAAAATGTTATTTTTATAAATAAAATAATTATAAATGTAACATATTTTTAAAATGATGCATATTTTTAAAACGCTGTGTTTCAAAACACTACATTAAAACACTTTTAAAGAAAAAACACTGCGTTTTTTACCAGCGTTTTGGTTAAAACGCTCCACCAAACAAGCACTTAGTAATTCCTTTTTAAGCTTACATATATCATTATACTATTAAGTGTTTGTTTGGTGGAGCGTTTTGACTAAAACGCTGGTAAAAAACACATCGTTTTCTCTTTTAAAGTGTTTCAATGCATCGTTTTAAAACACAATTTTTTTAAAAATATCTAGCGTTTTAAAACACTCCAATTTGGAGTGTTTTAAAAATATGTTACGTTTACAACTATTTTGTTTATAAACATAGCGTTTTGAAATAGTTTTCCAAACATGTTTACAAGAAAAAAATTACGTTTTGAAAATGCTGCGTTTTAAAAACACGACGTCTAGAAAAAATTACGTTTTCAAAACACTGCACCAAACGAGGCTTAAATCTAGTAATCAAACTTCTCAAAATGTTCACACATACTCCACGTGGGTTTATAGCTCATTTTAAGGCGTTAGAGAAACCCAAAAGAACTTGAGTAGGTCTTTTATGAGATCGTCTTACGAAATTTAATTCGTAAAATAAAACTTAATTTTTTTATAACTCAATCCACTAACACATAATAGATCGAATCAAAAGAATCTTACGCAAGCTTTCACCAAAAACGTTTAGAAGTAATCCATCTATCTCTTCACATTTATTGACACCAACTTCACCTTTTTTTGACATCCTTGTACCCATGTGTTAATTCCCACCAACCTCTTTCACCACACATTGACACTTAAAAGTCATGCAAGTACCCACCCCACCTATAAATATGCCACCCCAAATCGTCTGAAATCACCTGTGGGAGTTATCTGTCAATCTTCTAAACACCAGGGGAGCCAATAGCAAACTCTTTCCTCTTCTACATTATTCTCACTCAAGCCGCCCCCTTCGCCTTCAAACTCTCTCCCTCCACCTCTTTCCTTTTCCCATCTCTCTCTCTCTCTACTTTCTCTCTAATCCAGTAAAAAACAAACACAGAAATGGCCGGAACCGGAGTAGTGGCGGTGTACGGAAACGGCGCGATAACCGAGAGCAAGAAATCGACCTTCTCCGTCAAGGTAGGCCTGGCTCAAATGCTCCGAGGCGGCGTCATAATGGACGTCGTTAACGCCGACCAAGCCCGCATAGCCGAGGAAGCCGGCGCCTGCGCCGTCATGGCACTCGAGCGTGTCCCCGCTGATATTCGAGCCCAAGGCGGCGTGGCTCGCATGAGCGACCCGCAGCTCATTAAGGAAATCAAGCAGGCCGTTACCATACCCGTCATGGCCAAGGCCCGAATTGGTCATTTCGTTGAGGCCCAAATCCTTGAAGCCATTGGGGTTGACTACGTTGACGAGAGCGAGGTTTTGACCCTCGCCGACGATGAGAACCATATCAACAAGCACAATTTCAGGATTCCGTTCGTTTGTGGGTGCCGGAATTTGGGTGAGGCACTCCGGCGAATTCGTGAAGGTGCGGCGATGATTCGTACCAAAGGAGAGGCTGGGACAGGTAATTTTTTGATTAGGGATCGTTCGGTGAAGTTTTAAATTTTATCCCCTATTTGTGGTTCAAGATTATAGCTTTCGCACAAGGTATAACTTGATTTGGCAGTAACACGAATTAGTGATTCTTGGTTATTCTTGATTATCCCCTGTTTTTGGTTATTTGTGTTTTGTCCATTAATATAGTGCAAGTTTGATACAAGTTATGATGCATAAGGTATAATGTTTATATGCTATAATCCCTTTGCTCCCCAAATGACTGTAATTTTCAAATCAAGCAATTGAGGAATTTAAGTTCCCTTTCTTGTCCATTCTCTTTGCACTTCTGTATTGAAGTTCATATTTTTGTTATTATGATAAAAAGAAGCAATATTGGAGTGTGCTTTATCATGTGTAGCTTTGGTCATGCAGGCAATGTTATCGAGGCTGTTCGACATGTGCGTTCCGTGATGGGGGACATTAGGGTTCTTGCTAACATGGATGATGATGAGGTCTTCACTTTTGCGAAGAAAATTGCTGCACCATATGATTTGGTGATGCAGACCAAGCAGCTTGGCAGGCTTCCAGTTGTTCAGTTTGCTGCTGGGGGTGTAGCTACTCCTGCTGATGCTGCGCTTATGATGCAGTTGGGGTGTGATGGTGTGTTTGTGGGCTCGGGTGTGTTCAAGAGTGGCGACCCAGCTCGTAGGGCCCGTGCTATTGTTCAGGCGGTTACGCATTACAGTGACCCGGAGATATTAGCGGAGGTCAGTTGTAACCTGGGCGAGGCTATGGTTGGTTTGAACCTTGACAAGAATGTGGAGAGGTATGCAGCTCGCTCGGAGTAGAACAAGAATAAGGAAATGTGGATTGAGCTATAAAAGATGTAAAGCTCTCCTTGTTTGAAGAACATGTTCTTCAGTTAGAACTTGGTTTTATTGTCCTTTTTAGGGTTTGAAAAACTATAGGGTTAGTCTTGGGAAAGTTGTTTGTTTTTTTAATCTTGTCATATTGGAGTAGTAAGGTTCAATGTTATAGTGAAAACTACCTGGTTTATGTAATGGAAAAATTGGTTGGTCTCAAACGAACCTTTGTTTGTGTTCTGTTTCTTACAATTGTTGAATAATTTAGATGCTTCAATTGAGAGTTGATGTTCTAATCTAGGATATGACTATGGCCAATTAGGTGCTTGTGATTTGAGACAAAGCTTCTGCATTTCAGAGTTCTTTCCTAGCAGTCATGTTGTCAATTTGCCAGTGGTAATATGGACTGCTTATGGTCAACACTTACGTAAAACGAATTTTTCACATCTAACCTGTGCGTTGTTGAGTTAATTTGAGAGAGTTAGATTTCGTTTTACGAATCAAGATCCGTAAAATCGTGTTATAAAAGATTTACTCTAATATTTGAATTAAGTGCTTTTGACATGGTGAGTTTGTTTTGATAAATAAAAACACTATTCCCATTAATCCTTACTATCCTTTCCTTCATCATTGTGTTCCTTTGTGAAACATTTCATTTATGTGTTTTAAGTAAGAATTTGAGGGGTTAAAAAGAGATTTAAAAACTACTGTGTGGCATTTAGTGCGGTGGTATTGGTGTATTCAGAATTACAAGTTCGTCATTCCTAGGGATAGAATTGTCTTTAGTGACATTGATTATGTTTATCCTAAATTGAATTAAGTGAGGATTAATTTTGGTTACATTCATAAACTACTAACTTCTTTCAATTTCTGATGTCATTCTTTGGGATAGAGTTTCATTTAGTGATATTGAATTTTTTATATCCTCCCTAGTCCCTAGAACCCTAGGATAAGGTTGAATTTTTGGTTGCATTCATAAACTACACAATGTAAAAATTTTTTTCTTCTAAAGAGCGTGAGAATGGATCGAGCACGAGGCCATCTTTGTGAAACACGTACTATTTATGGGCACACAATGTAATTCTTCTCTCTAACTATTCTCTCAATTTCATTGATGTACTACTCCGGATCTATATATAAGCAAAACTAATCGATTTCACACAGATTAAGAAAGTAAGTTAAATTAGTTAAATTGTCTTGATTTTATATAAAACAAAAATATATTTACCAAAATATCCTTAAATATTCCACTTAAAACTGATGATAATTAATACAATATTAACTCATTGTCATTAATTCATTTTAACTCCTTTTATAATTAGTGACTCTTTGTATATAGGGAATGTGCACACATCTTGAAAAGCAAAAGAAATAACAAGGGGTATTTTTGGTACCAAACTTTTTGAAAATTGTGAATAGAGTTTAATATGGTGATTTTTACTTATATTTAAGTCCACCAAAATTTAATATTTTTTTGCTTATATATAGGTTCGGAGGGAGTACCTTTCAATTACTATCATTCCTCAGGGATATAGTTGCATTTATTGTAAATGATTTTGTTTTTTCTTCCTAGATAAGGTTGAATTATTGGGAATTTATTTTGGTTACATTTAGTATAAACTATTTGATATTACTAGATCCTCTCAATGTTTTATTGCACATTTAGATGACTCATCTTAGTATAAAGGATTAATATAATGTTTGATCCCTGGACATGTCGAAAAACAATGTTTTGATCCCCAGACAAAAAAACAATAGAAGTTGGTCCCTGGACATGTCTTTTTGGACCAATTTGCCCCCTCCCACCGTTAGTGTTAGTTTTGCCGTCTGTTTTTATACAATATGACTAAATTACCCTTACTAAAAAGTTTCTTATGGCTGACTTTTTAATAAAAGCAAAATAGAAGGGGTTAGTTGTCAATTTTTAAATTTAACCATCTTCTAAAACACAACCAAGTCAATTTGAATCCAGAAGCTGTACTCAAACCAACTCAAACCTAATCATCCAATCCAAGTACTAAAGTCACTACGAAAACAGTAAACAGATGCCAAGTTCCCCTTTCTGAAATCAACTTAACCATCAATGAAACCTAAAACAGCTCATATTACTCTCATTGTCGAACCCATTTCCCCAATTTTGACCCAAACTTGAACTCTGTAAACTTAACCCAACTTCGACATTTGACACCGGTCATGAATTCCACGACCATCGGAGCAATTCGATTGATTCTAATTCGCCGACGATTGAGGATGGTGGCTGGGCGGAGAAGAGTCAATAACTGCCAGATCTACTATTAACGCCAGATCTGGACTTGAGTTTGAGCGGGAAGAAGGCCGGTGGATATGAAGAAGGATACCTCTGAATTTGGAGCTTGAGAGAATGAGAGGGAGATGGCGTTCCAACAAAAACAGGGAGAGAAATCGGAGTGGCGACTGTGACGGCGAATCGGGAGCCGGGCGAGCTGGTGAGAGGCGAAGCGAAAGGAGAAGTCGGCCGAGAGATGAATATGTATGTAACGAAGATGAAGGGACCGACTGGGCTGCTAGGGGCTCGCAATGAGGAGCTTGCCAGATCATTTGAAGGAGGGGAGATTGAAGGTCGCTGTGGGTTTGGGGCGGCGAAGATGGCGGTTGATGAGATCGTCCATAATCAGGTCTTCGATATAGGGGAAGGCAACTATAGAGAGAGAGAGAGAGAGAGAGAGAGAGAGAGAGATAGATGGGAGATGGATGTAGATGCGGGCAAATGGTGATGGCGATGAACGAAGAAGAAGAAGGAGGCCGACTGGACTGTTTGGGTTGAGGGAGATGGCGCTGGGCGTGATGGGCGAAGGCGATGACTGTCGGAACCTTCCATAATTGGGTCTTTGATATTGGGGGAAGGTAACTGCAGAGAGAGAGAGAGAGAGAGAGAGAGAGAGATGTAGATCATGGTCTCCTGTTCTGTAATGTCGGGAAATGAAGAAGGGGCATTCTCGTCAATTAAAAAAAACAGACGGTAAAAATAACGTTAACGGTGGGAGGGGGCAAATTGGTCCAAAAAGACATGTCCAGGGACCAACTTCTATTGTTTTTTGTCCGGGGACCAAAACATTGTTTTTCGACATGTTCAGGGACCAAATTATTATTTAATTCTAGTATAAACTACTCCCTCCGGACTTATATATAAAAAAAAATACCAAATTTTGGTGGACTTAAATATAAATAAAAATCACCATATTAAACTTTATTTACAACTTCCAAAAAGTTTGGTACCAAAAATACCCCCTATTAATTCTTTTGTTTTTCAAGATGTGTGCACATTTCCTATACACAAAGAGCCACTAATTATAAAAGGAGCTAGAATGAATTGATGACAATGAGTTAATATTACATTAATTATTATCAGTTTTGAGTGGGATACTTAAGGGTATTTTAGTAAGTATACTTTTGTTTTACATAAAATCAAGACAATTTAACTAATTTAACTTAATTTCTTAATCTGTGTGAAATCGGTTAGTTTTGCTTATATATATGTCCGGAGTATTATTTGATTATCTTCCATTGATAAGATATAATTAAGAGGCAATTAATTTGGGTCATTAAGAAACGACACAATTGGTAATTAGAGTTATTTTTTAAACTTAATTTTGTTGATAGAATATGCAAGCTATTTGAATGAACAAACAACAACAAGATGTTCACATAATTAATAAATTAAAAAAAAACGTGAGATCACACCAAATCATCAAATCAAAAATTCATATGAATTATAAAATCGAACAAATTGATAGCAATCGAAATAAAAGCTTGCAGAATGTTTTCAAAATTAAACCAATAGGACTGAAGTAATAAACAAATGTATGGAATATATAAATATATTAGCATGTGAATACAACAAAAGACATATTAAAAATAATATATATGTATATATAAGTCAAAAGTTCAAGTGAGAAATATATATATATATATATATATATATATATATAATATCAATCTGTAAGATAGAGAAAATGAAACCAACATAGAATAAAAAAAAAATTAAAGGATTTTGGTTTAAAAAGAAATCACACTAACATGATATAATATGAACCAACAACAGTATATTAACAATGACGAGCACAGAAAACAAAGACAAAGTAGACCGTCAATGGATATCGAAAGAACAACACAAATATAAAGAAAAGAAACAAAACTTTGAAACAGAAAACAAAGGAGCGAAAGAACACTTATTTGTGTAGATGAATCGTCCGTATGAATGGACTTGCCTTGAAGGAGATAAGCCCTCGTACCTATCGGTGCAAACGATCGAGGCGGCTGTCAACCTTCCAGGATAAGACACCTTCAAGATCCAAACTTTATGCACTACAAATCGGGTCTTCTTTGATCACGTACTTCAGTCGCCAATGAAACCAAAGAGAGGTCAACTATGAATTCACTTTTTTATTTTTCCTTTGCAGCAGTAATAAAGATAAAGGCAAGGAGAGGAAATTGTTCTAGGAAATCAGTTGACTATATATGAAAAGAGAAAACCAAGTGCCTAACGTAAGCAACCAGCCATGTTTGATATGTGTTACCCAAACGTAATTATGGTTGTAATTGCATCCTTAATTAATGCTGTAATTGCGTTTGTAATTACTTACCATAACAGCAACGTGGGTGTCTAGATACATCGCACCAACGTTTGTAATTACTTACCGTAATAGCAACGTGGGTGTCTAGATACATCATACCAGGTAGAACTTAGGCACCAAAACAATTCTATCAAAAACAAAACAATTAAGCCCCCAATCCGGTACGCATGTGGGTTTGACAGAAAACTTTAAAGTGCCTCTTTTCTATGCGTTCAACGATGGATTCTATATACCATACGAAGTCGACCCAAACATGAATGTCGCTTATTTACGTGCACACTACAATTCTCAATTCTCTTTTTCCTTTGCAGCAGTAATAAAGATAAAGGCAAGGAGAGGAAATTGTTCTAGGAAATCAGTTGACTATATATGAAAATAGAAAACCAAGTGCCTAACGAAAGCAACCAGCCATGTTTGATATGCGTTACCCAAACGTAATTACGGCTGTAATTGCGTCCTTAATTACTGCTGTAATTGCGTTTGTAATTACTTACCGTAACAGCAACGTGGGTGTCTAGATACATCGCACCAGGTAGAACTTAGGCACCAAAACAATTCTATCAAAAACAAAACAATTAAGCCCCCAATTCGGTGCGCGTGTGGGTTTGACAGAAAACTTTAAAGTGCCTCTTTTCTATGCGTTCAGCGATGGATTCTATATACCATACGAAGTCGACCCAAACATGAAAGTCGCTTATTTACGTGTACACTACAATTCTCAATTCTTACTTTGGTCTAAATGATATATGTCTCAAAATTAAGACCCATCAAAATGGTCCCGAACATCATATTTCCAACAATCCCCCACAAATCCATTGTTGAACCTCAACTCTGATTAACATAAAGTGCTTTCAATAATGGTACCTTCCGGTTTGAACCACTACCTAAGCTATCAATCGAAACCCCCACAGGAACTAAGTGAACCGAGTTCTTGAACTTGAACCTTTGTTGTGGTGGTGACGAAAGATGGCAACACATTAAAGGCTATAGTATTGATCTATAGGGTTGACGCGTTATGGCCATGCGTCCCGATCTTGTCTCAAGAATGTTTATTGAGAATTAACCCTTATTCTCTTATTGCGGCCTCACAACAACATTCTCATAGTTGGGCATCTCCAAGAGTGCGTCGCTAACACCCTGCCATAAGGCTCGATCCCATTCAGAGTCTTGAACTCTTACTTTCTAGCAACAACCAACATCTACCAGGCTTATCAAGGAATAAACATTGACACTTACATATCACTTACTATTTCAGATGCTCAACCCACACTACAGCTTGTTGATACCACATTGAACCTACTTCGTGGGATCTCCACTTAGATAGGTTGGGTTGCTACCGTAGGTGAATCAACTATGAGTTTCAGACCCATTCCTAACCTGGATTTTACAACTTGACTTAAATCAAGTCCTTTAGTAAGAGGATCTGCTGTGTTTTCTTTGGATCCTACAAAATCAACAGCAAACACCCCTTGAGACACATATTTCCTTATAGTTTTTAGTCTAACTTGAATGTGTCTCCTAGTCTTTTGATTGTACTTTGTACTCTTGATCTTTGCATTTGTGCTCATACTATCACAATGCAGAATCGGTTTGCTGATGATAGGTAACTCAGACATAAATCCCATGAACCACTTAGCCATGATTCCTGTAGTATCCAAAGCACACAACTCAGCCTCAAATGTTGACCGAGACAAAATTGTTTGTTTGGTGGACTTCCAGGCAACAGCCCCTCCACCAAACGTGAATACATACCCAGTGCACCCATAACTCCCAGAGTTCTTAGCTATCTAGCTCGCATCTCAATATCCTTCAAGAACAGGAGGATATCTACCGTAATGAGAGAAAGACGGAGTTTTGGGGGCAGACATGGCGGCTAAGAAACGAGAAAAGAAGCAGGCAGAAGAGAAGAATACCCTAGAGCTCTGATACCATGAAGGAAGGCAATCTGCCGTGGGTTTCTTGTTATTCACCAAATGATATATATACACAATCATATGAGGGATCCTAGCCTAACTGATGATGCACTAATCTAGGCTATAAATTAGGATACAAAATATTTACATATATCTTGAAGAATATATACAGATTCTATTATTCTCGCCAGACCCGGTCGGTAGTTGCCTCCGCCACCGCCGCTGCCACTGTCAAAACATAATGGCATAACCAGGACTAACCCTTTGATCCCCGCCGAGCTAGTACGCCTCCTCCAGCACTCATCAGCCAGTCCTCACTCGTCTCCCTTCTCCAGCATTTGTTAGCCGGTCGCCAATCGGTACTCCGTACTCTCTCTCACTCTCATCTTTGCCTGATTTTCCTCTCCTTCATTGATACTTAAACTGCAAAAGTACCAACATAAAAAGATAGTCTCGTAATTAATTTTTTATCTGATTACGAATTTACGATGGAGAAGTAGCTAGTTGCCTATTTTTGCTGATCAAATTTGGCTGGAACTGCAATGAAATATAAATGTAAATAACGAGGTCTCAACTCTCAAGTCTCTACACATTCAGAGTCGATGTAGCCCTTTGGCTTTCAATTGGGAGACGAGACATTGGCTTATGATGGAGAGGGAAGATGGCAGTGTACCTTGCTAATTGTACCAGACTGGATATAACATTTGCTACAAATCTATTGGCAAGATGTAGTTCATCTCCATCACGGAGACACTGGAATGGTATCAAACACATATTTTGTTATTTTCAAGGGACGATCAATTTGAGATTATTTTATCCCAAAGGATCAAAGGATGAACTGGTTGGTTTTGCAGATGCGGGTTATTTGTCTGATCCTCATAAGGCCAGATCATAGACCGGTTATGTCTTCACGATGGGTGGAACTGCAATTTCCTGGCGTTCTCAAAAGCAAATGTTAGTTGCTACATCGTCAAATCATGCTGAGATGATCGCACTTCATGAAGCCAGTCGAGAGTGTGTATGGATTCGATCTATGACTCAGCATATTCAAAATGCCAGTGGACTACCTGTCAACAAAGACCCGACAGTATTATTTAAAGACAATGCCGCATATGTCGCCCAAAGTAAAGAAGGATACATCAAAAGTGACAGGTCCAAACATATCCCCCAGAAGCTCTTTTTATACACTCAAGAACTTGAAAAGAAGAAAGAGGTCAGCATCCAATATGTTCGATCAAGTGATAATGCTGCAGATTTATTTACGAAGGCACTTCCCACTACAACCTTCAGAAAGCATGTTCACAATATTGAGATGCGAAATCTACGAGATTTACAAAGGTGATTTCTCTTTACCCTTGTCAATTCAAGGGGGAGCATATATGGCTGTACTTTTTTTTCCCTTTATCATGGTTTTTTCCCACTAGGTTTTCCATGAAAAGGTTTTTAACGAGACAACCCATGCACACAATTCAGATTTAAGTTGTGTACGTTTTTCCTTATGTCCGATTTTTTTTCCCTACTGGGTTTTTCGACTTAAAGGTTTTTAACGAGATACACTTAGTCAACTTATAATGCTATGTTCAAGGGGGAGTGTTATGTAATAAATGAACATAGCTAGCATAGGTAGGATGGCTACATAGCTAGCATAGGTAGGATGACTTGGTTTGTCAACATTGGCAAACCAATTGGTAGACATCTTCGTTCATTGCTCGGTTATAAATACCCACCCGGCTCTTGCTGTGTCTAACATCAAGAACACATCTAAGTTATTCTTGAGATGGAAAACGTCCAATACGCAACGTGGACGGAGCTCTTTAAAATCCACACGCGTTCTTTTCGGGTCATTCACCATATTATTCCTTCAGCTGAAGGCACCACCAAAGCGCCTACTACCGATGCCGAAAAAGAATTGTGGTTAACCCTCGACGCCACCGTTCTTTCTTGGATCTATTCCAATATATCCAATGACCTGTTACAAACCATCCTTGAACCCGACACACCGACCATGGATGCTTGGAATCGCCTCCGTGATATCTTCCAAGACAATAAAAACTATCGTGTTGTCACTCTTGAGCAAAAGTTCTCTCACACCGACATGGAAGATTTCTCCAATGCCTCTGCCTATTGTCAACGTCTCAAGGTCTTATCCGATCAAATAAAGAATGTTGGCGCTCCCGTCTCCAACAATCGCCTTGTTTTTCAGATGGTGGCCAATCTTACTAAAGCCTATAATGGGGTGGGCACCTTGATTTGCCAAAGCAATCCCATTCCTCAATTTTATCAAGCTCGTTCCATGATCGTACTGGAAGAAGCGGGTTTAGCAAAACAGGTTGCCATCAAATCCAATGCAGCCATGGTTGCTCGAGATCCTGACAACATCCCTCCTCCAAATGTCTCCTCTCCACCTGCTCGTTCCCAGGGAAATGGCCACAGAGGAGACCATCGTAACAGTACTGGCAAGAACCGGGGTGGTGGACGCAGTAGTGGCAGGGGCGGTGGTGCACACATTGGTCATAATCACAGCGGGAACCGTGGTGGCAGGCAACAACAACAGGCTGGACACATTCAGCGTTGGCCATCACAACCTTGGATGAGTTCGGGTTCACAGTGGCCATATTCTTTTCCACCTTGGGCTGTACCTCCCTCTCCTTATCCAACAACTCCCTGGCCTCCTCCACCATCTCAACATGGTGGTCTTCTTGGTTCCCGCCCTCCGCAAGCTTATTCAGCCTCTACACAGCCAACTCCAACAGGCATCGAAGCTGCCATGCACACTCTTAGACTTACTCCACCGGATGCAACCTGGCACATGGACACTGGAGCGCCTTCTCATATGACATCTGAACAGGGTACTCTCTCACCTTATTTTAATTCGAGCATTAATCGCGGCATACTGGTCGGTAATGGTCACTTTATTCCAATTAAAGGTTATGGTCATACCCATTTATCTCCTCCGAATCCTTCTTTTTCTTTACGAAATGTTTTCCATGCTCCTCAAATTGTTAAGAATTTAATTTCTGTTCGCAAATTCACAACTGATAATTCTGTTACTGTTGAATTTGACCCGTTTGGTTTTTCTGTGAAGGATTTTCGGACGAGGACGCCTCTCATGAGATGTGATAGTCACCGCGACCTCTATCCCATCACTAATTCTAAGTTCACTTTTCCAGCTGCCTCTTTTACCGCTTTAGCGCCATAATTATGGCATGCCCGTTTGGGTCACCCGGGAACTCCTGTTTTTGACTCCTTTAGGCAGAATAAATATATCTCATGTAATGCTGCTAGTAGATCTAATTTTTGTCATTCTTGCATTCTTGGAAAACACATTAAATTGCCTTTTGTTGTTTCTACTTCTCGCTCTGCTATGCCTTTTGATTTAATTCATAGTGATATTTGGACTTCTCCGGTGTTAAGTTCATCGGGTCATCGTTACTACCTTCTCTTATTAGATGATTACTCTAATTTTCTATGGACATTCCCTCTATCTAAAAAGTCTCAAGTGTATTCTACTTTTTTAACATTTCAGAATTTTATACTCACCCAATTTGAACGGGAAATAAATACTTTTCAATGTGATAATGGTACGCAGTTTGATAATAGACATTTCTGGAATTTTTGCGATGTCAATGGACTTTGTTTTCGCTTTTCCTGTCCCCACACCTCCTCCCAAAATGGCAAGGCCGAACGCAAAATACGTTCCATCAATAATATAGTCCGTACCCTACTTACTCATGCATCTATTCCATCTACGTTCTGGTCTCATGCGTTGCAAATGGCCACTTACCTTCTTAACATTCTTCCAAATAAACAACTCTCTTATTACACTCCTTTTCACCGACTTTATCACCAAAACTCGTCCTACTCCCATCTTCGCGTTTTTGGTTGCCTATGCTACCCCCTTTTTCCCTCTACTACTATTCACAAACTTCAAGCCTGTTCTACCTAGTGTGTCTTTTTGGGCTATCCTCCTCATCATCGTGGCTACAAATGTTATGATTTATCCTTTAAAAAAATCATCATTAGTCGTCACGTCATTTTTAATGAAACCCATTTTCCTTTTGCTAAAATACACACACCTGTTTCTCATACATATGATTTTTTGGATTGTGGCTTCTCTCCCTTACTGATCCATCAACTACACAATCCCGCCCCATCTCCAACCCCCCTATCTCTACCTAACCGCCAATCCCTACAGCTCAATCATCCAGCGGCTCTAAGCCCATCTCATGACAGCCCCACTGGGCCTCCTCTTCTTTCTGAAATTCAGTCGGCCCCCTCACCAGCCCACTCCTCCACCGTCCAAATCCACAGACCAACCACTAGGAGTCAAAATGGCATCTTCAAACCCAAACCTCTATTTAGTCTCCTTTCTCAAGTCTCTCTGTCTCCTCTCTCTCGCAACCCCGTGTCTACCCTTAATGACCCGAATTGGAAAATGGCCATGACCAATGAGTATAATGCTCTTATTAAAAATAAGACATGGGAGTTGGTGCCCCGTCCCCCTAACATTAATGTCATAATGCTCCATGTGATTTTAAACACAAAGAAAATTCCTCGATGGCTCTTTGAGAGGTATAAAGCCTGCCTTGTAGGTGATGGAAAAACTCAACAAAGTTGGCGTGGATTGTGGTGAAACTTTCACCTGGTTGTCAAACCACCACTACTATTCGCATCTCTCCGCTTAGCCATCTCTAATGCTTGGCCAATACACCAACTGGACGTCAAAAATGCTTTCCTACATGGTGAACTCAAGGAAACTGTCTACATGCATCAACCTTTGGGTTTTCGTGGCAAATCTTTTCCTGATCATGTCTGTTTGCTAGAGAAGTCTCTCTACGGGATCAAGGAAGCTCCTCGGGCTTGGTACAAACGTTTTGCCAATTATGCTTTTCATCTTGGTTTCTCCCATAGCAAGTCTGATCACTCCTTTTTTATTTATAAGAGAGGTACTGATATATCATACATACTTTTATATGTTGATGATATTATTCTTACAGCGTCATCAGATGGTCTATGCAAATCTATCATGGCTCTTCTCAGCTCAGAATTTGCAATGAAAGATTTGGGTCCTCTACATTTTTTCTTGGGCATTGCTGTTACTCGTCATCCAGGTGGTCTCTTTCTGTCTCAAAAAAGTACGCCGAGGAAATCATACACCAAGCTGGGATGTCCTTTTGCAAACCTTGCTCCACGCCCGTTGATACTAAACCCAAGTTGAGTGCCTCATCCAGTACACCCTACAGTACCTCACTTTCACTAGAAATGACATATCATATGTTGTCCAGCAAGTTTGCCTTTTCATGCACAACCCGATGGAGGTGCATACAGCTCTGCTTAATCAAGCGCTACATTCGGTTCTTTTCACACATGGCTTACATCTATATCCTTCATCGATCGCTACTCCGTCTCTTACGCACGCCGATTGGGTGCCCGACACCGACGCTCCACATCGGGTTATCAGAGATCTTTCGGCGATAACTTAATCTCTTGGTCTTCTAAACGACAAGCTACCTTGTCTCGATCTAGTGCCGGCGAATACAGTGAGTTGCGCCAACGCCGCCTCTCGAATCTTGCCGGGTTGCACAACCTTCTTCTTGAACTGCATTTCCCTATTACAAAGGCTACTTTAATCTATCAGGATAACGCCGCTATATATCTTTCCGCAGAATCCAATTCAACATAAGCGTATTCAAACATGTTGAGTCGGATATCATTTTGTTCGTGACAAAGTTGCTCAGCGGTCAGTCCGTCCGTTTTACATGTTCCATCTCACATCGATAGCAGCATATCTTCACCAAAGGCCTTCCATTGATTCTATTTGACGATTTCTGACAGCCTCATTGCCCCCTCCCGCTCGATCGTAGGGAGTAATAGAATCAGATATATTCTTAAGATATATGTAAATATTTTGTATCCTAATTTATAGCCTAGATTAGTGCATCATCAGTTAGGCTAGTATCCCTCATATGATTGTGTATATATATCATTTGGTGAATAACAAGAAACCCACTGCATATTGCCTTCCTTCAGAGAACGTCGAGAAGAGAAATAGAGAGAGATCGAAAAGATAGAGAGGAATAGGAGTACGAGTACCGACTACCGTAGAGGTAGAACAGGGAAAGGAAAATCTCAAATCTGGAATAGGATGCTGAAGAGGAGATAGATAGCAGATTGCAGATGCATATATTGTTTTTTTTTTTACTTTTTAGGTTTTATGTTTTTAATTAAGTTTGACTTTGCCAATAGTGTGATCGGGTTAGGCCAGACTTTTTACGTTCGGGGCAAGCACCGCCCACGAGCCTCTCAGTGTGGCCAAAAACTGCCTTCTCGATTTAAGACACGCACCTTGGAAAGTTAGGTGGACTGACTCAATTTTGACGGCTCTACTCCTTCCACATGGGCCCGTATAGAAATTGGAAACATGTTCTAAAATAGAAATTGAAGCATTGATCTATTGATATATCGATCCACTAAAGTTCTTAAACTAATGTTCGAAGTTTTCAATGTCAGGTTGGAAAGGTAAACGTTTTGACCTGGATTGGCCTCCTGTGGCAACTATCTCAGATGGGCACCGCTGGCCGGTCTTGCATTTCTTCATAATGAAGCTAAGCCACATATTGTGCACCGAGATATAAAAGGCCAAGTAATGTACTATTTGACGGATCTTTTAATCCCAAGATTGGAGATTTTGGTCTAGCAAACTTTTCCCTGTACCTCAATGTCACTCGAGTTGCGTAGAACAATGTAAGTCATAGCCTTCATCGCTATGTTCCCTTTATTGTGTGCCATACCTGAAATACATTCTTCAGGAGAAATTTGTACACAATATACTTCCTCCGTTCCTAAAAAATAAATGCTCTTTCTTCTTTGGTTTGTCCAAAAAATAGTGTCATTTCTAAACAGGGCCGGCCCTGTAAAATCGGGGGCCCAAGGCCAATTATTTTGAATGAGACCCTTTCTTTGTAGCACAATTTTTTTTTTCAATTTTTGAAAAATAAAAGAAACAAAGGTTACTTATGTTATTTATTTCTATTAGTAAATCTTTTGAAAATATGTCTAAAAACATTTTCGGATGTTTGACAAACACACGGAAAACAATATATAAATAAATACAAAAAGTATATTCTAATATTAATGTCCATATTGAACATAAAATAATGTTTAACTTTAAGTAATTTTCCTTTAATAATCTTTAATTTATCATTTATGGTGTCAAATCAATAAGGCCCTTTTTTTTTTCAATGTCACAAATACAAACAAAAAATTTGGTAATAATGAAAAAACATTTTAAAAAAGAAAATCGATAATATTTTGGACATCCCTAAATAATATAGTGGACACTAATTTTAGGATGTAATGAATATTTATTTAAATTATAATTTATAAATAATGTGCACAAACTCTAATTATATTTCTAAACAATGTATTTGTTGAGTAAAATATTGTGTGTTTGTAAATATATGTAATTATGGAAAAGGGCGAAGGGGTGCTCGAACATTTGGAAAATGAATCCGCAAGTCATTTTTTCCTGAAAAGAAGGCTTCATTTTTCGTTGACTTGGAAAAGCTTTTATGTTGACTATATTTTCCTCTGGTTATCAAATACTGAAAAATGAGAAAAATGTTTTCCAAAAGTCATTTTTCGTAAAACTAATGGAGCCTAAGTCTTTTTTAGAAATTAGAATAGGACATTTATTTTATTTTTTTAATAATATGTAAGGTTTTTGTGAGATTTAAGGGCTCAAAAAATTGAGTATTTTTAGGGGCCCCAAGGCCATGGCCTCACTATCCTTATAACAGGGCCGACCATGTTTCTAAAAATAATACTCCCTCCGTACCTAAATAATCATCCTAGTTGACCCGACGGACAGTTTAAGAAAAAATAATTGACTTGATTATTTATATTGATTTAATATGTAGTTTCTTTTAAAGCTCATGTGTATGTGGCTCATAATTAAAGTAGAGTAAAAAAGTAAGGGTAAAGTGGTAAAAGTGATATTCTAAAAAAGTAAGTTTCAAACTGGATAATTATTTTAGGACGGATAAAAAAAGAAAGGAGGACGATAATTTAGGGACGGAGGAGTAATAATTTTAGTGCAATCTAAGGAAGGTACAAGCAAGCAACAATCTTAAAAAGTTTGATTCGTCAATAGGATTATTCTTCTGGGACGACGGAGGGAGCATTGATTTAAGTTGGTGTTCCATTTTGCGCCCCCCCCCCCACTTTTTCATGATCAGTGCCGCTGAGTATCATTAGGTATGTGCCTAAGACCGAGTTACTAGATCAAACTGGCTCAACTCATGTTGGGTTCAAGTTTCAAGCTTGAACATGATTTTTGGCTCGATCCCAACTTGGCTCACTTGAATAAGTTCAATTATCACAAAATATATACAAGTACAATTTATGCATATTGTAGTACTCCCTTCATTCCAAAAAGAGTGTAATGTTTAAACTGACACATAAATTAAAAAAAGATGGTATATTAGGGCATCCTCAATGTAATAATTCTTATTACAACTTCTTAAGTGGGTCCCATTGCCACCTACACATTTTTCTCTTCTTACCAACTTAAGAATTTATCTTCCCATTGTATATTATTCTTACACAACTTCTTATACAAAAAAATATTAAATTTAACATCATTCACTAAAAACAAAAAACCCCACCCCACCCCACCCCCCACCCCCCACTCACACCAAAGATAATGGAAGGCGTCCACTCAACTTCTCTCCTTTCCCAAGGCATTTGTGCAGGTTCTTATTTAAGAACCAAATGGGTGTTTCTCTCTCCTCCGTGGATTTCTTCTCTCCTAGGTGGACTTCAATGCACAATTATCAATGCCTAAGAAGTGGTTAAGAACCACAATGGTGATGCTCTTAGAGCATCTCCAATGCAAAGCTTCATATACCATCTTCTTAGCCGGGTCCCACTGCCACATACACATTTTTCTCTTCTTATTCCATTTAAGAATATATCTTCCCAATGCTAATCTTCTTATACATCTTCTTAGTTGGGTCCCACTGCCACATCATTAACTTTACACTTCAATCTTATTTTTATATTTCTCAAACAAATCAATAATTAAATTATAAATAATGACATTAATTAATTTATAAATAATACTATTACTCACAATTTAAATAATTTATATTTTAATTCATAAATTATCAATAAAATACATATTAAAACGGCTACTTTAATATGACACCCCCTTATCTATATATACTTCTCAACAACGGCTACTTTAAAACGGCTATTTTACAACGGCTACTTTACAACGGCTACTTTAAAACGGCTACTTTTACAACGGCTACTTTAAAACGGCTACTTTTACAACGGCTACTTTAAAACGGCTATTTTAAAAACATTAATAATTAAAAGTTACATAAAAACATTAATAATTAATAGTAACATAAAAACATTAATAATTAATAGTAACATAAAAACATTAATAATTAAAAGTAACATAAAAACATTAATAATTACAAGTAACATAAAAACATTAATAATTAAAAGTTACATAAAAACATTAATAATTAGTTACTAATTAAAGTTAAATAAAAAAATTAAATAAAAGACAAATAAAATTTAAGACTAAAATAGTAAAATTTAATACACAATTAAAATCCCAAAATTTAATACCAAAATTTAATACACAATTAAAATCCCAAACCCCCCACCCACCAACCCCCGGCACAAAATTCGTAAAGTTGTCTTTTATTTAAAAAAAAAAATTTAATTAATCAAACACTGCAAAACAGGCAGCCCCCCACCTGCCACTCGCCTACCTGTCGCCACACACACAGCTGTGTGACGCCCACCTTCCTCCCCTGCGAGCCTTCTTCCTCCCATTTGGCCTCCTTCTTGATTTGGAAGAAAATTTAATCTCTCTCCACCACCTCAGCTCCACATCAGCTTTGGAAGAAATTTGGGAAGTGTTCCCATTGCAATTGAACAACTTCCAAATTGGAAGCCATTTTAGGAAGGCAGCGTTGGAGCTGCTCTTAGAATAGTTTGTATTTTTCAAGGATACTCATGTGAGAGTTAAGTCCATCAATTAAAGTGAGAATTAAAATCAATGGTAAAATGGTAAATGTAACTTTTAAAAAGGAAAGTTTAGAAAGTAGACTTTTTTTTTTTTTTTGAATGGCATGAAAAGGAAAGATAGACTCATTTTTAGGAAAAGGGAATATAGTTTTTACTCACGTTTGAGTAAAGCTCGAGTTCGGCTCATTTCATGAAGCAATCAAGGTGAGCTTGCAATAGTTTCCTTGCCTCGAATAAAGCTCAAGCTTGGCTCAAGTTCGTTTAAAAATGGAGCGATATTAAAATAGTAAGTGCTAATATTTTTCAAATTAAACGAAGGATGATATTTCACATGCAATGTGATATACTTACCAAAAAGAGGAAAAAAAACTTGTTTCTTTCAAATTAAGTAGCAAGTGCTTATTTCTTTGTATCTTACTTCTGGTATTTTATGTTTGTTTGTACAGGGGATACCTAGCTCCTGAGTCCTGAGTACGCTTTACTAGGACAACTTACAAAAAAGGCGGATGTATATAGTTTTGGAGTACTTACGCTGGAAACTATTAGTGGTAGAAGTAGCAGTAAGGAAATGAGACATGTAATGGGAGCACCATGGCCTGTACCCAACTTTTGCCCATTTATTTGGGGGGTATTTTCATAGTATTTGAGAACCTCAAAGGCAAAATAGTGAAAGTAATTATGCGGGGCGGGTCAGACCATTCCCATTCCGACTAGAACCTACTGGGTTGTGGAAAACGCGCCCAATTTCGTGCCATTAGGGCGGGTCCAAATCGAGTTTTGGTCAGGTTGGGGTAATTTGCCAATTGCCATTCCTATTTCCTAGCCTTGAAAAACCTAGTGACTGGATTACTTCCAAACTCTTTGGCAATAATGTGATCGGCCGGACTGAGCTTTTCAAGTTCGGGCCAAACACATCCCATGGTCCTCCCGGGCTGGGCCTTTTGTTTTGAAACCCGGGCCCTTGGAAATTCGGGTGAGGTGGGCCGGGCTCAATTTTAACGGCTCTAATGATTGGTATAGAAATCTTTCAAACATTCAGTGAAACATTGGTTTTTTACCATCCATAATCTTTTTTCAAGAAGTGTTCAATTACTCTGCTATTGCAATTAATGATCAACAAGCAATGCATTCACATTATTAATTATCATATATCAGCAAATAGAATTCATGTAAAAGAAAATATCATGTTGACATTGTAAAAAACAAATCCTACAAGTTCAAAAAAAAAAGTGTAAATATGCAAAATATAATTGAAAAAAAAAAAGCAGCCAAATACCTTTAAAATCAGTGTATACAACACCACCACCAACCGCTGGAGAAACAAATTCAATCTTCACAGGTACACCCAACCAAAAACATAAATCCTCTTCAACTTGTTTAAACGTCACATCCAACTGCACCAAATACCTATTTAAGTACAAAATAAAAACAAACAATATATAACCTCGTCCACAACAGAGGTAATAAAACTATATTTGAACAACTAAGAAAATCACCAACTGGAATCCACCAAGTTTGAAATCATAGTTGGATGGACGTTTAGGATGAAATAGTGAGGGATTCAAATTAGAATCAGTAGAAACAAAGAGCACATTTAATCTCCCAATATCATTAGCTTCAAATTTGGCAGCAGGCCAAAGTGGTGAAACATCAAAGTTTGGCCGCTCAGATAAATCCTACAAAAGAATAGGGTATATTGTTATATATTAATACAGATAATGCTAATACTACAACTAAGAAGGATGCCAAGTGTACTGCAGCCAAAGTCATAGTTCGAGACAAAAAAGGGAAGGGTGTCGAGTGTAAATAAAAGAGGTTGTTAGGATTTGTTATGATGTATGTGTGACATCTTGGTGAGTTAGTTATCTCTGTAACTTTCCTATCAAATCTCTTAAATTCCTTTGTAACTTGAAGAATGCTCAATCTCTTCAAATTCATTCATCTATTCACAAATCAAAAAAAAAAAAAAAAAAAAAAACCAAAACAGAGTAAAAAATCTAAAACATACCTTCTTCAAAGGAAACCTGTTTAGAACAAAAAGCGAAACAAGAAAGCGATTAAAAAATATTGGATAAGAAAATTAAACAAAAAAATACTTCCAAAGTTCATACTAACATCACAAAATCTTTATCTGAGGAACGAATGTGCTTCTTCCTGCAAGTCAACGATTACAAAATGTTAGTGAGATATATCTGATTCATTAGAATCGGTTAATTAGGGATATATCTATGTATATTTAGTAGGTGAATATTTATAGACTAGTCAATTTAGATCCTAAATTATAGGCTAGTAGTTTGCTTAGACTTTGTATATATCACGTTGAATATTATTGAGAAAGATAGGGAATTAATTTGCCTTCATGGTATCAGACGTGGTCGATCCTTGAGACCTCTTCTCTCTCATTCTCTGCGTCTTCTCTCTCTCTTTCTCTGTGATCTTTGTCTTCCTTCCATGGTGACAAATACAAGTTCCACCCAACTGTCACAAACATTAAGAACTTCATACCGTTGTTCTTGAGATGGAGAATGGGCAATACTCCTCGTGGGCGAACTCTTTCGCATTCACTATCGTGCATTTCGGTCATTGAGCATATAATCCCTCCTCCACTGCGAGCTCAATCGCAGCACGGACGTTACCACCAAAGCGAGCTCCGACTAAGGAAGAGGCTGAACTTTGGTCTCGCCTTGATGCCATAGTCCTCCAATGGATCTATGGCACGATATCGAATGACTTGATGACCACCATCCTTGCTCCTAATGCTACGGCTCGGCGAAGAATGGAACAATTGGCGAGTCGTTTCACGATAACAAGAATTCCCGTGCGGTGTATTTGGAGAATCGGTTTTCTCGAGTCCGTCGACTTCCCTAATGTCTCGGCCTTATTGCAAAGAATTAAAGGTCTGGCGGTCGGTTGCAAGCGTCGGGGCTCCGGTGTCTAATAATCGAATGGTGCTTCAATTGATTGCGGGTTTGTCGAGAGAGTTATGATGGGGTGGCGACTCTCATTCAGCAAAGAAGCCCGCTCCCTCTATTTTATGAAGCTCGGTCCAAATTGATTTTGGAAGAAACCCAAAAGGCGAAACAGGCTATGCGGGCGGATCGACCAACTGCGTTAGTTGTAGATAATAATGGTGGTTCGGTGAGTTTTCGGATGGGCAGGGTGTGTACACCCTCGGCGCGGCGGAAAAGGCAGAAAGAATCAAGGTAATCGCAATGGTAAGGGTAAAGGTCAACATCAGGAAGGTGAAGGTCGCGGAGGTCGTGGCTCTTCCCAGCAGCAGCAACAAAATTCTTTTCAGCCATGGCGGCTCCCTTCCCCATGGTGGAACTATGCTGGCTGGCCACCTCCTCCTCAGGGGTATCCTTCTGCACCTCCTCCGTGTCCCTACCCGACAGTACTCCCCTCGGCGACTGCTGCTCGTGGAATATTGGGACATAGGCCAAGCCAGCCTTATGCAACACACATCCAGGCATATGCAGCCCATACCTATCCAATGTCTGACTCTACTTCTCACATACCCACGGATATTGAGACGGCTATGCATACTATGTCATTGAACGTCCCGGATGACCGCCTTTATATGGATACCGGTGCTACTTCACACATGACGGGTTCCCAAGGTATGCTTTCCTCTTATTTTGATTTAAGCAATCTAAATAAATCTATCGTTGTTGGTAATGGAAGTACAATTCCCATTAAGGGTTATGGACAACACTTTCCCTCTCCCTTTCCTCCTTTAAAATTGTCAAATGTCCTTCACGCACCTAATTTAATTAAAAATTTGGTATCGGTTCGTAAGTTTACTTCTGATAATAATGTAACTGTCGAATTTGATGCATTTGGTTTTTCTGTGAAGGATATCCAGACCGGGATACCCATTCTGAGATGTGATAGCTCCGGTGATTTGTACCCCATCACCAACAACTCCAGCTCCTTCGCTTCCGCTCCTTCCAGTTTTAATACTTTATGTCCTCGTTTATGGCATGACCGGTTAGGTCATCCGACTGTGTCTTTAACTCCATTTGTAAGTCTAGATTAATTACTTGTCGACCTTCTTCTTCTTTTAATACTATTTGTCCTTCGTGTGTACTTGGAAAGCAAGTTAAATTGCCATTTTATACTTCTACTTCAAGTACTTATTTACCATTTGACATAATTCATAGCGACTTGTGGACATCTCCCGTTCTTAGTACTTCGGGTCATAAATATTATGTCCTGTTCATTGATGATTTCACAGATTTTCTTTGGACATTTCCTTTAAGTAACAAGTCACAAGTTTTTCCTTTATTTCTTTCCTTTAGTCGTTGGGTTAAAACTCAATTTGAACGGCCTATTAAATGCTTTCAGTGTGACAATGGCAGGGAATTTGACAATTTAAATTTTCATTCCTATTGTCTAAAAAATGGGATGGTATTCCGTTTTTCATGTCCTCACACCTCATCACAAAATGGGAAAGCGAACGCACTATCCGCATCCGCACTATAAATAATTTGGTGCGTACTCTTCTTGCTCACTCTTCTATGCCACCTAATTTTTGGCATCATGCACTATCTATGGCTACGTATCTTCTAAATATTATTCCTCATAAAAAGTTGCATAATTTATCTCCTACTCAACTTCTTTATGCTAGAATTCCTTCTTATGATCATTTAAGAGTTTTTGGTTGTTTGTGCTTTCCCCTTCTTCCCTCCTCTACCATCAACAAATTACATGTCCGTTCTAATCCTTGTGTTTTCTTGGGATATCCTTCGAACCATCGTGGATATAAATGTTACGATCTTACGACACATAAAATTTTTATCTCAAGACATGTTGTTTTTGATGAAAAACAATTCCCATTTGCAAAAAATGTCACGGATTCTCTACCAAGGGACTATAATTTCCTCAATGATGATTTAAGTCCTTTGGTGCATCAACAGCCCAACATGAACAGCCCAACTTGATCCACATTCTCTGATCCAATTCAAGGTGACTCACTGCGGTCCCACTGGCCCAGGAACAATTCTCTCGAGTCCACATGTAATTCGGCCCAGCGACATGCCTCCTCACCTGGACTGCCTCCTCACGAGCTGCCATCCCACGGGCCTGGCCCACTGCCGAGTCCATCTGCTCCTCCTTCGCAGCCCCCTCCAATTCCTGCTTCTATTAATAATTCTGTCCATTCCCGGTCCATTGTCACTAGAAGTATGCATGGCATTTCCAAACCCAAAGTTCATTTTAATCTTCTTACATCAGTTTCTCCTTCACCTATTCCATCAAATCCTAAAATGGCGTTGTCCGACCCAAATTGGAAATTAGCAATGATAGATGAGTTTGATGCTTTAATTAAAAATAAGACTTGGGATTTGGTACCCCGTCCTCCTAATGTGAATGTAATTAGATGCATGTGGATTTTTCTCATAAAAAGAAATCGATGGTTCTTTTGAGCGGTATAAGGCTCGTCTTGTTGGTGATGGCGGTCTCAAGTCGGCGTTGATTGCACGGAGACTTTTAGCCGGTTGTAAAACCCGCTACCATCCGTACTGTTCTTAGCCTTGCACTCTCTAAGGCCTGGTCCATTCATCAGTTGGATGTCAAAAATGTCTTCTTACATGGCACGCTACAAGAAACTGTCTATATGCATCAGCCGATGGGTTTTCGTGACACGCCTCATCCTGACTATGTCTGCTTACTCAAGAAATCTCTATGGGTTAAAACAGCACCCCGAGCTTGGTACCGACGTTTTTTGTCGATTATGTCTCGACTATGGGATTCACTCATAGCAAATCGAGATCATTCTCTATTCATTTATGGACGTGGTCAAGATATTGCTTATATACTACTATATGTGGATGACATTATCTTGGTCTCCTCTTCTCGATTCCCTCCGCCATCCATTATGACTACTCTTGCATCTCGAATTTGCAATGAAGGATCTTGGTCTTTGAATTAATTTCTTGGTATAGCAGTCACTCATTATGATGGTGGGTTATTCTTGAGTCGCCAAAAATATCTTTGAAGAGATACTTGGCGGGTTGGCATGTCGTCATGTAAGCCGTCTGCGACACTGTTGACACTAAAGCCAAGCTTGGCGTGCAGGTGGTGTTCCATATGACAATCCCATCTTTATATCGGAGTCTTGCAGAGCCTTACAAGATCTCACTTTCACACGTCCCGATCTATCATACTGTTCAACAGATATGTCTTCATATGCATGACCCGCGAGATGTTCATATGTCGGCCTTAAAACGTATACTACGGTACATTCGTGGGACTCTTCACTTAGGTCTTCATTTATCTCGCTCCTCAGTTTCTTCTCTCATTTCTTACACTGATGCCGATTGGGGTGGGTGCCCTGACACTCGACGTTCCACGTCCGGCTACTGTGTCTTCTTGGGAGACAATTTGATTTCTTGGTCATCTAAGCGACAACCAACTCTGTCTCGCTCTAGTGCCGAAGCCGAGTATCGGGGTGTTGCTAATGTTGTCTCTGAATCTTGCTGGTTACGGAATCTCTTATTGGAGTTACATGTGCCGATTACAAAAGCCATTATTGTCTATTGTGATAATATAAGTGCTATTTATTTGTCCGGGAATCCTGTCCAACATCAGCGAACCAAGCACATTGAAATGGATATTTTATTTGTTCGTGAAAAAGTTGAAAAAGGACAAGTCTGGGTACTTCATGTTCCTTCGAGATTCCAGGTGGCGGATATATTCACAAAAGGACTTCCTCGTATCCTTTTTGATGATTTTCGCTCCAGTCTCAGCATCCGTCCCCCTCCCGCTTCGACTGCGGGGGTCTGTTAGTGAGATATATCCGATTCATTAGAATCGGTTAATTAGGGATGTATCTATGTATATTTAGTAGGTGAATATTTATAGACTAGTCAATTTAGATCCTAAATTATAGGCTAGTAGTTTGCTTAGACTTTGTATATATCACGTTGAATATTATTGAGAAAGATAGGGAATTAATTTGCCTTCACAAAATAAGAAAACCAAATTTAAAAATCCATACAAGTTAGAAATGAGTAAATGAGTAATGATCAAATCACATTACTCCAATTTGATTCGGTTTTTCTTCTTCCGGCAATTAACAACAAATTGAGGTGAACACTTTGCTACTAATTAATTCATTAGGAGACGAACTTGCACCCTAGAACAATTTTATGATAGTTAAGGATAAAAGTTGTAGATCAACACTGACTTGAATCTCTATAATAGCAAATAAATAAAAAGATACATTAAAAATTCAAAACCAAGCCAGAATACAAATCAGCCATCTAAAAATTTCATCAAAATCATTCATGAAGAGAAGAGCATTCAATATCAGCCAATACATCTATCAAAACATAATTACAATGCAAATCCTAAAATCAAAGCTAAAAAACAAATTGGCATGTTGATAGATAAATAAAAATACAGCATTGTAAATATACCGCTAATGTAGAAGGCAGATTCCGATTCAACTTGAGCGAATTCATCGAAATGCAGTAAACTCGAAGTGCAGTAAACTTGTTTTTTTCCCATAATATATATATATATATATATATATATATATATATATATATATATATATATATATATATATATATATATATATATATAGTAGAGCGAGAGCCTCCCATCCCGCGTGACAAAGGCACCAATTTACATATTAATCCATCCATTTTTAAATTTTAAAAACACCCCCCCACCAAATTTGGGTATAATAACAACAAAGAAAAAGGAAAAAAGAGAGTTTGATATTAAAAAAAAAACTAACACATTATGTATCTTCAAACCACAAATCACACCTTTGGGAAGAGGAAGATCACGAGAAATTGGGAAGAGGAAGATTATTGAACGAGAGAAGAATGAGACGAAATTGGGATGAGAAATCGGGAAGAGGAAGATTATTGAACGACAGAAGAATGAGACGGAATTGGGATGGGGTGATTAATAGTATATATAGATAATTATTTTTGGATGGTAATTGGGGAGTTATTTACCCTAGAATCTAGATATACTATATTCCAACAAGGCCATTTGGCATTTATTACTTTGGGCTTTCTACAAAAATTAATGGAGAAATTGCTAGCCCACTTCCAAAATTTTCAATCGCTCCAGTTTCGTGTTATTTTTTTCAATCAGAAAATTCTGGCTGGTCCCTTTTTCAAAGTTTATAAGCCTAAAAGTCTACCGTTATTTTTTTCAACCGAAAAAGACCGTTTTTCAAATATTGTTCCAAAAATTTCATCGTCTCTTTCAACAGCTCCGGAAACACTTTGAATTCGAAAATCACGATTGTGCGCAACGAAGACGGTTTACGACGGATGAGATGGAAGAAGAAAGTGGAAGACATGGTCTGGTTCATTATGTTTTTTGTATCGCGATACAAAAATAAATTAGATAATATTTTATGTATTGCGGTTCAAAAATAGATTCATTGCGTTACATAAAAGTTGATACCGTTGTGCAACTTGGATTCGGTATATGTATCGCGATTCAAAAATTAATTAATCGTAGTACATAAAAGTTGGCACCGTGGTGTAATTAGACTAGACAATTAAACTATTGAACCGCGATGCAAAAATTAATGCGATAAAATTGATGAATCGTGGTGCAATTAGACTAGGCAAATTAAACTATTGAACTGCGGTGCAAAAATTAATGCAATAAAATTGATGAATCGCAATTCAATAGTCAATGCACCACGATTCATTTCTGTAGTGCGTTTCATGCTTATTAAGGGTATCGCTGTCTTTTCTCGTCCAAAAGTGTCATTTTCCAGTTGAAAAAAAAAACAAGTTACTAGAGCGAATTAAAACTTTGGAAAGTGGATCGGCCTGCAATTTTTCCACAATTAACGGAAAATTGCTGGTCGGTCCACTTCCAAAGTTTTCAATCACTCCAGTTCCATGTTTTTTTTTTCAATCGAAAAATGACACATTTGGGAGCAAAAAGACTACGATACATTTAATGAGCCTGCGCGCTACAAAAATGCATCGTTGTGCATCAATTTTTGCACCGCGACACATAAATTTTAATTACCTAATCCAAATTGCATCGCTCTGCACCAACTTTTATGTACAGCGATAAATTAATTTTTGCACTGCGATACATAAAATATTATCTAATCCATTTTTGATTCGGTTTGATTCCATGATTTTGTGGTTCCGGTACATCCCTAGTATACCGTGAGGCTGATTTAAACTCTACATGCGGTGTTAGGTATTTTTTGTACGTCGCCAATCTTAAGTAAAGTTGCAAAAGCACACTCACCCGGACCTAAACCCGGTGTCAGTGGCAGACACAAGGCATAGGGTATGGGGGCAATTGCCCCCACTTGGGTTTCTTTTGTGAAGGATTTTTTTTTAAAACTAATAATAATATGTTATATTGTACATTTTGCCCCCACTTGAATCAAATTTCTACAATTTGTCCCCACCTAAATAAAAAACAAATTATAATTGTGATTTAAATTTTAAATTTTTTTTTAATAACCCTCATTTTAAAATAGCCCTAATTTGAAATAATCATAATTTTGAAATAGCCCTAATTGAGTATTTAATTTATGTAATTGTTGTGAATTGTGATTTATGAATTTGTGATAGATGATATATTGATATTATGATAATATTGTTTTATTTTCTAAATTTGTGTGTTCAATATCTTGGTAGGAAATGTATATTTATTTAATCTGAAATTAAAGCATTTTAATTTGGGGGTTGAAGTAGTTGATTTATGAGATTTTTTTTTATTTGTGTAGATTTTCAAATTGTGGTTGATTTGAAGGCATTTGGTTTTAGTGATTATGGAGAAATTTTTTAAACAGAAACCAAATTTGTGATCAATTTATAAATGATTGTCTTGTATGTTTTATGGAAAAATATTTGCTTAGGAACGTTACTAATGATGATGTAATTAAACATTTTCAAATTATGGAAACGCGTAGGGGACAATTATGATTTATAACTTTATTAAATTTGTGCACCCGATTGGGAAAATTTCTGCGTCCGCCACTGCCCAGTGTAGAAAGTGATTATCGATAGAATGACGATTAACATACGAGTCGACCATGATATGTTTTGGGAATCGTGAATGTCAATCTACTTGAACCGATTATGTCTCATACTAGAGCTTGATATCAAAAATCGTGAACCAAACCAAATCAGACGGTTAAACCGAAACTGAACCAAACCAAACAAATTGGTTTGGTTCCATGATTTTGTGGTTCCGGTACATCCTTAGTATACCGCGAGGCGGTATTTTTTGTACGTAGCCAATCTCAAGTAAAGGTGCAAAAGCACACTCACCCGGACCTGAACCTGGTGTAGAGAGTGATTGTCGATAGAATGACAATTAACATACGAGTCGGCCACAATATGTTTTGGGAATCATGAATGTCAATCTACTCGAACCGGTTACATCTTATACTAGAGTGCAACCCTGATTCACTCATATCTTCATTTTTTAAACTCGTTATTTTCATTAAATTCCCTTGAGAGTTAAGACGCACCATAAACGAAATCACCAAGGAATGGAATAACCATTTGCCATTCTATTCCGACACAGTTCTCAAGCGTGAACCAAAAATGTTTCGTTGTAATATCATCCATTTGTCATTAGAGATTCAAACTAGTTTTACTTTCAAATTTCAACACTGCAAACCAAAGATGACCGCTATAGATTGAAATGTACAAGGATGAAGATAAGTGGGCCGTACCCTCCATGGACAATATCTATGTCGTCTTTGGTAGAATTGGGCCACATATCCAGTTCATGGTGATCATGTGCAAGCATTTCTTAGTACTCGTAGTTGGCTACAAGGTTTTGTTGAAGGTAATAGTTTTTCTATTTTATTTATGTTACTATTTGATTAAAATAATTGATTGTATTAACTTCTTACCAATAATTAATTTATGTTATTTTATTATTGTAGATGAAGAGGATAATGATATTGATGAAAATACTTTCTCGAAAGAAGGCTCGATTTCGAATGTGGTTGAAGACTGAAGAGTGAAGACTGAACATGGTTTTTATTGAGTTGTTTCATGTTTGTATTAGTACTTTTTAATTAGTACACTAGTACTTGAAGACTTGAAGTTGTTAATTGTTTTGTGTTAAATTTTGTGACTTAAGTAGTTAAGTAACTTAAGTTGTATGACTTTATTTTATTTTGGATCGTATATTCGTATTATTGTTTATCGTCTAATAGGGCTTACCCTATTAAACCGAGACCTACAGGGTTAGGGTCAGGGTCACGATTTAAACGGCTCGTTTAAATGACTCGTTTAACCCGTGTCCCTATAGGGCTGACCCTGTAGGGTTAGGGCCGACCCAATTTAACATCTCTAACAAGGAGGGTGGAACATGTTCGATAGTAGGAAGAGAAAAATGGGTGCCAGGGACGTATTGATGGGATGCCAAAGTGTAGCCGTCGTTTGGGGCGCAAGGCTGCATGCGTGCATCTTTCCCAAGGCGGTATTAAATGTGACGCCTCGACTCAAGCGCCGCGTGTCCAGGAAGCCACATCTGTAGGTAAGCTCTTCCCTTTTTGCCCCTCATCTGTCCATATAAAAGCAAAAACCCTCTTCTTTAAACTCTTTTCACAAACCCTTCAAACTTACGAGCCCCTTCACACCTCCATTGCTTCCGAATTGTCGGCACTCTTTGAAAAATCAAGGAAACAAATCAACCAACCAGATTTCGTCGACTTCAAAGATCCAATAACAGATAATTTTTATCCATCTCCATTTCATCTTTATCCCCCTTCTGCTAGAACCCTAGGTTAGAGGTTTTGGCGCTGCACGCTGGAAATTTCAGTGTTCACTGAAACCTCTTGATTTTCCTCTTTCATTCTCGATTTACACATTGGGGTTGCCTTCCAAAAGTCCCTCTTATCTTTTATGGGTTCATCTTGGTTGCCCCACGACCTTTGTACACACGCAAGTTACACTTATAGGTAGGGTCGAGAAATTGAGGCTGGTGCCATGTTCACTAGATCGAGATGAAAACCCCTAACCAGGGTTCTATATGTTCATTCACACCTACTTTTTAAGAGTATGAATTAATGTCTGTTCCTCGATCCTAGATGTCTTCTTGAGAGAGTGGCTCATAAATTGAAGGACGCAGCTATGATCACGGAGCTTTCAGCGAGAGCGAGGAGAGCTTTGAAATTGAATCCCATAGCTCTAAAGGATCGGTATGCAAGCGAGCCTGGCCTCCGATCAAAATACCAACATTGAGAGGCAGGTGTGAACCACCCTCGACCATGTTGAGGACAAACAAGAGGAGGATCACGCGCCGCTTTGGGATGAACAAGTGTTGGCGAGGAGGATGCGACGCCTGGTCTCGAATCCCTAGCACGAGCTCTCGAGAGAAGAGAAAATGGGTTGCTCATCGTAAAGGCAAAACCCACAATCGATGAGCCTCGCTTCATGAAATGGGATGACGACATATGAAGAAGAGGTATCTGCATGGCTCTATTCCCAGGCTCGCCCAAAACTACCAGTGCGAGCCTTCAACTTGACATTGAGAAGAAAGTGGCATAACTACCAAGGAGACAAATGATCTTTTATTTCGACTTTTTCTGGTGGTTTGAGGTTTCCCCTCGACCTTTTATCGTGGAGTTCCTACATCTTTTCAATACCTCGCGAATCCGACCCTTACCACGGTGAGGTTCATGGTCATATACATCGTAGCATGGCTACTCTGTTTGAGCCCGACATGACCTTGTTCAAAACTCTTCTTATTCTCCCTTGATAAGAAAAACGGACGTATCACCGGCCGCTCCAACCCGAACTACTAATGGTCCCAACAAAGTGATGCTTGGGATGGAAAAACCCCGCTGCCAATCTCGAGTAGATGGCTTTTTGCTCCTGTACTGCATAACATGGCCATTCCCAGTATTTACAGAACGCCTTCCAGGGTGGGGAACCACGAAGAGCTTTGCGCTTTAGAAATTTGTTTCGATGTAAGAGAGGGGTAGAGGTGGGCAAGGCGGGTAGCTCATACATCGACCCTCACTTCTTCATATGGCCGTCTTGAGTTGGCTGTGAAGGGGAGAAGCTAGGTCATTATTAGAAGAGCCCCACCCGTCTTGTGGCGTCACGGGGAAGATTCCCCATTGAGTGTCCAAACCGGTGAGTGAGTTGGAACAAAGCTGTACTTTTGCCTTCTGTTAAGCGGTGCGCCTACCTTACCTTTTTCCACTTGTGCATTGTTTACATTTAAACTTTATCTAATTGACTTTTACTGTTGACATTGCGGATATGAGGTAGCTTAAAGATGCCACCCGATTTCTTTGGAGCGCGAAGAGAGGATCCATGAGAAGGAATACTCACTGTAGCGAGGGCACTTTCGCCTCCCCACGTTCTGCTCGGGCCGAGTCGTGGGCGTCTTGGCGAGTTGGGCTGCCCTTTCGCACAGCGATTGTTCACCACCTTGTTCCGCCATGATTACTACGGCTTCTTTGCCCAAGTCAATCCCGTGCCCATCAAAGCACCCTCGAACAAGAGGCGCCCCTGAGCCCCTGCGATAGGAGGAGCCGGGTCGCCGAGGCAGAGAGGGCGACCGAGGGGTAACGTCACGGGTCAGGAGTGCCTTCATGGAAGAATAAGAACTTTCAAATTCTTGAGACTTCGGGGAGGAGAGAGTACATTAGGGCGTCGGCGAGGTGGCCGGCGTTCACGACTTGCACAACCTC
>CM028381.1:115341492-115348647 GCA_013146195.2 Codonopsis lanceolata | reverse complement strand
TTTGAGAGGTAATTGAATTTTTGTAATTTTTAGATAATTTGAGCGTTAATAATACCTTCTTTACATTATTTATGTTTTAATTACAAATGACTTTTAGGTATCTAGGACAATTGAAAAGGAAGATGAGCAATAATAAGGTTGAGGGCCTCATTTGAGATGTTATTATGTATTGAGATGAAGGCCTTTCTTTGAACATATTTTCATCGTGATGTTGATCACGAGATTGACTGGGTGGGTTACTTAAATTATGATGGTGGTTATCCCAGGTGTCTAATGGAAGCATCTCGTATTTTCATCCCCCCGGTCGATTCCTTGGTAAGCGGGTTGTACACGTATGCTAACCGTCAGGAGTTTGACGCGATCTCACTCTATGCATTCTTCTTAACCGTGACGAGGTTGAGGAATATGTGAAGTAAGTTATGTTTATGCCTCATTGATTAAATTATGCATGTTTACCTGCATATATATATGAAATGTCTTGTTCAATCCTATTGCAGAATGTTTGAAGATTTAGTTCGAGATTTATCTCCAGAACTCATCACGATTAGGACAGACAAAGAATTTCCAAGTTGGCTAAGGAAATATGTAAATATATCGTTTCATTTAAATTTGTCCATACACTTTTTAAAACATTTAATCTTAAAATTGTAGCTGAGCATTGGTCATATATTGTTTTATAGATAGTGAACATCCGGGTGATGCCAAAGCTGCGAGGTTAAAACATTTAGCAGCAGATCCATACTTGAACGTTAATTTATACAACGGTTATTTTGTGAATGGCTATCTTTTTCATACCAAAACTTATGGGGAGTCAAAATTAACGTGGAATAGCGGTGTGACTCTTAAAGAAAATCTTGAGTATTACGGTGTCCTGAAAGAAGTACTCGAGTTGGAGTATTTGGGTGGAAACAATGTTGTCCTGTTTAATTGTGAGTGGAGAGATGCTGTGCGAGGTGTTAAGAAGCATGCCATATTTGACCTCGTCGATGTAAAGGACTCGTCCAGACATGTCGGCAACGACGTCTTCATCTTAGCATCTCAAGCACAACAGGTATACATGACACCCTACCCTCATCGGCGATCTGAGTTAAGCGGATGGTGGGCTGTCTGGAAGACTAAGGCTAGAAGCATGATTGATGAACATAAAACTACAAAGTCGACATTAGAAACACCCTATCAAGAGGATGAAATGCCAGTACCACCTAACGTTTCATCAGCTAATCATCCATTGGATGAGGCCACTCATATTCCTCAAAATGTTGATGAACCTGAGGAGGATTTCTTACCAGTGAATTTGCCACATCCTCCGCCTTGTTCAGGTCATCTCGCGCACATTGATATAGATGAATCAGAAGAAGAGGAAGAGAAAGAGGAAGAGGAACCAGAGTTTGATTCATCAGAGTCCGAAGAAGATGATGAAGAAGAACTTGAGTTTTGTAGTAATTCAGAGTCCGGTGATGAGGATAAGGAAGAAGATTCATAATAGTTTAAAATCTCAAAATATGTACTTAACAATGATCATACTCTTATAATTTATGTATTAGTTATTCGACAAGTTAACTATATTGTGATTGCTTTAGATCTTTAAAGCTTTAAATTTATGTGTCCGAGCATTGTAAGAAGATTTGTCAATGTATTGTTTTCTATTGCTTAAGTTTTATATTTTTATTGTATTTAAAGATGAGTTCGTCTAGACCTTCAAGAGCGGGTAAGAAGACCCGCCGTTTATTTTCCTTGTTGACTGGGACGAACCGTCCCGCTCTGTTGATATGACTGCTGGCGGTGTAGAGTCCGGTGGAGACAGGCATGCAGGCTCCTCCTCTGGAACATGTACTACGACTCCTAATTGTTTTGATGCCAAGGGGAGGATATATGTCTATTTATCTCCCAATTACAATCAGTAAGTACTATTCTTTTGTTTGATATAATTTTTTTTTGTTTTATATAAAATTCATTAACATTTAAGTTAATTCGTTATTGTATAAATATACTTGGCAGGTTTGTAGGTGCATACCCTTCACCCGACAATTGGATTGGGGAGTATTGGCGGCGTCGAGTACTCCGTGAGTTTTGGCCCTCGTATACAAAGTTGTCCGACGAGGAGAAGGAAAATATTTGGGAGGCCTTCAAGGTAATGTCTTAATATTTTTTATTTTTATTAAATGTTAGTTTGTAATTAAAATGTTATAATTCTATTTTTATATTGTAGTTGAAATATACATGGACAGAGGACTATGAGGAGGCCGTCCCTGTTTCCTCAAAAAAAAAAAAAAAAACTATGAGGAGGCCGCGATAAAGGTTGTTTTCGTCTCTCAGTGCAGCAAATTATTTAGGGATCATATCGGTAACACATTTATCTATCCTTAACTTAATATTATAATGTTATAATTATATGTTTATGAGATGACTAAATTTTTAATATGTAACACATTTATCTATCCTTAGCTTAATTTTATAATGTTTATCATTATATGTTAATGAGATGATTATATTTTTAATAGGTAACACAAAAAAAGCATGTTGGAAGAATTGTGCAACTCTCGTGAGACCGACGTGGATGACCGAGGAAGTGTTTGCTGAGTTTTGCACTCACTGGGGGTCGAAGAAGGCCGTTGCAATCTCTAATCAGGCTACGAAAAATAGGTTGAGCACGTTGGGGAGTGGCACGAAGCATACGATGGGGACAATAAATGTAGCTGAGCATCATATGCGTATGGTACGTGTACTAGTGTAAATTTAGTGTATTAATGTTTAAACATCGATTTATGGACGTTTGTTAGCTGGGTAGCCATTTTGATGCTATGAAATCCATGGTTGTAGTTTAATTGACTTTGAAACCAAAAAAGATAAGTGTATGTACGTTTAGGGGGGGTGTTAGTGTAAATAGTAAGAAATAAAGGGGTGTTAGTGTATTAATGCTTAAACATCGATTTATATACGTTTGTTAGCTGGGTAGCCATGTTGATGCTATGAAATCCATGGTTTTAGTTTAATAGACTTTGAAAGCAAATAAGATAAATATATGTACGTTGGGGGTGTTAGTGTAAATGGTAAGAAATAAAGGGGGTATTAGTGTAAATTTAGTATATTAATGCTTAAACATCAATTTATGTACATTTATTAGCCGAGTAGCCATGTTGATGCTATGAAATCCATGGTTGTAGTTTAATTGATTTTGAAACCAAAAAAGATAATTGTATGTACGTTGAGGGGTGTTAGTGTAAATGGTAAGAAATAAAGGGTGTTAGTGTAAATTTAGTGTATTGATTTTGGGTAGCCATGTTGATACTATGAAATCCATGGTTTTAGTTTAATTGATTTTGAAACCGAACAACATTTATAACTGTATGTACGTTGGGGGTGTTAGTGTAAATGGTAAGAAACAAAGGGGGTGTTGGAGTAAATTTAATGTATTAATGTTTAAACATCGATTTATGTACGTTTGTTAGCTGGGTAGCCATGTTAATGCTATGAAATCCATGGTTTTAGTTTAATCGACTTTGAAAGCAAAGATGATAACTATATGTACGTTGGGGGTGTTAGTGTAAATGGTAAGAAACAAAGGGGGTGTTAGTGTAAATTTAGTGTATTAATTAATGCTTAAACATTGATTTATGTATGTTTGTTAGCTGGGTAGCCATGTTGATGCTATGAAATCAGTTTAATTGACTTCGAAACCAAATAGGGTGTGTTCAAGGAAATGCCATAAAATTATGTTATTTGATTTAACTAAAGTAATTATAATGATTGTAGGAAAGGGAATAGGGCGATGTCAGTTTTCTTGATGTGTTTGTTAGTTCACATACTACGCCCGGTACCTCTGTCGATGACCCTCCGCAGTGGGTTGATGATAGATCAGCATCGACATTTGTAAGTAAACTTTAATTGAAAGACTTTCTTTTGAATATGTAAATTTATTTATGTATATTATATTGTGTATATGATAATATTTGTTTGTTTTATTGGCAGTCTGGATATAGGTCGAGGGTATTGGAGGAAGATGCTGACCCTACCCAGCCCATTCCATTTATTCCTCAGGTTTGGAAAGATTTGACCCTTGAAGGACGAAAAAAGAGGGGAGATAGAGTGTTCGGAATGGGGGATCATGGGTTGCAATGTGCATCGTCGGCACGTCGCTCGTTTGATATTAGGCCCAACACTCAGCAGCTTTCGAGGGTAGAGATTTTAGAAGCACGATTGGCTGAGGAGCAACGTTTGGCTACGAAATATTGGGAACACTCATGTGATTTGGACGAGTTAATTGAGTAGGAACGAGCGACGATATGCAGAAATTATGGCGACAGTGCAAAGCATGGCACAATAGATGCATGGGTCTTCCAACACTCCCTCTAGTAGTACCGGGTCCCCTTTTCATCCCAGAAATATCTTCCAAGATCAGCCCCCCCTCCCCCATTTTGATTATTGGTAGTGTTTGAAGTTAATTGAAACATTGCTATTATTTGATTTTGTATGTATATATTTGGTACTTTGATGTTAATAACATTTAGAGTTTGATGTTTTTAAATTGCTTTTATATAATTGTTTATTTTGTATGTTCGATCAGTTTTGTATTAATTGTTATATTATCAGGTACAAAAATTATAATGGTAGTATTTTTATGTATTTTTTTTAATTTTTTCCATTATTAGCGACAGAAATTTCCGTCGCTAAGGGTTGAATTTCAGCGACGAAAAATTCCGTCGCTAAAAATCAATGTTTAGCGACGGAAAATTTCGCCGTTGATATTAACCTTTAGCGGCGGAAATTGTTTCGTTGGACATCTGCGACGCGTGATCACCGACGGCCCAGCGACGGGAAAATTCCGTCACTGAGGAGCCATTAGCGACGGAAATTTCCGTCACTAAAGGTCATTTTTCTAGTAGTGAGATATCGAAAGAACAACACAAATATAAAGAAAAGAAACAAAACTTTGAAACAGAAAACAAAGGGGCGAAAGAACACTTATTTGTGTAGATGAATCGTCCGTATGAATGGACTTGCCTTGAAGGAGATAAGCCCTCGTACCTATCGGTGCAAATGATCAAGGCGGCTGTCAACCTTCCAGGATTAAACACCTTCAAGATACGAACTTTATGCACTACAAATCGGGTCTTCTTCAATCGCGTACTTTAGTCGCCAATGAAACCAAAGAGAGGTCAACTATGAATTCACTTTTTTTTTCCTTTACAGCAATAATAAAGATAAAGGCAAGGAGAGGAAATTGTTCTAGGAAATTAGTTGACTATATATGAAAAGAGAAAACCAAGAGCCTAACGTAAGCAACCAGCCATGTTTGATATCTGTTACCCAAACGTAATTACGGCTGTAATTTAGTCCTTAATTACTGTTGTAATTGCGTTTATAATTACTTACCGTAATAGTAACGTGGGTGTCTAGATACATTGCACCAGCGTTTGTAATTACTTACCGTAACAGCAACGTGGGTGTCTAGATACATCGCACCAGGTAGAACTTAGGCACCAAAACAATTCTATCAAAAACAAAACAATTAAGCCCCCAATCCGGTGCGCGTGTGGGTTTGACAGAAAACTTTAAAGTGCCTCTTTTCTATGCGTTCAGCGATGGATTCTATATACCATACGAAGTCGACCCAAACATGAAAGTCGCTTATTTACGTGCACACTACAATTCTCAATTCTTACTTTGGTCTAAATGATATATGTCTCAAAATTGAGACCCATCAAAATGGTCCCGAACATCATATTTCCAACACAAATATTCTTAGGGAGGGGAGGGGAAGTACCACGAAGATAGACTCGTCAAGGAGGTGTTTGATGGAGGGGAAGTATTTCACAGTGATTGTTTGTGGTTTTGGTGAAACACGTCTAATCTAATTGGATAAAATCTATTTTAAATTGACCGAGTTTTGGTAAAATAATAAAAATTAAAAAACTTCTATCATGGCAATTGAGGAGTACTCCTAATCAAATTAATCTTGTCTAAATCAAATATGATAAAATATATCTGGTACAAACCGATTTTGGCAGCAAAAAGTTGTAAAAAAACAAATTACCATGAGAATTGAAGAGTTTTAATAAATTGAAACACGTCCAAATCAAATGGGATAAATTCTATCCACAAAAAAACTGTACCCTAAAAATTTGGAGTCCTAATCAAGTGAAACACATTTAAATCAATTGTGATCAAATCTATTTGGTGTTGACTGATTTTAATAGCAAAAAATGGTAAATAAAAATAAAAAAAACTTTTATCATGTATAAAGGAGACCAGTTTCAAAATCTATCAAATTTTGATTTTTTGACAACTAAAAAGGAATATATATATATATATATATATATATATATATATATATATATATATATATATATATATATATATATATATATATATATATTTATATATATATATATATAGTACCGTATGCAAATTTTTAATAATTTTTTTTTTGCAAAAGTTGTTTATAATAATATGATTTTCTAAACTTGTAACAAATAATTAAAAAATTCAATTAGAATAATTTGAAAAAAAAAACGAAAAAATAAGTTCAAATTTGATGATATGAATATGTAATTAAAAGATTAAAACCTATGAGAATTGATAAAATCTACCCACAAAAAACTTTTACCATAAAAATTTGTAGTGATAATCAGGTGAAACTCGTTTAAATCAAATTGTGTAAAAATATCATGTATTACTGATTTTGGCAGCAAAAAATGGGGAAAAAAAACTTTTACCATGTATAAAGGGGACACCAGTTTTAAAAAAATCTACTTGGTTTTAATTTTTGGTAGGAAAAAATTTATATATATGCATAATACCATATGCACGGTTTTAATAGTTTTCTTCTTGTGCAAAAGTTGTTTATAATGAAATGATTTTCTAAACTTGTAATAAATAATTAAAAAAATTAATGAGAATAATTTGAAAGAAACGAAAAACAAGGGAAATATTCAAAATTGATCATATGAATATGTAATTGAAATATTAAAATCTATGAGAATTAATAAAATCTATCCGTAAAAAAACACTTTTACTATGAAAATTTGGAGTCCTAATCAAGTGAAACGCGTCTAAATCAAATCTGATAAAATTTATCTCGTACTAATCGATTTTGGCAGCAAAAAGTAATTAAAAAAACTTTTACCATATATAAAGGATGTATCGGTTTTAAAA